>OX578286.1:10945549-11428049 GCA_951217055.1 Gerris lacustris
ATAAAACGATAATATTTATGTTAACAAAATGCCAAATTACTAATTTTATTTATTAATTTTTTATTTATTTTATATTTATATTTTTCGCTAATTTTCTTGTTATATAGTGTTGTGATAAAGTGTTAACAAAATGGAGGATTCACAAAAAGCGGACAATAATTTCCATTAAAAAGGTACTTAAATAGAAAAATGCTATTTTGAAAATTTTAAATTTAAAACAATTGTTTAGAAGAACATGGACCTTCACAAAAGAAATGTTTAATTAAGAAGTGGATTAAAATAATGCTATTTTTACTACGTTTATATTAGCTTGCATTCTTGTTTGTTTGTTTGTTTGTTTGTTTGTTTGTCCGGTACAAATCTGGCAATCGATTTCCAACTAACTTCCCGAATAGCTAGACATTTGAAACTTTTAGTATAGCTAAAAGTATAGCAGAATTTAATTAGTTTTCAGCATATTTTGCTGTGCGGAAAGTTAGTTCGGAAAAAATCCGCAAGTTATTTTATTTGTTTTGCCATATCCAATATTTACGCAATCTTTACTTTAACGGGTCTCAAATTTGTGATAGATAAACATTGAATGACAGCAAAACAAGAGATATCGATTATATTATTTCAAATATATCGATGGCATGCTTTAGATTTGGTGTTGGGGGAGATCCGTTGTATAAAGATTTGTCCTTTTATAGGTTTAAGATCAGCTCTCTATGGTTGTCATTTATGTGAAGTAAATAAATTCGGAACTATTTTTTTTTTTCACTAACATTATATATTATATAACAATAACAATTATATTATCAACATTTCATACGATTCAACAGAAAATTTAAAAACGTAGAATATAAAAAGTTCTTCTTATCTTGAAATTATTTATAAAATGGTTTAGAAGAACATGGCCCTTCACAAATAAAATGTTGAATTAAGAAGTGGATTAAAATAATGCTATTTTTAAAAGGGCAAATTAAAAAAATTGTTTAGAAGAACATGGGCCTTTACAAATAAAATGTTGAATTAAGAAGTGGATTAAAATAATGCTATTTTTAAAAGGGCAAATTAAAAAAATTGTTTAGAAGAACATGGGCCTTTACAAATAAAATGTTGAATTAAGAAGTGGATTAAAATAATGCTATTTTTAAAAGGGCAAATTAAAAAAATTGTTTAGAAGAACATGGGCCTTTACAAATGAAATGTTGAATTAAGAAGTAAATTAAAATAATGCTATTTTTAAAAGGTCAATTTAAGAAAATTGTTTAGAAGAACATGGGTATTTACAAAAGAAATGTTGAATTAAGAAGTAAATTAAAATAATGCTATTTTTAAAAGGTCAATTAAAAAACATTGTTTAAAAAAGAACAAGGGCGATTACAAAAAAAAAAAAAAAATTTGACCGACTGATCAATTGGCCGTCACCAAAGAAACGAGACCAAAAATAAACTGCCTCAATAAAAATAAAATACTGCCAAAAATAAAATGGTTCCTCAAATCCTACTTACATACATTTGCAAGCCATATTATTGCCTAATTTATTTTATTATTTCCCCCTCTTTTTTTTATAAGTCAAAATTGTTTTGATTTTTTACATGAATTCAAGTATTAATTTAGTAAAATTTAAAGAGCCAATACTGTTAAAATTAATCTGGTGCTTTCGGCGGGCTACTTTTGATAAACCATCCAAAATTACATAAAAATCAGATGAGTTGTTTTGAAGGTACATATGTTATGTTTGTGGACAAGTGAAATAGAAACAAATGGGCGCAGGCGCAGAAGGTTAAAACTTATATGAGGCCAAAAACAGGCTAGTTATGACCTATCATACAATTTCATAAAAAATCAGACGTGTAGTTTCTTTTTTAAGATATGTTGGTTTGCAAAAATTAAGGGACAGACAGACATGGAAACAAAGGTTAAAACTTATATGGGACCAACAATGGGGTAATTATGACCATCTAAATTTTATTAAATTAGGATGAGTAGTTTATAGAATAAGTTGGTTCACAAAAAATTGAGTGACAGACAGACACGGAACCAAAGATGTTCTACGATGTCTTAAACCGATTTCTTTCTTGTAATTTTCTTGAAATCGGAGATATAAAAATGTTTCGTTCTTCAGATCAATTCTATAGCTTCTCTTACCTTCGGTATATAAGCTTGAAAGCAATTCCTTGATCATTCTGAAAAACGAAATCATGTTATATATCTCTGAATCAAAAATTCCTTAGGCAAAAAAATCCGTTTCCACAATATGCAAAATTTTTGGTGTCACTACTATTTATCGGTCGAGAGCTAGCGTGCCCGTGTGGGTTAAACCAGGTCTGCTCGGCCATCACTGAATTATGAGTGGAACGAGACGGGGTTCGATTCCTCGCCGTGATGCTCTGATTTATATGGCTCACTATTGATCACATCATACTCGCTTCGGCGGTAATAATGTACTTATGTATGATGTGTGAAGTGGCTGGAACTCTCTACCGCGGGGTGTAAAAAGGGCCTAAGTGATGGCCTAATTGCAAGGTTCGAACAAGTGGTTCGTCTTACCCGTTCTAATAGAAAGTACTATATTACTACTACTATTTATCGGTCAAACATTTTTCTAACAAACATACTACCTTAAAAACCTGAGATTAGAAATAAGTCCACAAAACCCCACTACTTTCAATTCCCAGTCAGATCACTTTCTTTTTATACTCATATGACCATTTCGTCCAATAATAGAACGGGAGTAAGTACATGGGCCCCACTATAATTGACAGTTTACTTTAAATCCATCAAGATGACCTCCACTGAAGCTTCTATTTCCATCCAATTATAGTACTTTCTAAAACAAGTTAAGTATATCGTTCAAGTGTTAAGAAAAGGGGGGGAGTGCTTAAGTTGGACTTGTACCGAAACAAGTACCGGTTTTCACATCTCGTACGGAACCAGTTCTAAACGGGTTCTCCTACTTTATTCGTTCTAACGCTCCTTCAGCTCAGTTGCTTTCGGTTGCTGGACCATACTCAACATACTATACGCTTTTTTTGTTTAATTTTTACGCCCTCTTTCTCGTAAAACAATGTTGAAAAGTTCGCATAGCACTTAAAAAACGGTACATAAGCATCGCACTGCTTTATATATATATATATATATATATATATATATATATATATATATATATATATATATATATATATATATATATATATATATTTATATATATATATATATATATATATATATATATATATATATATATATATATATATATATATATTTAAAATAGAAAGGTGTTAATATCAACGTTTTGATTATTATTTTTTTATTACTTATAATTATTAAGCTTCATAAGCTAAACATTTAATAATACATTTCCATTAATATATATAATATATATATATATATATATATATATATATATATATATATATATATATTTGATGTATGAATTAGGTGTTATAGTAATAAAATTAAATTTGTAGCATAAGAAGTTTCGACCCTTTTATAGTCATCTTCTGTCACAGTATTATTAATAATGAACGGTGGTAAAAAGTTTAAAACAATCTTTTGATAATTATATGTATCTCCATTAGAGAGGGTTTTGATTTAATTAAAATTTTAAAAAATAATATAAAACAATTAAGAATTTACGTCTAAAATAACTTAATAACATAAACTCGTTGTTTAATTAAAAAAAAAAAAAAAAAAAAAAAAAAAAAAAAAAAAAAAAATAGTCTACTGTCCGCTCATTATTAATAAAACTGTGACAGAAGATGACCCTAAAAAGGTTGGAACGTCTCATGCTACAAATTTAATTAATTTTATTACTATTACACCTTTTTCATCCATAAAATATAACAAAATTAAAATAATAATGAGTAAAAGGTAAGGTACAATACTGCTAGATTTATTGCCTAGTAAATTTTTTACCAATTATTTTTGGTATAAAGAAATACAAATGATTATACTTACAAAAGAATAAAAAAATACGTGTGGTGTCGCGGGACAGGGTGGTAGGAACGAAATTCCTTACATTTTTCATTAAATATAAATTATAAAGTCACACTGCTAAGTACGTATACATTGCTTATACATGGCGCAGTTAGAAAAGAGACAAAATTAAAAGTAATGAACTGTTTGTACCTTGCAAGAGTTTAGGAAAAATTAAAAGAAAATCATTATTTGTATCATTAAAGCAAGCGCCTTACTATAAATATATATTAAATATAAGAAAAAAGTTGATCATGATAAGTTTATAGTTAAAGAGTATGTTTGTTAAAGGGTGTTGGATTGAAATAGGACTGTTTTCTACCTACCAGGCCTATTAATTTAAAATATTATAAAATATATCTCTTCCCTTTTACATGCCTGTTTCAATTGTACTTTAGACAATGTGTAAGAAGTTTGATTAAATAGTTATAGAACGGATGATATAGGTAAAAACGTTGTTTTCTGTATTTTAAACGTTTGGGTCCATTTTAATAAATTTAGCGATCTTTATCACTTCATAACAGTGTCGGTGTTCGTTTTACTAAAAAAAATATTTAAAAAAGTTGTTTGTCTCATTAAATAGATGAAGTTAAAATGTTTTCTTGGATTAAGTACGCAGTATTATAATAATATACCTAATATATTGAAATAAGCGTCAGCACAGATCAATTTTACTTTTAACAAGACCGTGATTATATTTTCAATATTAACATAACCAAGTGACATTTTGACATATATAACAAAAATAAACAAGTCAAGTAACAGGCTTCCATAAAAGGCTTCCCGTCTTTTTGAAGCTTACGTTTACGCGAGCGTTGCGCGTGAACGCTTGGGCGGATATCGTTTTCCAACGAACTCAGCCTGGGCATTGGTAAAATGAACATGTGTACCAAATTTCAACTAACTCGGTGATCTTTTACTCAAGTTATCGTCCAGAACAAATCTCAGAACAAACAAACAAGAAAGCAAGCTAATAAAAACGTAGTAATAAAAATACAATTTGACTCTTTACACGTGTCTAAATGAGTCAGTTATAGCTTTATATAGCCGAGTCAGTTACAGCTGTCCATATTACATGGGTTTAGCTCTTTATAGCTGCCAGTGTCGGACTGGTAGCTTTCTGGGCCCTCGGCAAAATTTTGTCTTGGGCCCTCTCCCATTTTTTAATTTTTATACTGAATATAAGCATCATAGTAATTTTGTAGAGTTTTTTAACTATGTCATATACCCTACTTAGCTAACAACGAAAAATCAAACTTGATTGGAAGAAAATTACTTAGAAGAGGCAATAAAGTAGGCTTACATAACAACGAAACTGTGGCTGAAATAGATATTTTTTAAATTTCTTGATATTGCTATAATATGAGTCGAACAGAATAACTAAAATCACATTGTCATAATTACCTAGTTTTTTCCTAAGTTCGTCCCTTGTACCTTTTAATATTGTGGGTTTAAGTATTTTCACAGTTCATCAGCATTAAATAACTTAAAAATTCCTAACCTTAGGCTTCATCAAAAATCACCTTAGGCTGATTGAGAAACCAGATCATACAAATATTTGATGGGCTTTATCTTGCGAAATACTGTGCAAGAAAAAGTTTAAGAGCATTTTTTTTTTTTTTTTTTTTTTTTTTTTGAAAAATCTAATTTCCGACCATATTCATTACTTATGGGATCGTCGATCCAAAAAGCTGAAAAATGTTGCCTTTTTTTGAAAAAAAAAACGAATTTATGGTCCGAATGTCACCAAATTTGGTATTCAGCCGTTATTTGACACCATCAAAAGAATTCCAGAAAAAAAAAATGTATTCAAACAATTTAAATTTAGTGATTTCCGGTTACTTTAGACTTCCCTAAATGTTTGGGCACTCTCGAATGTGCTCATATTTTTTGTCGTGTAGGTAACCCTAATAAAAATTTGTATGCGAAAAAATATGTAGCTTGCGAGAAAAAAATTATAAAGTTCGAAGAGTTTCGACTACTAAAATTCTGAAACCCAGTTTTCGGGGCCTCCGTAAAATTTGTCCGGACCAAAAGTCCTTTTGGTCCGGACCGCAGCGGACCTTAGTTTCCGAAATACGTGGGAAAAGGAATTTCACGATTTTTTCGTTTTTCCCTCTTTTTAAAAGAAGCCTCGGGAAAACCGTGACCGGGGAACTTTTTTGCACTTAATATTTTTTTAGAGGGATTTCCCAGGCTATTTGAAAATAAAGAAAAGTAAATTTTCGTCATTTTTCTTTTCGGCAAGTAAGTGTCGTGAAAACGCGGTTGGCACGGCGGACGGTAGCTTTCGGACACGTCGACAAAAATAAGCCGGCGGCAGCGGATGAAATCACGCGATTTATTTGATATATAATGTCAGTATCAGCATATTCCCGAGGGGCGCTACGTTCCTAAACTTAAAATTTCCAATCGCCTAGAATATAAAAGTACCCGCTCTATAAAAGTACAAAGTACTTAGATTATACAACTTATACAAGTATCTAGCACATACAAGCCACCTGCGAAGCTGGTCTCTTGGCCGGCCAAGAGACCTATTTATGCTAATAGACAATTTATTTCTATTGAATAAATCACTCGGTATTAGATAAAAATATTTAAAAAATATGATGATTTTTTTTAAACTTCGTGGGCCCTTACTTGGGCCCCTTAAGCCCGTGGGCCCTCGGCAAATGCCGACTTGCCGACCTGGCCAGTCCGACACTGATAGCTGCTGTCTAAATAATATGGTTTTTAGTTCTCTATAGCTATCTTAATGGCATGTTATTAGCTCTCTATAGCTGTCTAAAAAATTAAGAAACAAATAAAATAATATTATTGTCCATTCAAAATACCTTCTTAAACATAAAAGTCGCTTTTAAGGGAGGAACAATTCTAATTTTCAAGGAAATTAATTATAACAGAGGAAATATAAGGTATTAATTTCTTCTCACGGCAAAATATATTAGCAAAAATATTTTACTTCCAAATTTACCCAAGATAGCAAAAGCATTTATAATCATTGTAAAGAAGTTAATTATTATTATTTTTAATTCTCCAAATTCTTTGTTTTAAAAGTTAATTAGACTTAGGAATGTTATCAGTTATCACCCTCACATACAGAAGAGTGATGTTCCCTTCTCCCAAAGTTCTTTGGGGTAAATATCCCTTTGTCTTAATTGTTATATATAGACAAAGGAATTTCTTAGAAGTGGTAATCAAATATAGGGTGGATAGCCAATTAGATTATTGTCACATGACACCTTATTTAGATGGTTTAGGTACCCACTTGTTGATGGGTAAACCAAATAAATTAGTAACACATTTTTTTTTCAGAAAAAGTATTTCCGATGACAATTTCAGCAGATAAATAATTCTTTTAAAGCGGGTTTTGTTTAAAAATACGCAGTCTCCTCTTGGAAAATCTAGATTTACTAGAAACTGATCGCGGAAACTTACAAATCTCTGACGCGATCTCCTCTAGGAAGATCTAGATTTACTAGAAACTGATCGCGGAAACTTACAAATCTCTGACGTGATCTCCTCTAGGAAGATCTAGATTTACAGAAGATCTAGATTTACAGATCTAGATTCATTTACAGGAAGATCTAGATTTACTTCTAGGAAGATCTAGATTTACTAGAAACTGATCTCGGAAACTTACAAATCTCTGACGCGATCTCCTCTAGAAAGATCTAGATTTATTATACTCTGCTCGCGGAAACTTACAAATCTCATACACGGTCTCCTCTTGGAAGATCTAGATTTATTAGACTCTGATTGCGGAAACTTACAAATCTCATACACGGTCTCCTCTTGGAAGATCTAGATTTATTATACTCTGATCACGGAAACTTACAAATCTCATACACGGTCTCCTCTTGGAAGATCTAGATTTATTATACTCTGATCGCGGAAACTTACAAATCTCATACACGGTCTCCTCTTGTAAGATCTAGATTTATTATACTCTGATCGCGGAAACTTGCAAATCTCTTACACGGTCTCCTTTTGGAAGATCTAGATTTATTATACTCTGATCGCGGAAACTTACAAATCTCTTACACGGTCTCCTTTAGTAAGATCTAGATTTATTAGATTCTGATCGCGGAAACTTAGAATTCTCTTACACGGTCTCCTTTAGTAAGATCTAGATTGATTAAACTCTGATCGCGTAAACTTGCAAATCTCTTACACGGTCTCCTTTAAAAAGATCTAGATTTATTAGACTGATCGTGGAAATTTACAAATCTCTTACACGGTCTCCTCTTGGAAGATCTAGATTTATTATACTCTGATCGCGGAAACTTGCAAATCTCTTACACGGTCTCCTCTTGGAAGATCTAGATTTATTATACTCTGATCGCGGAAACTTACAAATCTCTTACACGGTCTCCTCTTGGAAGATCTAGATTTATTATACTCTGATCGAGGGAACTTACAAATCTCTTACACGGCCTCCTTTAGTAAGATCTAGATTTATTAGACTCTGATCGCGGAAACTTGCAAATCTCTTACACGGTCTCCTCTTGGAAGATCTAGATTTATTATACTCTGATCGCGGAAACTTGCAAATCTCTTACACGGTCACCTCTTGGAAGATCTAGATTTATTATACTCTGATCGCGGAAACTTACAAATCTCTTACACGGTCTCCTCTTGGAAGATCTAGATTTATTATACTCTGATCGTGGAAACTTACAAATCTCATACACGGTCTCCTCTTGGAAGATCTAGATTTATTATACTCTGATCGCGGAAACTTACAAATCTCATACACGGTCTCCTCTTGGAAGATCTAGATTTATTATACTCTGATCGCGAAAACTTGCAAATCTCTTACACGGTCACCTCTTGGAATATCTAGATTTATTATACTCTGATCGAGGGAACTTACAAATCTCTTACACGGCCTCCTTTAGTAAGATCTAGATTTATTAGACTCTGATCGCGGAAACTTACAAATATCTTACACGGTATCCTCTAGAAAGATCTAGATTTATTTGGTTCTGATCGCAGAAACATACGCATAAGAAAAAAAATGTTTGATCAATTATTATTATTGTTATAGTTGTTTTAAAGCGATATAAACTTGTGGCTTACTCTGATAAGAACATAATAAAATAAATTAATAACATAAAAAAAAAAAAAAATTCTGTTTCCATATTAGATTTCATGTTTAGATATAATGTATAATATTAATAAAGTTAGTAAGAAGGAAGGTAAGAGAAGATAGTTACAAGTTATAATTCTCATAAAGGTTTTGCTGCAATATTAAGTTTTCCGAAGTTATAAATCAAATAACTTTAAAGTAAGATTTATAACTGTAAAGCTTATGATAGTGTTTATAATTAATATTCATAAAATACTATAATTTTAGTTTCCTGGATAAGAGGATTGGAAACTTCTTAAAATTATTGTAACTTATACCTTTTGTATTGAGGTTTGAAATGTACAAGGGGGAAACGGGGAAAAATCCTAAAATGGTAGTTGTAAGGAACTTGAAAATAAGGGAGGGGGGTGGGGAGAATGAAAAATCGAACATGGCGGAGTAGAGGGTATACGTAAGGAGGGTGGTATTGTTCAATATAATACCTCCCAATACTATTACCTTAAACATAAAACCCACCCACGCCATCTTTGTTTTCAAATGAAAAACAACCTTCAGCCAAAGTAAATAATGGCGACATAGCACGCTATAACTACCACGCCACAAAACTTTAAACATTTTACCAAAACTATTCCTTTATTTTACGTAAAAACGAAAATAATCATAGTCAGAAAAAGAAATGGTAAAATTGTGAAAATGTCCACAATTATATACATATATTTTAGGTAAATCAAAATATATGTATATGATAAGGGTCCTAATCACATTAACTATACATTATTCTTTTATAAATATATACATAAAATATACGATAAGAAACAAATATATTATTAAAGCTGATTTCTATTACATTTATGTGGATTATTATAATATATCTATTTTTTAAATACATATATATGAGTGAGTATAATCAGCAGATTGTATAGTATATGAGATTAAACAATAAATAAAACTATAAGAAATATACATACACACACACACATTATATACATATATATATATATATATATATATATATATATATATATATATATATATATATATATATATATATATATATATATATATATATATATATATATATATATAGTTTTATATTTATGTTCATTATTATTTTTTTCCTCTAGTTACTATTATAGTTTCTAAAGTAACCACTTGTATGCAATAAAATGATTAATATAATTTATTTTTACGATAAATAAATTTAAATAATTTATTATAAAAATATTTTATAAATCTGCAATAAAATATGTAGTTTATTTCACTTGAAATAACTTTATATTGTTTTTTTTTTTAATTTTTGTTTTTTTATTATAAAAATAAATTATAACACATTTTTAATAAAAAATAACTAAGTATTTTATAATTATATGTTAGGAATTAATTTATAGGAATTGTAATTAATTTAATTTAAAATTATTAGATGTTGACCAAGATTTAGAGGGATTTAATTTAGTAGAAAAATACCAGAAGAATAAATTTATTGTGTTTCGAGTTCACTGCATATCTGTATCTCAGAGGTAAATTATTTGAGTCCATATTTCCTTTTTCCTATTTAATTTGACTTTTAGTGTTATATACTGCTAATTTGTAGGTCCAATCGGGCCAATATTTCAGAAGGACCTATATTTACAAACAAAGCGAGATTCTAAATACCAAGGTAGTTGTTGATAATGCGGTTTTATAGTACTTGATCAAAGGCAGCTAATATATTTATATGATAAAGGTCCAACCGGGACGTGCTTCAGTAGGACCTATATTAACCAGCAAAGCGATATTCTTAATACAAAGATAGTTGTTGATAATGCGGTTTTATAGTACTTAATCAAAGGCAGCAAATATATTTATATGATAAAGGTCCAACCGGGAAGTATTTCAGTAGGACCTATATTAACCAGCAAAGCAAGATTCTTAGTACCAAGTTAGTTGTTAATAATGCGGTTTTATAGTACTTAATCAAAGGCAGCAAATATATTTATATGATAAAGGTCCAACCGGGAAGTATTTCAGTAGGACCTATATTACCCAGCAAAGCAAGATTCTTAGTACCAAGTTAGTTGTTAATAATGCGGTTTTATAGTACTTAATCAAAGGCAGCAAATATATTTATATGATAAAGGTCCAACCGGGAAGTATTTCAGTAGGACCTATATTACCCAGCAAAGCGAGATTCTTAGTACCAAGTTAGTTGTTAATAATGCGGTTTTATAGTACTTAATCAAAGGCAGCAAATATATTTATATGATAAAGGTCCAACCGGGAAGTATTTCAGTAGGACCTATATTACCCAGCAAAGCGAGATTCTTAGTACCAAGTTAGTTGTTAATAATGCGGTTTTATAGTACTTAATCAAAGGCAGCAAATATATTTATATGATAAAGGTCCAACCGGGAAGTATTTCAGTAGGACCTATATTACCCAGCAAAGCAAGATTCTTAGTACCAAGTTAGTTGTTAATAATGCGGTTTTATAGTACTTAATCAAAGGCAGCAAATATATTTATATGATAAAGGTCCAACCGGGAAGTATTTCAGTAGGACCTATATTACCCAGCAAAGCGAGATTCTTAGTACCAAGTTAGTTGTTAATAATGCGGTTTTATAGTACTTAATCAAAGGCAGCAAATATATATTTATATTATAAAGGTCCAACCGGGAAGTATTTCAGTAGGACCTATATTAACCAGCAAAGCGAGATTCTTAGTACCAAGTTAGTTGTTAATAATGCGGTTTTATAGTACTTAATCAAAGGCAGCAAATATATTTATATGATAAAGGTCCAACCGGGAAGTATTTCAGTAGGACCTATATTACCCAGCAAAGCGAGATTCTTAGTACCAAGTTAGTTGTTAATAATGCGGTTTTATAGTACTTAATCAAAGGCAGCAAATATATATTTATATTATAAAGGTCCAACCGGGAAGTATTTCAGTAGGACCTATATTAACCAGCAAAGCGAGATTCTTAGTACCAAGTTAGTTGTTAATAATGCGGTTTTATAGTACTTAATCAAAGGCAGCAAATATATTTATATGATAAAGGTCCAACCGGGAAATATTTCAGTAGGACCTATATTACCCAGCAAAGCGAGATTCTTAGTACCAAGTTAGTTGTTAATAATGCGGTTTTATAGTACTTAATCAAAGGCAGCAAATATATATTTATATTATAAAGGTCCAACCGGGAAGTATTTCAGTAGGACCTATATTAACCAGCAAAGCGAGATTCTTAGTACCAAGTTAGTTGTTAATAATGCGGTTTTATAGTACTTAATCAAAGGCAGCAAATATATTTATATGATAAAGGTCCAACCGGGAAGTATTTCAGTAGAACCTATATTAACCAGCAAAGCGAGATTCTTTATACATACAATAAGGTAGTTGTCACTACTGAGGTTTATTAGAACTTAATTATAGGTAGTAAAACTTAAATAGCCGTATTTATTAATCTACTTTTTAAAAAAACGCAATTTATATTAATTTAAATATATTGGGAAAAATAGGTATTAAATCAAACCATTGTACACAATAGTTATTAAATTAAAATATTGGACAAAATAGGTATTAAATTAAACCATTAGACAAAATAGGTTTAAAATAAACCATTAGACAAAATAGGTTTTAAATTAAACCATTAGACAAAATAGGTATTAAATTAAACCATTAGACAATATAGGTTTTAAATTAAACCATTAGGCAAAATAGGTTTTAAATTAAACCATTAGACAAAATAGGTTTTAAATTAAACCATTAGACAAAATAGGTTTTAAATTAAACCATTAGACAAAATAGGTTTTAAATTAAACCATTAGACAAAATAGGTATTAAATTAAACTATTATGGGCACAATAGGTATTGAAATAAACCATCTCAGCAACATTACAAGTTTCGAGTTTCTACTGAAGTATTTTAAAACTTACAATTTGATCAATTTTATTTGTTAAGTTATTTTCTTGAAAACTATTTAAGCTATTTTATATTGTGTTTTGACAGTGAACTTATCATTATTTATTTGTTGGTTAGTGCAACTTTTCTTTAACGTCAAAACAAAATGTCAAGTGTTTTGGCATTAAACTTTGTTTTTTGTTTTATTCATCATTAGTATTATTTGTTTAGTGTCAAAACACAACGTCAAGTGTGTTGACATTAAACTTTGTTCTTTCTTTTATTCATCATTAGTATTATTTGTTTTGTATCAAAACACAACGTCAAGTGTGTTGACATTAAACTTTGTTCTTTGTTTTATTCATCGGTAGTATTTGTTTAGTGTCAAAACACAACGTCAAGTGTTTTGACATTTAACTTTGTTCTTTTTTTATTCATCATTAGTAGTATTTATTCAGTGTCAAAACACTACGTCAAGTGTTTGACATTAAACTTTGTTCTTTGTTTTATTCATCGGTAGTATTTGTTTAGTGTCAAAACACAACGTCAAGTGTGTTGACATTAAACTTTGTTCTTTGTTTTATTCATCATTAGTAGTATTTATTTAGTGTCAAAACACAACGTCAAGTGTTTTGACATTAAACATTGTTCTTTTAAGTTAGGGCTTAAAGCTTTATACACCAAAAAAATTTGCTATTGTGTATTGACAGTAAACTTATTAATGTTGTTCTATGTTTTATTCATTAAGAATATGTATTTACTGTCAAAACACAATGTCAAGTGTTTTACTTTAAAGTTTTTTGTGTTTTTTTTTAAGTTTTATTCACTAAAAAATAAACTCAACAAAAATCTTGCAAGAAATCACTAACTCATTTCTTTTTATTTAGCCTTTATACCATATGATTTATTACAGAAGCAGGTAATTTATATATTCTATATTATAACATACAACCCAGAAATTTCAAGTGGCCCTTAGGCAAGCATAGTAAACATGATTAAGACGAAGGTAAAAGGGCAAGATTATAATATATTTTACCTTAAAAGAAAGCCGCAATTTGGCATGGCTTTGAGCCATTAACCTTGTCTTTCATGTAATAATACATTATGTTATATATTACATTCTCTCCTTTTAAAAAAATGTGGAAAAAGTCAGCTTGACTTTTAAAATATTAGTTAATATTTTCATAAAATAAAATATATTACGGGCGTGTTAGTGTTTTTTGAATATATATATATATATATATATATATATATATATATATATATATATATATATATATATATATATATATATATATTATTATTATTATTATTATTATTATTATTATTAACCTGAATAAAAAAAATATTAAAAAAGCCTTAATGTAATGAAATAATGTATCGATAAATCAAATTTAAATATGTGATAATGAGAGTAATTATAATCTAATTAAATTATAATTACTCTTAGAAAAAAATTACCTTTTTCCCTCTTTCTAAAAATATGAATATAATAAAAACGATAAATTAAAATATTTTAAAGAGTAACTTTATAATTGTTATTTAAATTTTAATGGCAAAAAGCATAAAAACGAAGGAATGTATTAAATATGTATTGTAGATAGACCATAGACATACAATACGAACTACGGTGCTAATTAGTGAGGAACATTTTTTTAAATGATTTTAATGTCAAATTTATTTAATTCATAAATTTTTTAACCCTTCCAAATTGTTTTGATTTTTTTACATTAATTAAAGTATCTATTTAGCAATATTTAAAGAGCGCAGTCGGTTGAAATTAATCTGGGGCTATCTGCGGTCTACTTTTGACAAACCATCCAAATTTCATAAAAATCAGATCAGTACTTTTGAAGATATAGGTGTAAATAAATGTATGTTTGTGCGCATGTGGAAGAGAAACAAATGAGTGCAGAAGATTGAAACTTATATGGGACCAACAATGGGCTAATTATCACCTACCATCCAAATTTCATCAAATACGGACAAGTAATTTTTTAAAGTATGTCGGTTCGCAAAAAAAATTTAACGAAAGACGGACAGACACGAGAGCAAAAATGTTCCCTGATTTCTGTCTTGGAAATTTTTGAAATTTAAGACATCAAAAATGTACGTTTCTGAATAATTATCATTGCTTCGGTAATTTCGGAAGTAAAATAACACAACTGACTATTTCATAACATTATGGAAATATAGATAAATGGATTATAAACAATATGAGGGACACTCAAAGATTCAAATTAGTTAAAAATATCATAGATTGACAATTATACTGCAAAATCCCTGATTTATTTAATAATTTTTTCATTTCCTGGATTACTAAAAAGTTTAAGTTTACTGTGGTTATTCAGTCTGAGATATTATCTAAACACTTAGGCCGAGTGCACATAGAGACGCAGGATAGGGCAGAGCAGGGCAGCGCAGTTTTATGTCAAACGCAAAAAATAAAGGAGAACGTGAAAATTGAGACGTAGTTCGTTTTTTAGTTGAGTTTCTTATTTCTTTTACTACGTTTTTATTAGCTCGCTTTCTTGTTTGTTTGTTTGTTTGTCCAGTACAAATCTTGCAATCGATTTTTAACTAACTTCCCGACTAGCTAGACATTTGAAACTTTTAGAATAGCTCAGAACACGACGACAATGCATTATTTTAATACTTTTAGCCATCTTTCAGCAGAATTTAATTCGGTTTCAGCAAATTTTGCTGTATGGAAAGTTAGTTCGGAAAAAAATCCGCAAGTTATTTTATTTGTTTTGAACTGTCCCATATTTGCAATCTTCATTTTGACGGGTTTTAAATGAGTGATTTTTTATTAAGAGATTAACATTGAATGACAGCGAAAAAGGAAAAGTAAACAAAGAAATAAATTAATTGACGTGTGACAATCAGGTTTGCTTACACTTGTGTCCTAGGTATCGGTTTAATCTTTCTGCATCTATACTTCTTTACTTGTACACATTTTTCTTTTTTTTTTCTCTTACTGTCCCTATACGGGGGCATATCAATGGCACAGTTTAGAGATTCGGTGTTGGCGAGATCCGTTGTACAAAGATTTGTCCTTTTATAGGTTTAAGATCAGCTCTCTAGATGGTTGACATTTATTTGAAGTAAATAAATTCGGAACTATTTTTTTTTTTCAGTAACATTATATTACAACAATGACAATTATATTATCAAAATTACATATGATTCAACAGAAAATTTAAAAACTTTGAATATAAAAAAATTGTATATCTTGTAATTACAGTAGAACCTCTCTTACACGACCCTCAATAATGCGACAACCTCAATTACAAGTGCAATTTTCAAATCCTCTTGAGATTGCCATAACACATAATGTTAAATTAACCTCTATAACGCGACTATTATTATCCAAACATCCTCAATATCACGGATTTTTTCCAAATCACAAAGTAACTCAGAACCTCTATAACAAGTCGTTTTGAGAAGTCAACCTCAATAAAACGGATTTTACCAATTCACAACATAAATCAGAACCTCTATAACAAGTCGTTTTGAGAAGTCAACCTCAATGAAACGGATTTTACCAATTCACAAAATAAATCAGAACCTCTATAACAAGTCGTTTTGAGAAGTCAACCTCAATAAAACTGATTTTACCAATTCCCAACATAAATCAGAACCTCTATAACAAGTCGTTTTGAGAAGTCAACCTCGATAAAACGGATTTTACCAATTCACAACATAAATCAGAACCTCTATTACAAGTCGTTTTGAGAAGTCAACCTCAATAAAACTGATTTTACCAATTCCCAACATAAATCAGAACCTCTATAACAAGTCGTTTTGAGAAGTCAACCTCAATAAAACGGATTTTACCAATTCACAACATAAATCAGAACCTCTATAACAAGTCGTTTTGAGAAGTCAACCTCAATAAAACTGATTTTACCAATTCCCAACATAAATCAGAACCTCTATAACAAGTCGTTTTGAGAAGTCAACCTCGATAAAACGGATTTTACCAATTCACAACATAAATCAGAACCTCTATAACAAGTCGTTTTGAGAAGTCAACCTCAATAAAACTGATTTTACCAATTCCCAACATAAATCAGAACCTCTATAACAAGTCGTTTTGAGAAGTCAACCTCAATAAAACGGATTTTACCAATTCACAACATAAATCAGAACCTCTATAACAAGTCGTTTTGAGAAGTCAACCTCAATAAAACGGATTTTACCAATTCACAACATAAATCAGAACCTCTATAACAAGTCGTTTTGAGAAGTCAACCTCGATAACGTGACACTATACAGGAATGGGTCGACCTTGAACAAGTCTAGACTTTAAAACATTAACATTAACCTCGATAACACGACTGATAGCCAAATTAACCTCGATAACACGACTGATAGCCAAATTAACCTCGATAACACGACTGATAGCCAAATTAACCTCGATAACACGACTGATAGCCAAATTAACCTCGATAACACGACTGATAGCCAAATTAACCTTGATAACACAACCCTCAACAAAAAGAGTACCTCGATAACAAGACTGATAGCCAAAATAACCTTGATAACACGACCCTCAACAAAAAGAGCACCTCGATAACAAGACTGTTTCCCTAATCCCCTTGAGACACTTCTTATCGAGGTTCTACTGTATTTAATTATCAAATTGTCAGAAAACGTAAACAAGTTAAAATACAGAAACCGGAAGTTAGCGAGAAAGAAGATAAAGGTTAGGGGAAGTTAAAGTTACAAAGTCTATTAGAATGAGATGGGGTAGTTAACAATACTATCATCTTTAACTCCCAGCTTCGTATTTCTTCAACCTCAGCCCGAATCATTTATTCACATTACAAAACTATGTCACTAAACAAATATCACACTCTAACACACAATGCATTTAAAAAGACTCAATTAACTATTTTAAACACTATTTATTACCAATTAGGAAGTGAATTTAATCGGAAGATAAAAACCAAAATTAATTTATAATATAAAGACACGGAATAAAAACAAAATCACACTCTAACCACCTCTAAACAATTCTAACATCTTCAACTCCCAGCTTCGTATTTCTTCAACCTCAGCCCGAATCATTACACATTACACAACTAGGTCACTAAACAAAATCTTACCTACATTAACTATAAAAATAAACATTTTTCCGTGGTAGGCTGTGAAATAGTATCTTTAGAGCCTAAAAAACATAGCTAAAATCCATTTTTTCATTACGTGGACTTAAAAAATCTTTTCATTACTCCTAGCCGTAAAGAAAAAATCTTTTACGTCCTAGGAACTAAAAGGTTTTTTTTTCCGGCGGGTAGTTGTCAAAACTTCCGTTAGTAGTGCTGCAGTCTTTGTAGAAATGCTTCTAGTACAATAAAAATCCGCTAGATGTCAATGCGTTTTATTTACCTTTTCTTATAGTGTAACCTCTTTTTAAGGTTTCTTTTTTTAAATCTTAAGTATGTACTAATATTTGTTATTATTATATGTTGATTAGTGATTAATATTTAAGGTTTTTTCATTGTCTACTACCTCGGAAAAAATAGCATATGCTACGCGACTGTGAAGTGTTTTTTCTTTACCTTGGCGTTTTTTCTTTGTCTCGCTTCGCTCGACAGTAAATGTAATTGCCGCGGTGAAGAAAAATCTCACTTCACAGCATAGTAACATAATATACTATTCATTTAGAATCCTTTAAAAAAAATAATATAAAAAAGAACCATAGAAAGAATAAAATACCTTTTTACTCCCTTTCAATCCGTCCTAAGTTTTCTTCATATAATTTTTTTATAAAACAATTATAAAATCAATATATACCTAAAGGATATTATCGTCAACATAAATGTATACTAAATAATTAATTCAATTTAAACTAAATAAAAGATTTAACATGGCAAAAAACCATGTTGATAAATACCACGTCACATTTTTTGTTTTTAAAAGGTGAAACACGTATACTTTAAATGTTTTAATTAAATTTCGATAATACACAATGCATTTTAAAAAGACTCAATTATAAGTATTTTAAACAAAATTTCTTCCAATTAGGAAGTGAATTTAATCGGAAGATAAAAAAAGAAAATTAATTTATAATGTAAAGACACGGAATAAAAGCAATTATGGCTGCTAACCACGTATCTGTGGAAAAAAATAAAAACCGGCTGTTTATAATACCACCAATGAAAATTATCTAAATATTAATAATAATTTAGAATTATTATTATTATTAAAAATATATTATGTAAATAGTATATACATATTTAATAATTAATTTTCGATAATTAAATATTTAGTTTAACCGATAAAAATCTAATTTTTATACAGAGATATCTAAATCTTTATTTAATCTTCTGTGTAGATTATTGATGAAACCTTTTTGTGCAGCTACAAGAAGAAAACGTGATATGAATATGAAACGTTGAATATATATATATATATATATATATATATATATATATATATATATATATATATATATATATATATATATATATATATATATATATATATATATATAACAGCAATTTAATACCGTGTTTGCACACTGCAATAGGCTACACAATTTGTGAGAGACACCAAGGGATGTGCCACGCAAGCGTAATACATAGGAACTGTTCCAACATCAGACATTGCGTCATTAAGATGTTGGCTCGGCATTACGCCATGTCCTTCTTGATCTGGTTTAGGTCCAGAGTTAGGTGGGCATCGTCGGGCCCCTGATGAGTCGGACGCGACGAAACGATGAAGGACATGGCGTATTGCCGAGCCATCATCTTAATGACGCAATGTCTTCTGATGTTGGAACAGTTCCTATGTGTCACGCTTGCGTGGCACATCCCTTGGGGTCTCTCACAAATTGTGTAGCCTATTGCAGTGTGCAAACACGGTATTAAATTGCTGTTATATATATATATATATATATATATATATATATATATATATATATATATATATATATATATATATATATATATATATATATAATTCAACGTTTCATATTCATATATGAAAACGTTGAACGAAGCGTGCTGTGATCTTAGTACTACACGAAAGCGGTCGGATAATTCAGTCTATGCCACTTAACGATGCTTTAAAGTTCTCCTAGCACTTTTAGAACGCAGCCCCTCTCTTCTATTTGCATTTATCGTCCACTGCCCACTCATTTTTATATAATAAGTAATGATACATAGTCTATACCAACCCTGGGTAACCTAGAGATGCAGGTACTTCTTTAGGTTTTTACTCCCCTATAATTTTTTTATAATGTAAATGACTTTGACTAAATAACTATTAAGACAAAGGGATGTTTAGTCCAATGTACTTTGAGACAAAGGAATATCACACTTCTGGAAGAGAGGAGTAACAGTCTAAAGAAGAACATTCCGTACACCTTCTTTAGATTGTTACTCCCCTCTGTTTTATTTATAGGGGAGTAACAATCTAAAGAAGTGCCGAGATACATTTAAACGCTATAATTATTAAGTACTGTTAAGACGAACAGCAAATTCATTAACCAACAAATAATCAAAGAAAAGAACATTGCTTATCAAAAGATAATAAAGTAATTATAATAAAACATACGAACTCAACTTCCACTGAAATGAAATTAACTCGGACAACCGACAGATAATCCACTAGTCATTAATAAATTTAGTTGAAATTATAAAGGAAAGATTATAGCAAGAAAAAATTAATTCCACAAAAAGGATGAATAAAAGAAAATACATAAAAAGTAATAAATTATAATTAAATTAAACGAAGAACTTACAATTATCATAGAATTATGAAAGATTAGAGACGGCGAAATGAAGTTTGCTCTGAAAGATAATATATATATATATATATATATATATATATATATATATATATATATATATATATATATATATATATATATATGTATATATATATATATTATCTAATAAATTAGTATTATATGTGCATAATTAACTAGATCCATAATCTAGTCATGGCGTTATAACTAATTTATTTTATTTCATGAAAAAGAGGAAGAGGAAAAAATTCACCTATTAACCGCCATAAGTGTAATTACAAACCGCTTGTAAACCCCCCATAGATTAATCTATCTATTCAAAGCCAGATGTGTAATTAATGGAGAAAAAACATATGAATAAAAAAAAAAAACGAGTAAAGTTTAAGAGTGTATTCAGGTTATGAATATGGAACAAAAGTTTGGTCTCCTCTTTTTTCCTTTCAGTCATTTAATTTCCACCATTTTTAAATAACGTATCTTCCTTAATTTTTCTCTAAATAGTAATTTAATTCTATTTTCAAGGCTTTTGAACGCTTTACAAGCCCACCTGAACACATAATCTTATTTTTAACACACAATCTTATATTAAACACATAAGTGCTCTACCATACGGAGGGAAGTGAAGAAGGTCTACATCTAGAAACAGAGCCCTCCTCCACCACCGCTGGTGCAATCCTGACAGAAAAAGTTAACTATCTCTTAATAAATTGCAGGGAAAACTGAAATAGTTAAAATGGGCTTGGTGATCACCATGTTTCTTAATTTTCCAAAGTCCTCAGTTTTTACTTTCAAATACAACGAGAAAGCATTGTGATGGCGCGAAAATTTTATTTTGAGATATTTATGAGTCTAAAAATGTGGTTTTTAAAAAATGTCTGCCTGACGTCTGTGTAGACGCGTGGAACCTAAACTTCTGGGCCGATTTTGACGCAATTAGGGCATATATGTTCAAAAAAATTACATCCCAAGTTTTGTTTTTCTTGAAATTAATTTTAGCCCCAAATTTTGGGGCGCCACCCCCCAAAAACTCTGAAAATACGTAAAAAAATCATTATTTCTTGAAAACGGTTCCGACGATTATGATAAAAAAATTTAAAATGGGTTCAATTTAAATACAAAAATAGCTTAATGAAAAATAATGAGATTCCGGGTTCGATTTTCAGCCGAGGAGAAGTAATTTTCCCCTATATCATCAATACTTCAACTCAACCCTACCATAAAACATTACCATCACTAGATCATCAATACTTCTACTCAACCCTACCATAAAACATTACCGTCACTAGATCATCAATACTTCAACTCAACCCTACCATAAAACATTACCGTCACTAGATCATCAATACTTCAACTCAACCCTACCTTAAAACATTACCATCACTAGATCATCAATACTTCTACTTAACCCTACCATAAAACATTACCGTCACTAGATCATCAATACTTCAACTCAACCCTACCTTAAAACATCACCATCACTAGATCATCAATACTTCAACTCAACCCTACCTTAAAACATTACCATCACTAGATCATCAATACTTCTACTCAACCCTACCATAAAACATTACCGTCACTAGATCATCAATACTTCTACTCAACCCTACCATAAAACATTACCATCACTAGATCATCAATACTTCTACTCAACCCTACCTTAAAACATTACCACTACTAGATCATCAATACTTCAACTCAACCCTACCTTAAAACATTACCATCACTAGATCATCAATACTTCTACTCAACCCTACCATAAAACATTACCATCACTAGATCATCAATACTTCTACTCAACCCTACCATAAAACATTACCGTCACTAGATCATCAATACTTCAACTCAACCCTACCATAAAACATTACCGTCACTAGATCATCAATACTTCAACTCAACCCTACCTTAAAACATTACCATCACTAGATCATCAATACTTCTACTTAACCCTACCATAAAACATTACCGTCACTAGATCATCAATACTTCAACTCAACCCTACCTTAAAACATCACCATCACTAGATCATCAATACTTCTACTCAACCCTACCATAAAACATTACCGTCACTAGATCATCAATACTTCAACTCAACCCTACCTTAGAACATCACCATCACTAGATCATCAATACTTCTACTCAACCCTACCATAAAACATTACCATCACTAGATCATCAATACTTCTACTCAACCCTACCTTAAAACATTACCACTACTAGATCATCAATACTTCAACTCAACCCTACCTTAAAACATCACCATCACTAGATCATCAATACTTCTACTCAACCCTACCATAAAACATTACCATCACTAGATCATCAATACTTCTACTCAACCCTACCTTAAAACATTACCACTACTAGATCATCAATACTTCAACTCAACCCTACCTTAAAACATTACCATCACTAGATCATCAATACTTCTACTCAACCCTACCTTAAAACATTACCACTACTAGATCATCAATACTTCAACTCAACCCTACCTTAGAACATCACCATCACTAGATCATCAATACTTCTACTCAACCCTACCATAAAACATTACCATCACTAGATCATCAATACTTCTACTCAACCCTACCTTAAAACATTACCACTACTAGATCATCAATACTTCAACTCAACCCTACCTTAAAACATTACCATCACTAGATCATCAATACTTCAACTCAACCCTACCTTAGAACATCACCATCACTAGATCATCAATACTTCTACTCAACCCTACCATAAAACATTACCATCACTAGATCATCAATACTTCTACTCAACCCTACCATAAAACATTACCGTCACTAGATCATCAATACTTCAACTCAACCCTACCTTAAAACATCACCATCACTAGATCATCAATACTTCAACTCAACCCTACCTTAAAACATTACCATCACTAGATCATCAATACTTCTACTCAACCCTACCATAAAACATTACCGTCACTAGATCATCAATACTTCAACTCAACCCTACCTTAAAACATTACCATCACTAGATCATCAATACTTCTACTCAACCCTACCATAAAACATTACCATCACTAGATCATCAATACTTCAACTCAACCCTACCTTAAAACATTACCATCACTAGATCATCAATACTTCTACTCAACCCTACCATAAAACATTACCGTCACTAGATCATCAATACTTCAACTCAACCCTACCTTAAAACAACACCATCACTTGATCATCAATACTTCAACTCAACCCTACCTTAAAACATTACCATCACTAGATCATCAATACTTCTACTCAACCCTACCATAAAACATTACCGTCACTAGATCAATACTTCAACTCAACCCTACCATAAAACATTACCGTCACTAGATCAATACTTCAACTCAACCCTACCATAAAACATTACCGTCACTAGATCATCAATACTTCAACTCAACCCTACCTTAAAACATCACTATCACTAGATCATCAATACTTCAACTAAACTCTACCTTAAAACATCACCACGACTAGATCATCAATACTTCAACTCAACCCTTCAATTATCATAATTTTAATTTTATATTCATTTATAGCCGTATATTTCAATTTATTCATATCATTCTATTTAATTTATCTGTATATCCTATTTCATATGTAACGATATACAAACATATTATATATCTGTTAATTTCACATACAGTCCACTTTCGTTCTAATTTCATTAAACCCCAGTAGTGAGCTTAACACTGTCTGGCGTGAACAAAGGGGCTTAACATTAGAGTGTTTTTTCATTATAATTTATTTTATTGATTTTCTCGTATGTCCTTCATGGTTAGTGGTTAATGTTTTAAAAAACGGAAAATGTAATGTGATAGAGAGGGAGATAAAGTGGTGGGGGTGGGGGGGGGGGGGGATGAAAAGAGGGGTGGGTTGTTTATAATGCATTAATGCAATATTAGATTGGACCTACATGGTAAAACAGAGCTCACCCTAACTCACACAGAACAAAATGGAATCCTCCGATGATTCAAGGGTCAATACTTCGGTATACGTATGAATTATTTCTGCTAATAGATAAATAATAATGTAACTAATTGGATATTTATTTCAAAATTAATTTTAGAATATGCAAATAGTACCCCGTTTGCGTATTGCTACCGACTTTATTTCTCAAGCAGAAGGCACGAGTTCGATTCCCAACTCTGGCAAAGTCCGACAAAGTTATTAGTTTTACTAAAGTTCATCACCTTATTTTACACCTTAAGTTTGTGGCACTTGTTTAGTTTGTTACTCCCCTTATAAAAAACCAGAGGGTAGTAACAAGCTAAAGAGGATGTACGGAATATTCTCCTATAGGCTGTTACCCCCCTTATAAAAACAGAAGTGTGATATTCCTTTGTCCTAAAATACATTGGACTAAACATCCCTTTGTCTTAATAGTTATTTCGTCAAAGTCATTTATATTCTAAAAAAAAAAAAAACAGAGGAGTAACAATCTAAGACCAAGTTATTAATTAGTCTTACTAAAGTTCATTTGAGGGGGGTAATATTTCTTCCGGCTTTCTAATAGTGACAATGTAAAAAAAAAGAAGAAAAACTTGGAAACGAGCAGTTGTCTCAAAAATCTTTAGGATAACATCTAAGGGCAGCATCTTAAGTTGATGCTCTGCCCGGGTAGCAGTGCGTCAACTTAAGATGTTGACGTCCTAGTTCACTGAAAAGCAGCATCCTAGTTTGGAGATTTCCAAGGCAATCCTAATTCCGTAATGTGACAGGCCTCGTTCGGGCAAGAGCCAACGCCAAAGTTGTTCTACAACTATTTTAGTAAAAGAGTAGCCGAAGGGTGACACGATCGCAAAGCATTTTGCTTAAAAATAAGTAAGTCTATAACAATTCTCGACTGTGTTTAGCGACTTATTATAAAAGAGATGTAGTTCAATAACCAAACAACGTCTTTACGTCAAAAATTTTAATAAACAGTTGACCAGTTTCGGCTGTTCTAATGCAGCCTTGGTTTTAATTGAGTTTTGGGATCATGTTTCATTATCTAATGATACCTTATTTTGATACTTTCATGTTTAGGCTGTGCTACATAACTCGAAAAGCGTTACTAAGAAACGTTACCCGGTGTATCAAGGAGTTAGAAAGGTATAGGAAGTGTGCACAGTCTGTCTCCAGCTGTTGGGCCTCCCTCCACCGCACGTCATAGGCCCGAAGAAAGTCGAAAAGATTTATACGTGTGACAGGGAGTTAGGAAAGTACAGGAGATTGCCATCAACTCTCAGCCCTCTCGGCCTACCTAGTATGAAGGCATATTAACAATTTGTAGACTGCGGGCCGGCGCCTTTGAATTCAGTCGTTTGTAATCAAGCTGGGACAATGCCGGTGTGGAGATAAGAATAAAAATTATCTTCCATCTACTTTTATCAATTACTTGAATATTTAACCTTAAGTTCAAGTATGTTAGTTAGTAGATTATCTGAAGATGGCTGCTTTAGAATAGCCGAAACTGGTCAATTGTTTGCTATAATTGTTGTTGTATGAAGACGTTTTGGTTATTGAACTACAGATCTTTCCCTATAATAATTATTATCATTAAAATCAATAATAAAAGAAAGGACAAGTTTTAAAAATAAAAAAGTAAAAAAAAATAATGTTAAAAAATCCGAATAAATAACTTCTTCAATTTTTTCTTATAAATCTACTTATTTAATAAAAAAAAATGACTAAAAAATACAGAGAATAAACAAACTTAGATTATACAAAATACTCCCAAAAAAAAAAAAAAAAAAAACGAAGGAGAGGAAAGCAAGAAAATAAGAAATCAACGCATTAGAAATTATAATGCGTTCAAAGTATAAATACTTTGTAGAGGGGAGAAGTGGAAAAACTTTAGTAAGCTGAAAAAAAAATTGAGTTGATGCTTTTTTCACGAAGTTTGCTTTCTTTACTGCTTAAGTACTTTTTTATTTTTATAAAAATCTAAAGAAAAAAATAAGTTTTTGTGGTAAAAGATTATGGTAAAGAAGTTATGATTTACCGGATAAATAGAGAATAATCATAAATATATAGAGAGATTATTATAAATTTAATTATTGGGAGTTGGGTGAGATTTAGGTAAAATTATTTTTTTGACTTACATATCAGAATATGTTAAAGAATGTGAGTTGGATTAGGTAAAAATGATATATAGATAGGTATTTTTGTAGTGATTAAAATCTATGTTCACTATTGTTAAAATATTGGTTAAAACCAAGGATTTACAATCAAATGTTTATAGGATTGAGGATGACCCAAGATAGGGTCGAAATATTGCTAAGGATGTTTTGAAGGTGGTTGTATGTGTAAATTTATCCCTCAAGTGACCTATCTATAAACCACACACCGAATTATATAAAGGGATCAAACTTGCGTCAAAATAATTTGTTTGTTTAATTTTAAAAAGAAATAAACTAAAATAGTGTTAATTAATGTGGCACATAGCTTACTTTTATTTTTGGACGAATGGTGGCATGAATCTTGAATAAATATTCCAGAAGATAGTGTGCGAAAAAATGTCTGATTAACAACAATTTAGAATTTTTTGTATAAGATCTTGTAGTGCCTTTTTAGGATATGTGATCGGCTACTTTCGTCTGCCGAACATAGCTTGGCAATAGGCATTTGAATAAAAAAAATCGGTGAAGAGCGGTCATGTCCCACCCATTATGGTAGACAATGAGATTTTTATGATCTTAATTACAAAATTAGTTAGTAAACCAAAAATCAAGTTGATGTTAGTTTGTCACTTGATAGGTGACCACTTTGATTTGGAGTAATATTTTAATAACTAACATATCAAGTGACAGACTAAGATCAACTAATTTTTGGGTCACTAACTAATTTTGTAGGATCATGAAAACCACATGGTAATATTGAACTATATTTAAATGAAATCTTTTTTAATTAAACCATCTTAAGTGCAATGTTTTGTAGAATTTAATAATCTCGTTATAAATCTTCCCTATTTTAGCCAGGTATTTTATGTTTGTTACGCTGTATGTTATGAAAGATTAAATAATTAATAGCAATCTACATTTTTTAAAACCATACCATTTAGACAGCTGTATAGAACTAATAACATGCCATTTAGACAGCTATATAGAGCCAATAACATGCCATTTAGAAAACTATAGAGAACTAAAAACCATGTTATTTAGACAGCTGTATAGAACTAATAACATGCCATTTAGAAAACTATAGAGAACTAAAAACCATGTTATTTAGACAGCTGTATAGAACTAATAACATGCCATTTAGAAAACTATAGAGAACTAAAAACCATGTTATTTAGACAGCAGTTATAGAGAACTAAACCTATGAAATTTAGACAGCTATAGAGAGTTAATAACATACCATTTAGACACCGTAGAGGACTAAAAACCATGTTATTTAGACAGCAGGATAGCTAAATCCAAGCAATTTAGACAGCTATAGAAAACTAAAAACCATATTATTTAGACAGCAGCTATAAAGAGCTAAACCCATGTAATTTAGCCAGCTATAACTGACTCTTTTAAACAGCTATAGAAAGCTATAACTGACTCATTTAGACACATGTAAAGAGTCAAAATGAGTCAAATTGTATTTTTACTACGTTTTTATTAGCTTGCTTTCTTGTTTTTGTTTGTCCAGTACAAATCTTGCTATCGATTTTTAACTAATTTCCCGAGTAGCTAGACATTTGAAACTTTTAGAACAGCTCAGAACACGATGAAAATGCATAATTTTAATAGTTTTAGCCATCTTTCAGCAGGATTTAATTCGTTTTCAGAAAATTTTGCGGGAAAGTTAGTTCCGAAAAAAATCCGCAAGTTATTTTATTTGTTTTGACGTATCCAATATTTACAATCTTAATTTTGACGGGTTTCAAATTTATGATTTATGACAGAAAATATAAAAACGTAGTATATTATAGAAAGTTCTTTTTATCTTGTAATTATTCAAGCTTTTATTTAACATGTATGTTGGGGTCAAATCTTGCAACTGAATTTTAAAGCAGTTATCCTCAACCGATTGAATTGAAATATTGCATACACGTTTAGTTTGGATGACAATACATTGTTAGGTAAGTGACGTCATTCTAAATTCAATATGGTGGATAGCCCAAGATGGCGGACTAGTTATTTTTTAAGCACGCCCATGATATGGGTATCAAATAAAATGGTTTGCTGAGAAAAATACGAATAAAAGCTTGTTTTTTTAAAAATGTTTTTTTACTATTCATTTATTTAATAAAGAGTTATTAAAAACCTTAAATCTCGCGTATAAATACTCCACAAATCAAATAATCCGTAAATAATAAAAAAAGTACGATTATAATACAGAAGAAATTGATACACTTTGAAAATAAAAAATATTTTCATCACAATTGCTATTACCTTTGATATCTAGATTTAATTGACAGCTAAAGCGAAAAAAGGGGGAAAAATATCCAAAATGCCGTCAAATTATCATAATTTGATGATGTCAATAAAAAAGACGTCATCTTAAAAGAAAAAAAATTGGATTGGATGAGATCCATAGACATTAAATTAATCTTTGAAACTTGATCATGTCAGTCATCATTAATCACTTTTTTGACAGTGGGAAATTGACAGTCAATCATATTTATGAACTGTGATTGATTTTATATTCTTTTTCGTCTGTCTCAGTTCTTTTTCTTATATTAGAGGTGTTAACATTATATATTATATATTATTTTATTCAGTAGAAAATAAATTAAAATTATATTGTTATCCAATTTTCCTGTTTTTAATTTATATTTTCCCCTATTTTTTTCTGATAAACATTTTTTTTATTCTGATGAACCAAATTTGTTTACATCGCTGAATTCAAAAATTAAAAGAAAAAAATTTTTTTTTTCAGGCATTAGTGAACATTTGTATCTTAAAAATGTACCATATCTTAAAACCTGCTTGTCCGATTTTGATGACATTGAGATAGTACGTAATAATTAGGGCACTTCTTTAGATTGTTACTCCTCTTATAAAGAAAACAGAGGGGAGTAACAATCTAAAGAAAGTGTATGGAATGTTCTTATTTGGATTGTTACTCCCCTTATAAAGAAAACAGAGGGGAGTAACAATCTAAAGAAGGTGTATGGAATGTTCTTCTTTAGATTGTTACTCCCCTTATAAAGAAGACAGAGGGGAGTAACAATCTAAAGAAGGTGTTCAGAATGTTCTTCTTTAAACTGTTACTCCCCTTATATGAACAGAGAAGTGTGATATGCCTTTGTCCCAAATTACATTGGGCTGAACATCACTTTGTCTTAATAGTTATTTAGATAATGTCATTTATATTCTAAAAACACATAAAGGAGTTACAATCTAAAGAAGTACCATAATTAGCCTATTGTTGGTCTTATAATAATTTCAACCATTGCTTCCTTCCGCGTATGGACAAACTACATCTTCAAAAGTACTCACCTGATTTTGAAGTAATTTTCATGGTTTGTTGAAAGAAATCGGCACAGTTGGTTCAAAATTAATTTCTATCGACTGAGCAAATTTATTACGATGGTGCCATGAAAATAGGATTCATAGATAATAAAGATGGTGCAATGAAAATAGGATTCTTAGATTATAAAGATGGTGCAATGAAAATAGGATTCATAGATTATAAAGATAGTGCAATGAAAATAGGATTCATAGATTACAAAGATGGTGCAATGAAAATAGGATTCATAGATTATAAAGATGGTGCAATGAAAATGGGATTCATAGATTATAAAGATGGAACAATGAAAATAGGATTCATAGATTATAAAGATGTGCTGATGTCATGTCGACATTCAAGCTGACCATGTTTTACCACCATCTGACCCATTCCTTGCCCTAACTTCGGATACTGGACTATGGTGTTTTCGGTACTTCTTTAGATTATTACTCCCCTATGTTTCTTTTAGAATATAAATGGCTTTGACTAAATAACAATTAAGACAAAGGGATGTTTAGTGCAATTTACTTAGAAATAAAGGAATATCACACTTCTGTTTTTATAAGGGGAGTAACAGTCTAAAGAAGAACATTCCGTACACCTTCTTTAGGTTGTTACTCCCCTCTATATTTTTAAAAGGAGTAACAATCTAAAAAAGTGCCGAATTTTTTACGCCATACTTAATTTCATTGATGATATCATTAATTACTATGAATGTGGATGGATTGATTGCACGTTAACTTCAAAGTGGTAACAGTAAAGTTGTACGACACAATCTGAAGTTGATGCGACTTGTCGAAGCGACGTGTTGATTTATCGGTAAATCCACAACTACAACTTGTGACAGATCCTCGCTTTTGCCAATATCAAAATTTAATACAGTGAAATATGTCATAATTATGTATTTTTTTTTTTTTCATTTAAATAAAATAATAATATTGAATGAGCACAACAATTTTTTTTTGATATTTCTTTATTAAATAGTAATTGGGGATAAGGGAAGGGGAAAGTAAGGAGTTCTTTAAAAAACTGATTTGAAATTATACGGGGGCAACCCTCCCTCTCTTTCATAATACTAAAGAAAGATGTCCCTCACTAAAGAAAGGGTCAAAAGTTACAAAAAAGTTATTAAATAACAGTTTTTACTGCCCCATAGAAAGGGACAGCTATATATATATATATATATATATATATATATATATATATATATATATATATATATATATATATGTATATGTATATGTATATATATATATACTCATAATAAAGGGGGACATCAGCCCCCTTGATAATCCAATAGACATCTTGCAGGGCTACTCTTTTTAGTCCCTAATTTATTTTGTAGACGATTATAAAAAAAAAAAATTGGGGTAGGGGTATGGTCTGTCCCTAATTTTTTGCTTTTTATGGGGGCAGAAAGAAGGGTAGGGGTATGTCCCTAATTTCTGATTTTTCTTTTTTTTTAGAAGGGTCTTGTATCTGTAACCCTCCTTCCCTTCTTAAACATTGGACTTTTTTTTTAAGAAAAAGAAATTAATAAATAAGGGCCCCCGAGATCAAAAGAGCTAGTATATTTTTTCGCGTCTGTTTCTCAGTTTTGTAGACTTTTTCTTTTTTCTTTTTTTATAAAAAAATTCTTAATTTAATAATAATAAAATAAAAAAAGGATTCCTTTTAAAGAAGATTTAAAAAAAAAAAAAAAAATTGAAAACACACAATATATATATATATATATATATATATATATATATATATATATATATATATATATATACATATATATATATATATATATATATATATATATATATATATATATATATATTATAAAACAAGAGAATCAAAGAAAATATAAATAAATAAAGGGCCTAGTTTATAAAGTAAATATATATATAAAAAGTTTAAGAAACAAAAAGTTCTTTTGTTTTTAAATAAAAGAAAAAATATATCAATCAATTGATTATTGCTTTGACAAATAAATAAATTGAGAGGAGCTGAGGATCCTGACGTAAATGAATGGGTAAAATTTAAACATTCTAGCTCATTTTTAAAAATGATTTGAAAATTATAGGGATGTTGGTAAAGAAAAAGGCAGACAGGACACCAAAAAGTTCTCTGATAAATATTTTTGAGGAAAAAAATAGCAGAATTATATTTAAATCTCTACAATTTTTGAATGGAATAATGTTTATCTACGATTGATACGAAATATAAACATTACATCTCTGTTTAGATGCGTAGAAAGTGATTATTTTCGAAGTTGTATATTTATTGCGCATTCGTATTTCATAATTATTCTTTATTTCCGCACTAGTGCCGAAATAACGAAGAATTATTCGATGATGCACATATTCGAACATTTTTTTTTTTTTTTTTTCAAATAACTTTCTTTATTAAAACAGCTACATTGCTATGGAAGCGATAAAGATCGTTAAAACTATTGAAGTGGACCTACACGTATAAAATAGAGAAAACAAAGTTTTTACCGATATCTTACGTTCTAACGTAAAGATTTTAATAAAACTTCTTATACATTGTCTAAAGAACAATTAAAATCAGGCATGTAAAATTTCAATCTGATGTAAGTAGAAGTTTTTGTATTGTGAAGTAATTCATTTTATACTACTTGAAAAGGAGATGTGTGGTTAGTGTAATAGCAAGAATACAGGTTGGCTTCTACTAGGCTCTCTGCTACAATCCTACTCATTAACTATAAACTCATCATAATTATCTTTTATCACAATAATCAATACATAATTATTACTATATGCTCGCTTCAATGATAGAGCCATGCGATGCCTAGTATATTATATAATCTATTCTTATCAGAATTCCACACTATCACAATTATAAAAGAGATAAGTCGAAAACTTTAACTATCTGTTATCAATACGTGAATATTCCTTCTTTTTTTTTTTTTAACTAAATGCAAACATTGGTAATTGAAAAATGCAAATTAATAAGCATGGACAAACTGCTGTTAAAAATGCGGAACAGGGGAGAGATTCTCCATTTTAAATAAAGAAGGATGGGTCAATGGGCATTGGTTTTGATTTGAGTGCACATTGAAACCAAGGTTGTAGTGCAGTTCATTGCAGATTGCATCCCCTAACCACTCATGGAATTGTTTTCAAACGAGAATCGGGGTTTTTTTGCTTGTAAATCCATTGCTTGTTACTCACCCCTACAGGAAAAATTGTTTTTGGTTAAAGGGGTTCTGTTGATAGTGGGTATTACCCACTTCAAACCCCTACCTCTTTTGTTTTCCACTACATTGATTTTGCGGAAAATAAATTCATTTGTGGTATTGCATTTATCAATATTTATATGTGTATGGTATAATATGTTAGTATGTATTTAATGCTGTTCTTTATGTTTCTTCACGTACTTCTACGTATCTTTAAAATATGTTCTATATCAGCTGTATTACAGATCTCTAAAAGAGATCGGTAATAGTCTAATACAGAGATGGAATTTATTAAATCATTTATGGTAAATCTTAACTTACTGCCCACAGGTGAAGCCATGGATCAATCAAGCACAAGATTTGGTAGTATTTTACCTTTAGCCATTTTTTCTTGGCTAAATTAAATTTAAATTAAGAAAAACAAAAAAAAAACAAACAATAACATCAACATTTCCTTTCTAAAAAATAGTTCAAATAGTTTACTGATTATAGTATTAAGGCCCCCATACACGGTCAGAATGTTTGCGCAAACATTTTGACCATGTATGGGGCTGTTTGAAGTTTGCACAAACATGATGTTTGACGTGTATGGCCAAAATTTGCCCGACATCAGGTTACCCGACATCGGTCTGTGGGTGTGTCGATCAATTTTTGCGAACCATCATATCTTAAAATCTACTTATTTGATTTTATTGAAATTTGGATGGTAGGTCGTAATTTGCCCTTACCTTGTAGGTAGCGGGTGAATTACGCATCTATTCCTTATATTCATCTAAATAACTTGTACACTAAAAGAAGCGACATAAATGCAGCTAAAGAAGGGCCTAAAATTTGCGAGTTTGTCTAAAGATTGTCAACGATCATGGCGTACTCTTAAAAGCCACATAATATGCCTAAATTATCAACTAATTTAATTCAGGTCGTTATCAACATAACATTGATATGAATTCGATCTTGTCAGAAGGGGTTCTTCATCGTATCCATTTATGCAAATTGTTTTCGTTAACTGTACCCCCTCTTATGTCTTAGAACCATTCAAGTACATGAAAAGAAATATCCTACTTGTACACATTACTTACATCTCAATACAAAACCTTACAGTACCTTCATAAATTTAAATTCTGCTTCTTTGGGCTATTGTTTGCTAACCCTTTATGGAGTCCAGCCATTTTACACAACAATCCCCTAAGCGAATGTGGTCTGAACGAAAGTATGCCATGAAATCAAAGATACAAGATCGAACTCGTGACATGGTACTTGATTCGATCATGGATAGCCGAATAGAGGTGAATATAGGTGTTAGAGGTGGATCATGGAGTTAGAGGTGATTATTGGTGTTAGAGGTGGATCATGGAGTTAGAGGTGATTATTGGGTGAGAGGTGGATCATGGAGTTAGAGGTGAATCATGGAGTTAGTGGTGATTATTGGGGTGAGAGATTGATCATGGAGTTAGAGGTGATTATTGGTGTTAGAGGTGGATCATTGAGTTAGAGGTGATTATTGGTGTTAGAGGTTGATCATGGAGTTAGAGGTGATTATTGGTGTTAGAGGTGATCATGGAGTTAGAGGTGTTTATTGGGGTGAGAGATTGATCATGGAGTTAGAGGTGATTATTGGCGTTAGAGGTTGATCATGGAGTTAGAGGTGATTATTGGTGTTAGAGGTGGATCATGAAGTTAGAGGTGATCTTTGGCTTTATGATCACTCCTAACCCCCAGAATTTTTATATTAATTTTCAATTAGTTTTGTTTGAATGGATATCAATCTTAACATTGACATGACTTCGATCTTGTCAGTTAACCCCTTCATCGTGTCCCTTTATGCAAATTGATATCCTTACCTGTACCCACCCTTATGTCTTAGAACCATTCAAGTACCTGAAAAGAAATATCCTATTTGTACACATTACTTACATCTCATTACAAAACCTTGAAGCACCTTTATAAATAAATCTAAACTATGCAAATCCACCATAGTCTTACTTCACTTCTGAACCTGGAGAAAGAGATTCCCATCAAATCTTGAACCCTTCTTATTATAAGCTCTACCTGCTTCTAAACATAATCATATGCAAATACCTCTCTCTCACCCTTCTACATTACAAATCTTATATGCAAATATCATAGTTTTACCTGACCACTTAACCCTACTTCATCCCTCCTCCATCTCTTACCTGCCTTTATCTTTCAAAATTAAAACACAAATCAACAATTTCTTTACCTGAGAACTATTAGTTTTATACTATAAGGTAACACAATGCTCTTAATTCCTGTCTCTTTTATGCAACCCTTTTTGTAAGGTCGCTTTTGAAGTAGTCTAATTTTTGCATATATTAGCATGTTTAATGAAAAACCCCACGTAAGAAACGTAGGAGCAGGTTTTTTTTTTTTTCATTAGTTTTATGTTGTATTCTTCGAGGCATTTGTTTAACATATTGTTTTGGAAATCCGTTACAAAGAAAAGTAGGGGTGATATGGGGTGTTCATGAACAAGCATGATTCTATAGCTAGTCTTGTCTTAGCTCTCATTTGACAATGTTTCAAATCAACTACGTAAAAAAACCTTAAATGTTACACCGCTTCCGGCCGTGGAACCATTCATAGAAGCATTCATAACCAGTTAAAGCAGCCATCTTCAATATAACCATCTACTTCCCTAATTACAATTAAAGTAAGCAATGTTACTGATTTACCTATTTGTAAAATTATAAATTTTGTATTTAATTTATTGTATCCCAATCGAACAAAACCGATAGTTCTTTAAGCAATGTTTCTGATTTATCTACTTGTAAAATTAGTAATCTGTAAACAATTTAGTATCCCAATCGAACGAAACCTATAGTTCTTCAAGTAATGTTTCTGAATTACCGATTTGTAAAAATTATTAGTGTGACTTAAATTTATAGTACCCCAATCAAACAAAACCGATAGTTCTTCATACAATGTTCATAATTTACATATTAGTAAAATTATTAATGTGTATTTAATTTATAGTATCCCAATCTAACAAAACCGATATTTCTTTATGCAATGGTTCTGATTTACCTACTTGTAAAATTATTAATGTGTATTTAATTTACAGTATCCCAATCTAACAAAACCGATATTTCTTTATGCAATGTTTCTGATTTACCTACTTGTAAAATTATTATTAGTGGGTATTTTATTTATAGTATCCCAATATAACAAAACCGATATTTCTTTATGCAATGTTTCTGATTTACCTACTTGTAAAATTATTAATGTGTATTCAATTTATAGTATCCCAATCTAACAAAACCGATAGTTCTTCATACAATGTTTCTGATTTACCTATTTTTAAAATTATTATTAGTGTGTATTTATTTGATAGTATCCCAATCGAATATAACTCAAAGTTCTTTTTTGTAAATAGCGTAGTTATCCACGAAGATTCTCACTAAATTAAAATGTAAGCTATGATTTCAATTTTCTATAGTAACCCAATTAATAAAAAACAGGCAGTTTTTCATGTTATAAAATGTTTCAACTTAGTTATTCCCATTGCGCCTCTAGCACTTTCACAACAATTCAAAAGTACGCAAGTATTGTAATTTAATTAATAGAGACTCTTAAAAAAAGCTCATCTCACGGCTAAGTAATATTTATCTCCTGCGACAAAAAGCGAGTACAAACCAAGTAATGATTCGCACACATTTCTAAACGTTTGCGAACATTTGTAAACATTTACGAACTTTGCGTTTCAATAGAAACTAACTTTTTCGCGCACATTGCCACACCACTAAAAATATTCGCGATTAGTAAAAGTTTGCGAAATTTACAAACATTTGCGAACATTTGTGAATGAAAGATGTTTGTAAACGTCTAGCCGTGTTCCCGACTTTAAACCAAAACTTTGGCAAACGTGAACTATCATTCATTCGTGTTTATGAACGCGCACGATTACTTTCCACACCGTAAAATCATTGTGTTTGCAAATGTTTTAAGAGCTTGCCATGTTCAGAAATTTTAAAATTTAGAATTTGAGTCCTTTCCAAGCAATTGAGTCCTTAATTTTAAACCTTTTTAAAAGGGGAGAGTTTCAAAGTGTGCATTTTTGTTACTGACTGACTCGTCATCCAAATTATAAGCAACTTCCAGAATAGCTAGAAACTTGAAATTTGGCACACTTGTAGCTATAGCCGTATGACTACAAATTCGACAATAATGGCGGATGCAACGCTTAAGTTTTCTGTGAATTAACGGTAACTCGTATCGAATTACTGATTGCACAAACACCTACTATGATTTTAAATATCTACAAGTTTGATTCTATGATACTTTTTTCAAGCCCTATCGCTTGAACCTGATAAATATTTTCTGAAATCCGTTTCAGACATCAGGGAATATTATTGGTTCCGTGTCTGTCTATCAGTCTGTCACTTAATTCTTGCGATCCAACATATCTTACAAACTACTCATTTGATTTTATTGAAATTTGGATGGTAGGTCATAATTAGCCCATTGTTAGTCCCATATAGGTTTCAACCTTCTGCGCCTATTTGTTTCTCTTCCACATGCTCACAAACATACATTTATTTACACCTATATCATCAAGAGCACTTATCTGATTTTTATGAAATTAGGAGTTTGTCGGAAGTAAGCCTGCAGATGGCCCCAGATCAATTTCAACCGTCTGCGCTCTTTATATTTTGGTAAATTGTTACTTTAATTATTGTAAACAAGTAGGTTTAATGTATACATACGGGGTGCCTCATAAAGAAAAGTGTGGTGTCGCAGGACACCCGGTAGGGAACGAAGTTCCTCACGCTTATCATATGAGTGAGTGATAATTACCCACGATTTTTTTCATACCTAATAAATGAATGTGAGATACTAATCATTGTTCTCCAACCGTATTCAGCTTTTTATATAAGAAAATGGGTGAGACTGTAAATTATTTCATTGTATCCTTATTTGTATAACTAGATAACAAAAAATGATCAATAGAGGTACAATAATTATTATTCTCAAACTTCCTTTTTTTTGTTTTTGTTTTTGTATAATATATAGAAAAATCTATACATATTATAATATGTTAGGCCAAGCGCCAGAAACTTTGAACGAGAAAAAATTCCGATTAAGCTGATTTTTGGTTCATGGCTTTATTTTGGTCCCCTGATCAACAAATTAATTTTTTCCGTGGTAGGCTGTGAAATAGTAACTTTAGAGCCTAAAAAACATAGCTAAAATTCATTTTTTCATTACGTGGACTTAAAAAATCTTTTCATTACTCCTAGCTGTAAAGAAAAAATCTTTTAGTTCCTAGGCACTAAATGATTTTTTCTTTACGGCGGGTAGTTGTCAAAACTTCCGTTAGTGGTGCTGCAGTCTTTGTAGAAATGCTTCTAGTACGATAAAAATCCGCTAGATGTCAATGCGTTTTATTTATCTTTTCTTACAGTGTAACCTCATTTTAAGGTTTCTTTTTTTAAGTCTTAAGTATGTACTAATATTTGTTATTATTATATATTGATTAGTGATTAATATTTAATGTTTTTTCATTGTCTGCTACCTCGGAAAAAATAGCATATGCTACGCGACTTTGAAGTGTTTTTTCTTTACCTTGGCAATATTTACTGTCTCGCTTCGCTCGACAGTAAATGTAATTGCCGCGGTAAAGAAAAAACTCACTTCACAGCCTTGTAACATAATATACTATTTCCCCCTCGAGGGAGGTCTGCTTTGGCCACTATTTTGAAAAAAAAGACCGAAATTTGGTTATTGGCCAATATCTTCGTTCTCATCGATGATACGACAAAAATAGATATTATCAAATTTGTAGGACTTTAAATTATCAACAAAATAAGGGTCAATGTTATTATATGCTAAAGTCAATAGTTTCGAAGCTACAGCTCTGCGAAGTGCGACATTTTTCCGATTTTCAGACGAAAAATACATTGACACTCGATAATAAATAATGTATGTACCCCGTGGTTTGAATCTATATAGAAACTCGTTTTTACCGGTGCCGCGAGCGAGTCGTGGACTAGAAAAACTCCCATTTCATGCGGGTGCAGAAATATGTTGCTCTTCGCAGAGCTATATCTTCGAAACTATTGACTTTAGCCTATAATAACATTGAACATTATTTGTTGATAATTTAAAGTCCTACAAATTTGATAATATCTATTTTTGTCGTATCATCGATGAGAACGAAGATATTGACCAAAAACCGAATTTCGGTTCCTTTTTTTTCAAAATGACGGCCAAAGCAGACCTCCCTCGAGGGGGAAAAGTTACTATGTTGATCAGGGGGCCAAAATAAAGCCATAAACCAAAATTCAGCTTTATCGGAATTTTTTCCCTTTAATGGCCTTTTTTGAGCTAACGCTCTTGGCCTATAGTTAAATAAGAAAAAGAAAATGCTTTAAAAATATTAATTACTTGTATTATTATAGGAAATACACGATCTGTGAAAATTTCAGCTTTCTAGGTTGTTGGAATATAGGTTAAAAATGTATTACAAAATTTGTACCCCACAAAATATAAGTTAAATAATATAAGTGGGTAAAAATGGGTGAGACTTTTAATGGTTTCCAACCTTATTTCGGTAAAAATGAGTGAAAGTGACATGCTAGTCATTATTATCCAACCTTATTCAGCAAGATTTGTTTTTTAATAAAGAAAAAAGAGTGAGACTGCTAATTGTTTCCCCACCTTATTTAACTTAAAATAAGAGAAAGAAACAAGCTAATCACTATTCTCGAACCTTATTCAGCGAGGGTTTTTTTTTTTAAATAAATAAAATGAGACAATTTTGTTTCCAACCTTATTTTACTAAAAAAGAGAGTTTTATTTTTCCTTATTGCAAAGGAAATATTGCTAATAAATTAAATTAATGTACAAATATTAATTTTTAAATTAATTAACCCTAAAGACCTCAGAAATAAGGAAAATATAACTTTAAATGGATTAAATGAAGATTGACAGTAAAAATGAGTGAATGAAACATGCTGATCATTATACTCGAACCTTATTCAGCAAGATTTTTTTTTTTAATAAAGAAAAATGAGTGAGACTACTAATTGTTTCCCCACATTATTTAACTTAAAATGAGTGAAAGAAGCGTGCTAATCACTATTCTCGAACCTTATTCAGTGAGGATTTTTTTTTTTATAAATAAAATGAGTGAGACTGCTAATTGTTTCCCCACCTTATTTAACTTAAAATGAGTGAAAGAAACATGCTAATCATTATTCTCTAACCTTATTCAGCGAGTTTTTTTTTTAATAAAGAAAATGAGTGAGACAATTAATTATTTCTATCCTTATTTAACATTAAATGAGTGAAAAGAACAGGCTAATCATTAAATCTCCAACCTTGTTTAGTATTTTACAAAGTGAGTGAGATATTTTTGTACAGAGGTAAAAAAAGGGAGGTTTTTATCTGCCCTTCCTTAGCGTAGTTATCGATCAGAAGGAAAAAGGGGGGTAGGTTAGAAAACATTGCATTCTTCCCCCACTCTTAAGCCCTTAAAGGGCGTCTCTTGCAAGCAAAAAAAAAGAGTGAGAGTTATACCTTTTTTTTAATACGGAGAAAGGGAAAAGGATAAAAAATATCCCTCATCTCTTCTGAGAATCGAACCCTTGGTTAGTGAAGGGATAAAGGAGTGGGGGGTTTCGGCCATTTTTTCTCCCTTTTACCCCCACCATAGAGCCTTTGACTCATTTTTAACCAATGAGCTTGCTCGGTTTTATCCCTTCCAATCCCCTCTTACTACCTTTTGCCCTTATTCAACCCCCAATTTTCATCCCCCTCTCTCTCTCTCTGTAGCTTATTTAATTAATAATTTTGAGTTTAAGGGGGGGTACTGACTACGGCCCCACCCCAGCGAAAAAACCTAATAATAAGCTTATCCCCTTCTAAAAAAAAATGAGGTAGTGCTACCCTCATGGCTTATTTTTATTTTTTACTTCCCTACATGGCTTAACGTTAAAATGTCAGTTAAGATATTATTGAGCTTTGCTCCTATATTTTAAGTTTTTGGATTCACAAGATATAAAGAATTGTTATTATTAATTTTTTGTTACGAGCTTACCGAAGGTAACGGAAGCTATGTAATCGTTCCGAAGAACGAACCTTTTTTAGGTCTCCGATTTCGAAAATTCTAAGACAGAAATCAGTTTTAAACATCAGGAAACATTTATGGTTCCGCGATTGTCTGTCAGTCTATCGCTAAATTTTTGCGAACCAACATATCTTAAAAACTACTCATTTGATTTTATTGAAATTTGTATAGTAGGTCATAATTAGCCCATTGTTGGTTCCATATAAGTGTCAACCTTCTTCATCTATTTGTTTCTCTTCAACATGCGCACAAACATACATTTATTTACACCTATATCTTCAAAAGTACTCATCTGATTTTTATGAAATTTGGTTGGTTTGTCGAACGCAGACAGCAGATGGCACTAGATTAATTTCACTTTTGCATAATTAATACTTTAATTCATGAAAAAAAATCAAAACAATTTCGATATATTAAAAAATGAGGGAAACAATTAAATAAATTAGACAATAATGGCTTGTAAAAGCATAAAATCAATAAAGTACGTGGATAAGATGCTAGGAAGCTATGTGCCACACTAATTGGCAGTCTATTTTTATATACTACTTTAAACAAAAACAACGATATTTCAATTTTTGGGAAGCATCTACCCAAATTTCGAGCATAAATATCTTCATTTCGTCTCAGATATTTTAATGAATATCAAAGTTGGTCCCAGTCTGCACAGACTGTAGATAAAAATCAATTATTATAATATATGTATATAATACGGCACTCTTTTACTTTGTTACCCACTGTATTTATTTAGTAATTATACTGTTCCAAAGTATACATTGCATTAAATATTCCTCTGTCCTAATATAGTTATTCAAATTTTTTTGGGAATTTGTATCGGTAACGACAGAGAAAAATCATTCTCCCGTATAGCTCAGTTGGCAAGAGCACCTGTAACGGATTAATAGGAGGACCCGTGGTTCGAGTCCCGGTGCGGGAATCTATTTTTTTCTGTATGTCTCCCGTAGTTAGTATAGCTCAGTTGGCAAGAGCACCTGTAATGGAAATAGGAGGACCCGTGGTTCGAGTCCCGGTGCGGGAATCTATTTTTCTCTGTATGTCTCCCGTAGTTAGTATAGCTCAGTTGGCAAGAGCACCTGTAACGGATTAATAGGAGGACCAGTGGTTCGAGTCCCGGTGCGGGAATCTATTTTTCTCTGTATGTCTCCCGTAGTTATTGATAATTGTAATTTGATTTAAACTAATATAGTTATTAACTTTGTTACCAATCCTACTTCTTAATCATTTATGGATACACAATCTTTGTTGTACCGCTTTTACTTTGTTACCCTACATTATTTTTTGTTATAGTGGGTAAACAAAGCAAAAGAGTACCCAAAATTCGGTACATCTAGCTGATTACTGTTAGGTACTCAATACGCCTGAGATTAAAATAAATGAAGTTCAAATTGATAACCACAATATATACTACATAGATTTTCTCGATCTATTCCAGTATCAACATTTCTAAAAGTAATTCCTGTTAACTCACGCAACCTTTAATCTTTAATAAAATAGCCTCATTCACTTTTGGATAACGTATCTTAATCTTACTCTGCTTACTTTTAGATTTTCTCATTCCTTTCAACTTTTTTAAAAAAAAAACCCACTACTTACCTATTTACTTTAAACACAAAAAAACAACCATTAATTTGTCAAATTATCTCAATCTCGTATCCTTACAGTATCTCAATCTTACTCTGCTTACTTTTTGATTGTCTCAATCCTTTACAACTCAAAAAATTCTTTAATTTTTAAAATTATCTCACTCACTTCTTCATAAGGTATCTCAATCCTACTCTGCTTATTTTTAGATTTTCTTACACCTTTCAACTCAAAAAAAAAAAATATATTTTTAAAATTACCTCAATCTCTTTTTCATAAGGTATCTCAATCTTTCTCTGCATACTTTTAGATTGTCTCACTCTTTTTAAATTAAAAAATACCTTTAATTTTTAAAGTTATATGACTCACTTTTTTCATAAGGTATCTCAATCTTACTCTGCATACTTTTAGATTGTCTCACTCTTTTTAAATTAAAAAAAAACCTTTAATTTTTAAAGTTATATGACTCACTTTTTTCTTAAGGTATCTCAATCTTTCTCTGCATACTTTTAGATTGTCTCACTCTTTTTAAATTAAAAAAACCTTTAATTTTTAAAGTTATATGACTCACTTTTTTCATAAGGTATCTCAATCTTACTCTGCATACTTTTAGATTGTCTCACTCTTTTTAAATTAAAAAAATCCTTTAATTTTTAAAGTTATATGACTCACTTTTTTCATAAGGTATCTCAATCTTACTCTGCTTATTTTTAAATTGTCTCACTCCTTTTAACTTAAAAAAAAACCTTTAATTTTTAAAATTATCTCACTCACCTTTTCATAAGGTATCTCAATCCTACTCTTGCTCTCTTTTAGATTTTCTCACTCATTTCAACTCAAAAAAAAACCTTTCATTTTTAAAATTATCTGACTCACTTTTTTCATAAAGTATCTCAATCTTACTCTGCTTACTTTTAAATTGTCTCACTCCTTTTAACTTAAAAGAACCTTTAATTTTTAAAATTATCTCACTCACTTTTTCATAAGGATCTCAATCTTACTACTTTTAGATTTTCTCACTTTATTCAATTTAAGAAAAAAAACTCAATTAACTTATTTCCTTTACACTAAAAAAAAAGAACTTTTAATTTTTTAAATTATCTCACTCACTTTTCATTTCCCCCCGCCCCCAAAAACACTCTTTATCTACTTTCTTTATTCTTCTTTTACAAAGTACTTTCTTTCCCCTTCATTTCTACTTAATTTTTGGAATCTCTTACTTTTTTTTTTCGACCTTTATACTTTTTAAAAAAATAACTTAATTAACTTCTCTTTTCATTTTACAGTTCTTCCCTCTTTTTTTAAAAAAAAAAAACTTTAAAAAAAGGGGTTAGAAGGGTGGATTTTTTTTTTTAAAACCCTTAACAGGGTGTGAAGTAATTGGGTTAATGCAGAGTTTGGTGTTAAAAAAAGCCCCCCCCCCACCCTTTTCCGGAAAAAAAACCCCGAACGATTAACCTCGATTTTTTTAACAGGCTCCATTTTTTAAAAAGAAGAGGGGGGTCCCCGTCCAGACTCAAGGTCATTTGATGGCCCTTTCATACCCCCCCCCCTTAAAAGCATCCGTTATCCTTTCACTACTGCCGTTAATGTTTTTTTTTTTAATTTTTTAACTCACCCTACCCCATTTTTTATATTTTCACCTTTTATTTTAAAAGTCCTTTTCATATTTTTTCTGTTTTGAGATCATTAGATAAACTTAAAGTAGTCACGACAAGTTAGTTATTCTTTTGAGTAAGTTCGTATTAATCCTGACATTTCTTTTAAGCTAGTTACAGGATTCATAATTTAAAGGAGTCTCTACAGTTTGTGCCAAATGTTTGTTAGTGTGGTAGCAAAGCGGGAAAGCCAATGAGAGTTCAGGATTTTAAAATCCTTTGCTCCCCACGCCATGTTTTGCTTCCGCGCTTACTGGAGGTAACGGAAGCTATATGGTCGTTCTGAATAAGGACACTTTTTTTAAGTCTCAGATTTCAAAACTTTTAAAAATACTACTCATTTCTGTCTTAGGACAGAAATAAGTAGTCATCAGGGAACATTTTCGGTTCCGTGATTGCGTCTGTCGGTCAGTCGCTCAATTTTTGCTACCACCATAAATGTACGGTATAACTAGCTGTACGGTCATAACTAGCTCATTGTTAAAAAACCTTCTAAAACCTAATATTAACCTTCTGCGCTCGTTTGGTTTCATCCGCATGCGCACAAACATACAATTATTTTCACCTATATCTTCAAAAGTACATATCTAATTTGTATGAAACTTTTATAGTTTATCGAAAGAACCCTCAGATAGTCCCAGATTAACTTCAACCCTCTGAGCTCTTTAAATATTGCTAAATTGATACTTTAAAATTCATGTAAAAAATGAAAACAATTTTGACATATTATAAAAAACGGAGGAACAATAAATTAGACAATAATGGCTTGTATATAAAAGCATTAAATCAATAAACTATATGATAGGATGCGAGTAAGCTATGTCTTTATCCTAGACTATTTTTGTTTGTATTACAGCTATTGTACTTAAACAGCTAAAAAAACAATTAAAAAAAAAAAAAAAAACAGTAGACAATAATATAATTACAGCATATTATAGTCGTCAGAAAATGCATGAAAAAATAAAACTTTTTGAACGATCAACTTGGTTGAACAAGTTTATAGGACGTGACGGATGAATGGACCATTTTTTTGCCCCTTAAAACAAAGTCAACCACCTCAGTCTTACCTTCCAATCTCCTAGTTTGGATAATTAAGGTGAGGGGTGAGGGTGTCTTGCCACTTTAATGTAACATGCTCCTCTTAATTAATTTCTCCTGCTCATCATGTGCGAAAGTGTTAAGAGTATTATCCTTCAGATGCTCCTATCTAATGGTAAGCTATCTCCAGATACTCCCATCTAATGGTAAGCTATCTCCAGATACTCCCATCTAATGGTAAGCTATCTCCAGATACTCCCATCTAATGGTAAGCTATCTCCAGATACTCCCATCTAATGGTAAGCTATCTCCAGATACTCCCATCAAATGGTAAGCTGGCTCCAGATACTCCCATCAAATGGTAAGCTGTCTCCTGATACTCCGATTTAATAGTAAGCTGTCTCCTCTTCTTCGCCACACACTGGACAAGTGAGATTTAACTTCGATTATTAAAAATGCCAGATGTCTCTTAGTTGATCAAGAAAACTTACTGACCATGTTGACCATGCATAGATCATGTTTCTCAGGTTGAGTCTACTCAGTGCTATGGGTCAGCAGCAGCAGCAGCATTTTGGCAGAACCATTTTCGACTGCCTTCTTATCCATACCTTCTTTGCTTCTTCCCAGATCCACATCTTGACGACTGACCTCACCTATCTTCTTGACCAGTCCATTGCTGGTTTACAGAATTCAAAATGGCATGGAAGCTCCTTTTCCTTTTCGAAACAGCTCTAATAAGAACCATTTTTCAACCCCATTATTAACTCTCTCGGTTCAAAGTTATTAGTAACGTCTACATTTTGAGATATATCTCGTTATACTTTATACGTTATTCTCATGTCACCATTAGTCTAATAGTATGACGTAAGGAAGGTATGTGCCACATTAATTGTTGGGCGGGTTTCTTTATGTTGTTAGGCATCCTCTTATTAAGAAAACTATTATCAAATCTCCAATCTTATCAACTAAACCCGCAACATAGCTAAGCATATCTATTCTCCAATCTTATCAACTAAAACCGCAACATAGCTAAGCATATCTAATCTTATCAACTAAACCCGCAACATAGTTAAGCATTTCATAGTAATGTACGTAAAAAAAATCTACCCTCTAGGAATTTTACATTTTTATTTTAAAAAATATACCTAATATGAAATTAAATTTTTATTAAATTTAATTGAATTGAATTATTGGTATTGAATTTAGTATTTATACTGAATTAATTCAAATAGCAAACATAATTTTAAAAAATATATATTCAAATAATTTGTTTAATTGTTTTGAGTTCATGCATCTATACAGATAACAGAAAAAAAGAATACAGACGGAGTAGAAAAAAATAAAAAATAAAAAATAACTCGTTATTTTATAATATTAAAAAATAGAATCTTCAAAAAATCAAAGAGAATATAAGAAAGGGGAGAAAAAATGAAATAAGAAATAAGGATATTGAAATAATTTCTTTCTTCTCCTACCTCATCCTTATCCTTCCTTATTTTCATTTCTTAACATCAAAATAGCAACGCAATTCCATTTCCTTAGCTGCGCCCTCCAAAGAAAAACCCCCTACCGAATTTCTTTTAGGGTAAAAAAAACCCTAAATTCAGTCTTAAAAAAATCCCTTAAAGTATGAAGAAAAAAAGTAGGATGTAACACCTGGGTTTACTCCCATAGAGGGATTGAAAACTTTCATCTTATTGGTTTATATATATATATATATATATATATATATATATATATATATATATATATATATATACCAAAGGGATAAAAAGCAATATGCAACTGAAGATAGTATTATTTCATCCCCTATTTTCTTTGGCATCCCTCGGTCGCATAACTTGATTTACAAAAGAGGCTGGAATGGAATGGAACTTAGCGGTGAAAAGAAAAATAAAAAAAACGTAAGTAGGAAAAAAAGAAAATTGCTTTTTCTTGTATTTCAAACGTCAGCAGGTGCTTATGGTAAAAATATATACTTATCAGAAAATATTATCTTATATAAACAATAATGAAAAAAAATACTATGCCAATTAGTGTGGCACATAGTTTCGTCGAGTTCAATTTTGTATACTTTAATGATTTTACACTATTTTTTTTTTTTTTTTTTACACTATTATTGTCAAATTTATTTAATTTTATCTATCAAAATTGTTTTGATTTTTTACATTATTTAAAGAATCAATTCAGCAAAATTTAAGGACAGTGAACATTTAAGACAGTGCTACTTTCGACAAACCTATCAAATTTCATAAAAATCAGATAAGTACTTTTGATGATATAGGTGTAAATAAATGTATGTTTGAGCGCATGTGAAAGAGAAACAAATGAGCGCAGAAGGTTGAAACTTATATGGGACCAACAATGGGTTAATTATGACCTACAATACAGATTTCATTAAAAGCAGATAAGTAGTTTTTAAGATATGTTGGTTCGCCAAAATTGACCGACAGACCGACAGACAGACACGGAATTAAAAATATTCCCTGAAAATATGTCTGAAGCGGATTTCTGTCAGGGAATTTTTGAAAGGAGACTAAATATTTTAGTACTTCAGAACGATCGCAAAAGCTTCCGTTACCTTCAGTAAGCTCAGAAGGAAAATGATAACAATTTTGACAGATTAAAAAAACGGGGGAAACAATTAAACAAAGTAGACAATAATGACTTCTAAAAGCATAAAATCTATAAAGTACGTGATAAGATGTGAGTAAGCTATGTGCCACATAATTGACAGTCTATTTTGTCCCATATCTATCTGTCGGTCTATCGTTCAATATTTGCGAACTAACATATATAAAAACTACTCGTTAGATTTTAACTCAATTTGTACGTTAGGTCATAGTTAGCCTATAGTTGGTCCCATATTAATTCCAACCATTTGCACTAATATACTTTCTCTTCCAAATTTGCACAAACGTTTATTAATTTTATTAAGATGTACATCTTTAAAGTACTAAACTGATTTGAAATTAATTGGAATATTTCGTCGAATGAAGCCCTTTGTACAATAAAGTTAGTTTGGTCCAGAATTGTAATTTTTTTTATTTATCTTATTTAATCTTGACCTAATTCTTATTCAACATTTAACAATGTAACCTTAAACGTAACAATTAAAGTGTAGCAGAAGGTATGTACTCGAAAAATGTAAAAAAAACTCAGATATATACATACAGAGGTACATTTTTATAGGATACAGGATGAAGGCAATATATTACATTTAGTAAGGCGGATGTGCAAAAGGAGTATCTCAAGGTAGACACGTCGGGCAGATGTTATTCTCAGTCTAAGCGAATTCTCAGTTTAAGCTCTACTTACAAATTGCACCTTGCCAATTTAGTATTTTTTCAACCCCTTTTTAATCCTATCTTTTTTTCTTTATCAAAACAGTTTGCAGACGAAAGAAGTCTTGTTACATCCTGTTTTTCGGATCTTTTTTTAGTTTTTATATTGGCACCTTCGTTTGAATATCGAAACACCTCTAACTTTTTTTGTTTTTACAAAGATATTTTTATCTAAGTACAAACTTTTTAAAATATAATTATAACGATTATTGATAAGAAAAAAGAATTAAAAGTACAAAAAAAAATAAAAATATATATATATTAATTGTATACTTCCTGTGCAATTGCCACTAGAGTTTTTAGTTTCACTTGCATTAAGTGTTGTTCAAAGAGACTTAATCTCCACGAAGTCAGTTTAGGTTCAACCGAGAACAGTTAAAAACCCTTAGAAGGGAACATAGACATAGAAGGGGGGGGGGGGGGTCTACTGAACAAACTCAGGGTAAGCGAAGGGTTCTGGTTTACTCCCTGATCCCTTTCTATACCCTAAATAGACTCAGGGTCACTCAAAAATCAACGCCAAGTTTAGAGGCAACCTCAAACAAAGCCATGTAAATTTAAACTAAACAGCCCTTCTGTCGGTCTGTCACTCAATTATTACGAACCAACATATCTCAAAAACTACACGTCCGATTTTAATGCAATTTGTATGGTAGGTCATAATTAGCTCATTGTTGGTCCCATATAAGTTTCAACCTTCTGAACCTATTTGTTTTACCACATGCGCCACAAACATACATTTATTTACACCTTCAAAAGTACTCATCTGATTTGTTTGAAACTTTTATAATTTATCGAAAGTAACCTGCAGATAGCCCCAGATTAATTTGAACCGTCTGCACAGCACCAATTGGCAGTATATTTATATTAATTAAAATATATAAATTTAGCAAAATGTAAGGAGCGCAGACGGTTCAAATTAAAGTAGGGCCATCTGCTGGCTACTTTCGACAAACCATTCGAATTTCATAAAAATCAGATGAGTACTTTTGATGATATAGGTGTTAATAAATGTATGTTTGTGTGTTTGTGCGCATGTGGAAGGGAAATAAATGGGCACAGAAGGATAAAACTTATATGGGACAGACAATGGACTAATTAAGACCTACCATCTAAATTTCAATAAAATCGGATGAGTAGTTGTAAAAGTATGTTGGTTCGCAAAAATTGAGTGACAGACCGACAGACAGACACGGAACCAAAAATGTTTCCTGATATTTTACACCTGATATATCACCTCTTCAAATATTTTACACACATCTTTTTTAAAGTCAATAATGTGTTCCAATTATTTATTATGTTGTCACAAAATGATTGCTTCTACTATAAGGTTTCATTTTTGGCACATAAATCCTTTTCTATATCAACGCCTCAATTATTCTGAACAAATATGCGAAATTTCGTCGAAATCGGCCAGTCTTGTTTTGGTTTCACGCGCCAGCATAGGTGATTTGACAATAGATGACGGACAGACATTTTTTAAAAAACTTTTTTTTGGACTCAAGAAATCTTAAAACGTGTAAATCCATCAAAATCGCATAACAATACTTTCTCTCTATGTATATGAGAAAGTAAACAAATAACTACCATTAAACATGAGATCAACATTAGGGTTACAAATTTTATTGGCACTTTTAGGGCACTTTTATTGGCAACATTAGGGTTACAAATTTTATTGGCACTTTTTTAGATTGTTACTCCCCTTATAAAGAAAACAGAGAAGAGTAACAATCTAAAGATGGTGTACGGAATGTTCTTTAATAGACTGTTACTCCCCTTATAAAAACATAAGTGTAATATTCCTTTGTCTCAAAGTACATTGGACTAAACATCCCTTTGTCTTAATAGTTATTTAGTCAGTCATTTACATTCAAAAGAAACATAAGGGAGAAACAATCTAATGAAGTACTATTTTATTAATGAAAAAGTACAAATAAGAAAAAAATCTCTTTAGCATTGCATACCAAAATTTTCTATAAAGATATAAATAATTTTACACGAAAAATAATATCAAAGGAAAATATGAAAAAAGTTTTTTAATTTTCTAACTTTTTCCTTTACTAGCTTGCTTCCTTTATATCCCTTATCAATTTAAAAAGAATTCCCCCCCCCCTACCTACCACTGTTCTTATCAATTTAATCTTTTCTTTGTGGTATTTATAAATGCGGGCTTCCTTTTCCATTATCTTGTTTAAAAAAGAAAATTGTATAGAAAACTTATAATAAAATTTGAGGAAAAATAATTTAAAATATATAGGAAAAAAATTGTATGCTAAAAACCATATAAATTAATATTAAAATCACAATTTTCAATGGTGATATATTTAATAAGGCTTTTATTAAATAAGATTTATTATATATTTAAGGGACAAAAATATACCAAGGAAATAAACTTAAAGATGAAAAAATTAATTTTTGAAAATTAATTTCCGCGGGTAGACTCGTAATAAACAGCTTGGTTTTCCGGTATAATCCACGTCACGAAGGGGTTGAAGTCTGACGTTTCGCTTCCATTTTTTCCACGTTTTAATTCCATTAACCTATATTGTAATGATGTGATTGTCGCAACTTGTCTTTCTTTGTGGAAGTGAAACATTAGATCTTATATCCTTTACCATCTAAATTCACCATTAACCTATATTGTTATGACTGTGATTGTTGCAACTTGTCTTTCTTTGTGGAAGTGAAACGTTAGATCTTATATCCTTTACCATCTAAATTCACCATTAACCTATATTGTTATGACTGTGATTGTCGCAACTTGTCTTTCTTTGTGGAAGTGAAACGTTAGAGCTTATATCCTTAACCATCTAAATTCACCATTAACCTATATTGTTATGACTGTGATTGTTGCAACTTGTCTTTCTTTGTGGAAGTGAAACGTTAGATCTTATATCCTTTACCATCTAAATTCACCATTAACCCATATTGTTATGACTGTGATTGTCGCAACTTGTCTTTCTTTGTGGAAGTGAGACGTTAGATCTTATATCCTTAACCATCTAAATTCACCATTAACCTATATTGTTATGACTGTGATTGTTGCAACTTGTCTTTCTTTGTGGAAGTGAAACGTTAGATCTTATATCCTTTATCATCTAAATTCACCATTAGCCTATATTGTTATGACTGTGATTGTCGCAACTTGTCTTTCTTTGTGGAAGTGAAACGTTAGAGCTTATATCCTTAACCATCTAAATTCACCATTAACCCATATTGTTATGACTGTGATTGTCGCAACTTGTCTTTCTTTGTGGAAGTGAGACGTTAGATCTTATATCCTTAACCATCTAAATTCACCATTAACCTATATTGTTATGACTGTGATTGTCGCAACTTGTCTTTCTTTGTGGAAGTGAAACGTTAGATCTTATATCCTTAATAATCTAAGATCACCATTAACCTATATTGTTATGATGTGATTGTCGCAACTTGTCTTTTTTTGTGGAAGTGAAACGTTAGATCTCATATCCTTAATAATCTAAGTTCTCCATTAACCCATATTGTTATGATGTGATTGTCGCAACTTATGGTAGTGAAATGTTTAATCTTATAACCTTAATCACCTCTATATACAAAATAACCTACATATTATACGCAGTTATGACTGTAATTCTCGCAGCCAATCATAATTTGTGGAAGTGAAGCATTAGATTTTACATACTCAACCCCCTGAATTCACCATTAACCTATATTGTTATTATTATATTGGTATCTAAATACGTAAAGTAAGCAGTCAATTACTGTGGGGCATATCTTCCTCGCGTTTTATAACGTATTTAAATTATATCATATATGCTTTTATACATCATTATTGTCTAACTTTTATTTTCCGTCTTTTTTTATTATACATCTGTCAAACAATAGGCTAATTTTAGACCTAACAATAGGAAGCGTCTTTTTAGGGTCCGTAGGCAAAACCAAGGACCCTTATATTTTCCTGCGTGTGTCTGTCCGTCCGTCCTCTCGCGTCCTCTCACGGCTACACCATTCGTCCGATCACTTTGAAATTTGGCATGTATGTGTCTTGTACCTACCCACATATTTTAAAAATATAGCGACTTAAAAATTAGGGTAAAAAAACTTAAGGGTTAATTTTTTGTTTTTTTTTTCGACACCGTGAGGGGTATCATATGAAAGGGTACGTCGAGCTGATTACAAAAATATATAATTCTTTGGTTATAACTTTGATAGGGCGAGCGTAGGCGAGTTTGAAGCGGGTTTGAAACGTGTCCCCCCCTCTATCTCGCTTATGTGAAGTGCAAAAAATCTGAAACAATTCCTGAACATTTTTCGACCAAAAGTAAAGATACCACTTTTTGGAAATTTCGAAAAAAATATTATTTTATTGTTATTGAAAAATACGTTTTTTTTTTTATAATTATGGTCTTTTCGATGTATTTATATGGTTTTAGTCCGGTTCAGTGGCAAAAAAATACTTTATCAGAGTGTGTTTTGAGAATATTAGACCCTTAGAATAGTTCAAAGTAAGCTTTTTAGCATTTTAAAAAAAACACTGTTTATACACTTTACAGTTAAACACTATATAGTGTGTCCTACGGACCCTCGCTGTGTGCTGACTAGCACACACTTGACCTGTTTATTTAAAATATGTTTGTTGGTTCACAACAATTGAGGGACAAAACAGAAAGACCTAAAGACAAATAGACCGACACATCAACGATTATGTTATTACCTGTTGAAAACATAATTTAATAATAATACACAAACTGATAATAAATACTGTAAAATATATATAATATGAAAACGTCCTGCAAAATACACGTGTGTCCGTCTGCCTGTTACGAAGAATTTATAATTGAATAGGGGGAAAAAAACAAAATTTATTTAATATAAAAAATCCAATTACACGAAATAAATTCTCAGAAAAGTGCGGGAAATTATTAATTTCCCTCTCAAACTGACATATAGCCATAAAAAAAGAATTTACTTTTTACTTCTTAATATCCGATTGTATGTATAAAAAAAATTACAAAAGTTTCTCACACTATATGCATTTATATAAATATATATATATATATATATATATATATATATATATATATATATATATATATATATATATATATATATATATATATATATACACATTGTTTGTTAACACTAAATGTTAAATGACCACTTTCTTTTTAACCCCATCTTCACCAATCAAATAAACATAAAAAAAAAAAATTGATACACATATAATACTATAAAATAAATAAATAAATAAATAAAGGGGAAAAAAACATGTATCCCTTTAGGGCAAAAGTTAACAAAGTTTTAAATACACCAAGAGCCTTTAAAGAGCAAGAGAGAAGAGAGAAGGGTTTAGTGAATTAAAAAAAACCAGGAGAACCTTTTATACTAAACTTTTAGACTTTTCTCTGCCAGACTTCAGACAAAACCAAACAAAAAAAAGTAACAATTTTATACAAAACAAACCAGATAGAAAATCCGGTAAAAATAACGAGATGACAGATTTTTCTTTTTTTAAAACCATGAAATTTGGATCGTTTTATTATCATATATATATATATATATATATATATATATATATATTCACTTTCTGGTAGTATATAATTATTATTTGGTAAAAAAGGACAACTTTTTAATATAAAAATGCTATTGAAACAGTTCTCCCCCCCCCCCCCACAGAAGCTTGACAGACAGACCAATCAAAAGTTTTACATGTTTCTTTTTATATTTTTATAAAACTCAGGTAATTAAAACCATTATATTTATTTAATAAAAGACATTTTTAGTGACAATTAAAAAAAACATTTTAATTATTATTCCCGAGGGAAAAAAAAACAAAAACATTATTTTGTTATTTACTGGGTTTACAACAAAAATGTGCATTTCTCTTGACCTTTATTTTTTTATTATTTTTACTTTCTTTTACATCACTATCAATACATCATAACAGGAATGGGGACATAATATATATATATATATATATATATACGCAAGAATGGCGGTATGAGAGCACGCTCGTCTCTGATAAGTCCTATATCTGATCGTCTTGATCTAGTATAGGTCCAGAGTTGGGTGGGCATCGTCGGGCCCCTGATGAGTCGGACGCGACGAAACGATGCAGGACATGGCGTAATGCCGAGCCAACATCTTAATGACGCAATGTCTGATGTTGAAACAGTTCCTATGGGTCACGCTTGCGTGGCACATCCCTTGGTGTCTCTCACATGTTGTGTATATATATATATATATATATATATATATATATATATATATATATATATATATATATATATATATATATATATATATATATATATATGTATATTCATATATATACAGGGTTACCCGCGATAAAGAATTGCTTCAAGGTATACACCTTGAAGCAAATTTATGGTAAAAGCGTAGTATTTGAGAATTTCTAGGATTATCGCCGAAAAAATTGTGTTTTTAAAAATATTTTTTGGGTATACCTCGAAAACAACGCTTTTCCTGATCCATGTTTATAGGATCTTTTTTGTTCAGCGTCAAATTTCCCATGAGAGCCCGAAGTATTGTGGTTTCGTTCGGGGAAACCTTTTTTTGCTTCTTTACAAGAAATTGATAAGATCCTGTCCGAATAATTCCACGCCTGGTAACATTCAATTCACCATTAGTCAAAAACTACTTCGATGATCGAAAAATTTATTCAAACAATTCGAAATTTTATGAAAACAAATCTTCTTAATTTCGTTCTAAGATTGTATCATGATAAATTAATTAGTTAGATAAAAATAGTTAAGACTCTCTTGAAATGCCATGAGGACAACGCCTAGTTTGTAGCACTACCTTCAGTGCTTCTTGGGCTCCGCGCAACTCCACAGGCAACTGAAGGCTCCCTTGAAATGGCATGAGGACAAAGCCTAGATAGTAGCACTACCTTCAATGCTTCTTGGGCTCCGCGCAACTCCACAGGCAACTGAAGGCTCCCTTGAAATGGCATGAGGATAAAGCCTAGATTGTAGCACTACCTTCAGTACTTCATGGGCTCCACACAACTCCACAGGCAACTGAAGGGTCCCTTGAAAAGGCATGAGGATAAAGCCTAGATTGTAGCATTACCTTCAGTGCTTCTTGGGCTCCACGCAACTCCACAGGCAACTGAAGGCTCCCTTGAAATGGCATGAGGATAAAGCCTAGATTGTAGCACTACCTTCAGTACTTCTTGGGCTCCACGCAACTCCACAGGCAACTGAAGGCTCCCTTGAAATGGCATGAGGACAAAGCCTAGATAGTAGCACTACCTTCAATGCTTATTGGGCTCCACGCAACTCCACAGGCAACTGAAGGCTCCCTTGAAATGGCATGAGGATAAAGCCTAGATTGTAGCACTACCTTCAGTACTTCTTGGGCTCCACGCAACTCCACAGACAACTGAAGGCTCCCTTGAAATGGCATGAGGATAAAGCCTAGATTGTAGCACTACCTTCAGTACTTCTTGAGCTCCGCGCAGCCTATAAAGCTGATCTCAACGCCAGCCCTGCGGAACTTGTATTTGGCACATCCCTCAAGCTTCCTGGGGAGTTCTTGTCTTCGCAAGACCGGGATATAAATGCACATGATTTCGTCAAAACGCTGACTGAAGTGATAAATAACATTCGACTTACACCCGTCAATCACCACAAGGACTTGGCTACCAGTTCCCACGTTTTCCTTCGCGATAACACAATAAGAAAACCTTTACAACAACCTTACACAGGTCCACACGCAGTCATCACAAGGAAAACCAAGATATTTACAGTTAACTTTAAGGTAAAGGAGAAGATAGTCTCGACGGGCCGACTGAAGACAATACATCTAAACCATGACTGCTCTGAGACTTACAACAACAAACACAATATAGACAAGACATATAGAAACGCAGCTGACAGCAACCCCTGTAAACGGAAAGTCGTCCGCTTTATGTTGCCTTAAAGCAGTCGACTTGAAGAGGAGGGGGAATCCTGTAGTGACATGATTAACACTGGTCATGTCACTCAGATTTAATTTAGTTTTTTGTCAAACTTCAAATTCAAATTTAATTCAGTTTTTAGTTTTTGGTTTTTTTCTTGGATTCTTATAAAGTACTTATTCCTTAGGAAATAAATAGTTTTCATATATAGTGTAATACCTATAATTGATTAGTAAATATATAAATTAAAGTCAATTATGAGTTAATTTCACCATTCTACACTTGTCACTTATCAAAGTGTATTGACTTAATCTTTAGATTAGTAAATATATGAAACAAAGTCAATTATGAGTTAATTTCACCGTTCTACATTTGTCACTAGTCAAAGTGTATTGGCTTAATCTTTAGATTAGTAAATATATAAAATAAAGTCAATTATGAGTTAATTTCACCATTCTACACTTGTTTAAGTGTAATGACTTAATCTTCAGCCAATAAACATGGTTAGTATTCTTCTCAATTAGGTTTTCAAGTTGATTCTATTGATTATTTAGATAAACAAAAAAAACTAATTGCTTAATCTTTAGATAAGTAAATATAAAAAAAAAAGTCAATTACGAGTTACTTCCATACTCTTCACTTAATAAAGTGTAATGGCTTAATCTTTAGACATTAAAATGGTTAGTAATCTTCTCAATTAGGTTTGAAAGATGTTTCTCAATTAAGTATTCAGATAACAAGTATTCTAATTGCCTTATCAGTTAGATTTATAAACATAGCAGAATGGTTTGAACTCAAGTAACAAAAGAAAAAAATAAATAAATAAAACACCATTTTTTTCTACTTTATAACAAATCTCATGAGAATTATTCCTCCCAATACTTCAGAGCAATCTTAACCATTAAACATAGGGTGAAAAAGTTTCATCGAAAGAGAAAAAAAAAATGGCGTCCTAAAATGGAATCTATCTACTATAAAAAAAATGAGACGAAGGGTGACCCCCCCCCCCCCCCCTCCCCCAAACAAAAAAAACTTAACAATGTGATAAGCCCTTAGATATATGAGATAAGAGAGTATTAAAAAAAACTCTCAATAACGCAATTCTACTAAAGGAAAAATTCGCTGGGTTCAAAAAAACAAACAAAAAAAAAACTGACGCATAGAGAAATGATGAAAAAAAAAAAAAGAATGCACTCTCAAGGGAGGAAGGAAGGTCGAGAAAGTAGATGGTTAAAAAAGCATCGATTACGCTTGGGGTAAAAAAAAGCATCACATCAGATGCTTTACTGATGCTTTAGTGATGCTTCACCCTCTTCTCATTGTCTGAAAATGAAAAAAAAAAAAATACCAACTTTTTTTATCCAACTCTCCATGTATTCCCCCCACTTCCCCATTATTTAACCCAAAAGAAGGGAAAATATACCACTCCCTCTCTTTTACGGGGTAAAAAACACAAAGAATCAGGATGCCCCCTTTTTTTTAAAAAAAACAAAAAAATAAACAGACAAACAAACAAAAAAAATTCTTATCTGTTATCTAGAAAAAAGAGGAATGCCTATTTACAATTTTCTTTCGTTTTCCCCCCCACAATTTTTTTGAAGAAAGAAGAAAAGAAAAAAAATGAATGCGAATAATGTTAAAAAAAAAAAAAAAAAAAAAAAAAAAAAAAAAAAAATATGATGAGAGAAAATTGCGGATAAAAAAAGGGGGGCGAGAATATTGAAAAATAAAGAAAAACAAAAAATCTTTACAGGTATAACACAAACCTAAAAAAAAAAAAAAAGAAAAAAAATGTTTTACAATAGATAAAAGGGGAAATTTGTTGCTATTTTTTAAATGAAGTGGTTATTATGGATACGTATTGATTGAGAGTATGTATGAAAAATTTGAATATATTTTTTTTTCCACGATAGTACGATAGTAAATGAAAACAATGATTTGTTATGGTGTTGTTTTCTTTATGAGAGTTTGTCAAGAAGTTAAACAATAGTTATAAGATGATGAGTTCAGTTAATATTTCTATCTACTTGCGGCAGCAAAATGAGGCATTATTGAACTGATTTCGGACAGGGAATATATTATGTAACTAGGCAGCAAAATGGAATTTTACTGACGAGTGATTAGATTAGCCTCCTAGCCGAAGGCGAGGACAGGCTGTGATAATTAACTGCCGAGGTGAAGCCGAGGCAGGTAATTTATCTGTTTCAATGCCGAGCCGAAGCCGAGACAGGCAATGAATAAACGAGACAGTAAGGTTTCCTTTGCTGCGTTGTTGCGTACAATATTTTACGCTATGCAGATAAAAAATGGAAGCTTAGGAAGAGTTTGAGATGAATCGTCAATAAACACAAACCAAAACAAGTCGTGCTCCACTGTTGCCACTTCTTACTCGAGATTAATTATTCAAAGATCTAGAATTAAAATCCTTTTTTAGCTTATCATTTTTTTAAACTTTTAAATCATAATATTATTATTAATACATTAATAATATAACACTGCTTTGTAATAAAACAAGTACCTACTTTCCTGCCTTTTTTTAATACTTTCCAGCCTAAAAACAGTTAAGTAACGTTTAATTTTGTTGCCGTGAGTAGATAAAATATTGTATGCAACAAGGCAGCAAAGGAAACATTAATTTCCCGTGTATTCATTGCCTATCTTGGCTGCGCCTCTGCAGTTAATTTTCATAGCCTACTACTTCTGACATCCCCTAATATCCTTTTACAAACCTAATTTCTTTTGCTGATGAAAATTGCATCTTTTTATCACACAAGAATAGCCTTAAGCTTCAGAAAACGTCCAGAACCACCTTCCACTCCTACAAACCTGGTTGAGAAAATGGAGAATTAAAATAAATGAGAACAAATGTGTTCATGTTACTTTTTCATTAAACCGTGGTAATTGCGAACCAGTATTTCTCAACCAGGTTTTAATCCCTCATTCTAACTCAGTCCGCTACCTTGGGTTACACCTTGACAGACGATTAACATGGTCACCACACAAAAATAAAAAGGTAAGATACAAATAGACGCTACAACCTTCTTAAACGCTTACTCAACACAAACTCCAAAATCACACTACACAACAAATTACTCATCTGCAACACCATAATAAAACTCTCGTGGGCATATGTAATAGAACTCTGGGGCTGCACCAAACGTTCCAATTCCTACCGCATACAATCTCTTCAGTCTAAAGCAGGCCCTACACTATCAATCCGCTTGGTCTAAACAGCGCGTCAAGCTGATTGACACGAGCTTCAAGCAGCCTTGGGGCGCATCAAACATCCCATCAATCTTTTCATCAACACTCATTTGTAGCGGAGTTTTCGACTAGTGATCTGCTCCTCCTGGACTGTAATAAATCAGTATTGTGTAGATACCATGGTTTCGAATCAGGAGTTGGGGTTTCTCATCTTGAACGTTGTTGCTCTCAAGCGGAAAAGAAAGATCCAGAGGAAAAGACGTTGGACGAAGGAATGTAACTTTCCACAACTCCGGACAATCACGATATAAAGCAATGAGGAGGCTAATACATTCTCGATCGGCATTATTATCTACGATGTCCGAACCTTCGGAAGCGAGCAGACAGTCCTCCATCGCTGGTGTTGAGCAGGTGACTGACGGGATGCTTGATCAAAATTGCTCTAGACTATCAAGCGCTCCGTCAAGCCGCTTGAGTCATTCAAACTTTCCATCAATCACCGCCAAGGCTTGATTCAAGCGTCAAACAGGTTCCTAGACTATCAATCACGCTTGACACCATCGCTTGACGCGCGTTTTGATAGTGTAGGCTGTTTAAGATCCTTAAAAAATTGCTAACGCTCCCTTTTACATGACTAACCATATCCTCAATACTAATTTCAAAGTTCCTTTTGTTCGCAAATTCACAGTTTCCCGATACAAAACCTTCCATAGTTCCTTCTCCAATCATCCTAATCCTTTAGTCCAAAATCTATCTTCCCCCCAGGCAGAAATCCGTTTCAGACATCAGGGAAAGTTCCTTGTCTGTCTGTCACTAAATTTTTGAGAACCAATACATCGTAAAAACAACTTTACCGATTTTAATGAAATTAAATGGTATTGGAAAATTTAGATGGTAGGTCGTTAATAGCTTTTTAAAATTGTTGGTCCCAAATAAGATTCAATCTTCTGCGCCAGTTTGTTTCTCTTCCACGTGCGCACAGACATTTATTTACACCTAGAACATTAAAAGTACTCCTCTAAATTTCATGAAATGTGGAAGTTTTATCGAAAGTAGCCCTCAAATTGCCCCAGATTAATTACAACCGTCTGCGCTCCTTAAAATTTTGCTAAATTGATACTTTAATTAATGTAAAAAATTAAAACAATTTTGACAGTTTTAAATTAATCAGAGGGGAAAATTGAATAAATTTCACAATAATAGGTTTTAATAGTATAAAATAGTCATAAAAAATAGAACGCGAGGAAGCTATGTGCCACACTAATTGGCAGAGTATTTAACAATCAGTGTAACAACATTATTTTTATTTTTTTTTTTTTTTTTGATAAATAATTTTATAATTATTTCCCTTCTCTTTCTTTACAAAAGTTATATTGTTCTTCGATACAATCATTATTATTTTATTTATTTTCAATAAAAGAAAAAAAAAAAAAAATCAACTCACAGAAGAACAAGGGAGGCCCTTATTTTTATAAGATTTCAATGTCCTACTCCTCCCCCCTACCCCCTCCCCTCATCTCTTTTACTTTCAATTTCTTTTATAATGAACCAATTCCCTTTTGAAGAAAATCCTTAAATAATGCTCGTTAGATTTTGTACACTTATAATACAGAAAAAGAGGAAGAAAATAAACAAAAGTTCCTTAAGAAAAGAGACACTAACATTATAAAAAAAGCTTTACCAATATCTTACTTTTATAAATATATATATATTTAAAAAAAAGCCCTTTGGCTCTTAATATATATATATATATATATATATATATATATATATATATATATATATATATATATATATATATATATATATATATGTATTCTTTATTTTCTCTTTTATAAGAAAAAGACCCCAGAAGTGAGTTGTGTAAGAGGGGACCCTCTCATAAACTGATGAGACCCCCCATGTTTAGATTTCTCCTTCTTGGTATATGCCATTAAGAAATTGATCTATGTTGGGGCCCAATTATAACAGGCGGATTTCTTTAAAAGTATAGATACAGGCCAATTATAATTCTTCCTTAGGGTCCAATTACTGTAAGTACTCGTTTATATATATATATATATATATATATACATATATATATATATATATATTCTAAAGAAAAAATACATAAAACTGTTTTGAAGAGGTACTTTCTATTAACAACCCATCATTTATGTATTTATTATATATGGATGACAGCAATATCAACAAATAAATAGTCATCCATAAGAATGTTAAACCTGATGACAAGAAAAGGTAATTACTATTGAAATCAACTACCTTTAACTGAGTTTACCTACTACCTTATCCTCAAATCCTATCTCCTTGATAGATACTTCCATGTAAGTTATGGTCCTACCCGTTCACCTACATGTCCTATTTTCGCTGATGTTCCACAAGGAAGTATTCTTGGTCCTTTACTATTCTCCTTTTATACATCCGATATCCCTCAACTTCCTACTACCTAATTAGCTACCTTTACCGACGATAAGTGTATATTCTCCACATCCTCTGATCCCAATACAGCATTCACCAAAATCCAAAACCACCTTGATCTCCTTGAACCTTGGTTAAGGAAATGGGGAATAAAAATAAATGAGCAAAAAAGTGTTCACGTCACTTTTACTCTCAGGCATTTAACTTGTCCTCCAGTCATCCTCAAGCAAGGAGTCATCCCTCAATCCTCTTCCGTAATATACCTAGATATCCATTTTGACCGCCGATTGACTTGGGCTCTGCACACCAGAACTAAGCGTACGGACACTAACAGATGGTACAAACTCTTACTACGACTCCTCAACCAACGATCCCACCTATCCCTACCTAATAAACTCCTTATCTACAATTCAATACTCAAACCTATTTGGACCTATGGAATTGAGCTCTGGGGTAGCACCAAGCGCTCAAATTCTTATAGGATCCAATCCCTTCAATCAAAGCTCCTTTGAAAAATCACTAAAGCAGCCCCTACACGATCAAGCCGCTTGATCAAAACATCGCGTCAAGCTGATTGACACGACCTTCAAGCCGCCTTGGGGCGCATCAAGCATCCCATCTTTTCATCATCACTCATTTGTAGCGGAGTTTTCGACTAGTGAACTGCTCCTCCTGGAGTGTAGTGAATCAGTATTGTGTAGATACCAGGGTTTCGAATCAGGATTTGGGGTGTCGATTGACGGAATGCTTGATCAAAAATGTTCTAGACTATCAAGCGCTATCCGTCAAGCCACTTGACTCATTAAAACTTTCCATCAATCTCCGTCAAGGCTTGACTCAAGCATCAAACGGGTTCCTAGACTATCAATCATGCTTGACACTATTGCTTGACGAGATGTTTTGATCAAGCGGCTTGATCGTGTGGGGGCTGCTTAACTCACCCGCATACGTTTCCAATCTCACAATTTACAACGACCTCAAAGTTCCCTTTCTATAAGACCTCGCATCTTCCCGCTATACAAAATTCCATGAAAACCTAAACCATCATCCTAATCCTTAGATAATATTCATCCATTATCAATTTCTTTCGCGATTTGTCAGAGTTTTTGAAAGTCTAAATTCATTTCTCGATTTTCGCCTCGGTGTATGATTTTTCTGAACATTTAGGCCAAATTATGTAAAAATCAGTCTAGTAGTTTAGCCTTCTCACGTCTGCATAGACGAAAGACATATATTAAAAAAACCTATTTTTTTGGAATCAGAGGACCTCAAAACGTGTAAATCCATCAAAATCTCAAAATAGAATTGTTGTGTTATCACAATACTTTCTCCTTATATATGAGAAAGTAAAAAGGCAATTCGCTAAACTAATGGAAGAAGAAAGAATTTGGGGAGACTCTAAAACGCAAGCACCATGAAGAATTAGCTTACAAAAACTTGAATTGTATGTTTTTTTCATTCCCTCCCTAAGGGGTCGTAGATCGTAAGGAGTCGGTAAACATCGTACATCATGATTTCAACCAGGAAATGCCTGGGATTATAAAATTACCATTTTTAACTTTATGTACTTCGGTCTGGAGGAGAGAATCACGAAGGGAGAATTCGTACAGCGAATTGACTAATTTATGTCTAATTTTTTCCCCCTCTTTTAAATGGTTTTATGTATTAACATCGAAGTATTAAGTTAGTCTTTGGATGGGATAGTATACTTAGAAGGAGCGTTTAAAGAAGTTGAAAATAACTATACTAGGTACTTCTTTAGATTGTTACTCCCCTATGTTTTTTTATTTAGAATAAAAATGACTGACTAAATAACTATTAAGACAAAGGGATGTTTAGTCCAATGTACTTTGGGACAAAGGAATATCACACTTCTCTTTTAATAAGGGGAGTAACAGTTAAAAAATGAACATTCTGTACACCTTTTTAGGGTCCGTAGGCAAAACCAAGGACCCTTATATTTTCCTGCGTGTGTCTGTCCCTCCGTCCTCTCGCGTGCTCTAACGGCTACACCTTTCGTGCGATCACTTTGAAATTTGGCATGTATGTGTCTTGTATCGACCCACATATTTTAAAAATATAGCGATTTAAAAAAATTATTTTTTAAAAAAATTAGGGTAAAAAGACTTAAGGGTTAAATTTTTTTTCGACACCGTGAGGGGTATCGGTATCATATGAAAGGGTACGTCGAGCTGATTACAAAAATATATAATTCTTTGGATATAACTTTGATAGGGCGAGCGTAGGCTAGTTTGAAGTGGGTGTGAAACGTGTCCCCCCCCCCCTCTATCTCGCTTATGTGAAGTGCAAAAAATCTGAAAAAAATCCTGAACATTCTTAGACCAAAAGTAAAGATACCACTTTTTGGAAATTTCGAAAAAAATACTATTTTATTTTTTATTGACAAGTTTTTTTATAATTATGGTCTTTTCGATGTATTTATATGGTTGTAGTCCGGTTCAGTGGCAAAAAATACTTTTTCAGAGTGTGTTTTGAGAATATCAGACCCTTAGAATGGTTCAAAGTAAGCTTTTTAGCATTTTAAAAAAACACTGTTCATACACTTTACAGTTAAACACTATATATATAGTGTGGCCTACGGACCCTCGCTGCGTGCTGACTAGCACACACTTGACCTGTTTATTTAGATTGTAACTCCACTCCGTTTTCTTTATAAGGGGAGTGGCAATCTAAAGAAGTGCCACATAAATTGTATTCTAATTCACAAAGGCTTATTACGCAGTTTTGGATTTAAAAAGATGAGATTTTTGAAGTCACATTTTAGCTCGTTTGAAAAATAATCTAGGTAGACATTATAAGGATTCCAAAAGCTTAAAGATTTAAGAATTAGATAGTAATGAAGTAAAATATAATTTTTTACAAATCTAGTTTTAACAATAATCTTTATCTATTTACATACTAATGATAATCCCTTTGTACAAAACCAAAATCCCAAAAATAAAGAAAGGGTGTATAAAATATGAAAATTTTATTTCACATTTTGAAAAACCTTTTTTATTATGTATTTATTTATTCACCTTTTATACAATTTATTATATAACTCCTTCAAAATTTAATTACCGTAAAAAAAATTAGGATCGCGTATTCCAAAGCTTCATTTAGACAAACATACGAAACAAACTTCATACAAAACTCAGAATCATTCACTTCAATAAACCTTAATTTGGTTTTTATAACAAAGTTATATGAATTAATTTTTAGCCCTTAAAAAAACCCTCGGAGATTAAAAAATACAGGATATTATAGGAAATTAAAAAAAAATTATATATATATATATATATATATATATATATATATATATATATATATATATATATATATATATATATATATATATATATATATATATATATACATATATATATATATATATATATGAATGTATTAGTGTGAGAAACTTTTTTATTTATTTAATACATACAATCGGATATTAAGAAGTAAAAAGTAAATTCTTTTTTTTTATGGTTTATATATCTGTTTGGGAGGGAAATTAACAATTTCCCGCACTTTTCCGCGAAATTATTTCGTGTAATTGGATTTTTTATGTTAAATAAATGTTTTTTTTTTTTTTTTTTTTTTTTTTTTTTTTTACCCCATTCAATTATCAATTCTTCATATAGCGCCCACACACACGTGCATTTTGTAGGACGTTTTTATATCTATATTTAACAGTATTTATTTATAAAATAAAATGGACTTGATTTACAGAGAGGCGAGAAATGATCAACATTAATGATAGCATTAAAAGATGTGTAAAAATGAGGTTCATTCATCCTGTAGGCACTTTTTTAGATTGTTACTCCCCTTTAAAAAAGGGAGTAACAATCTAAAGAAGGAGTACCGAATGTTCTTCATTAGACCGTTACCCCCCTTTTCAAAACAAAAGTGTGACATTCCTTTGTCCCAAAGTACACTGAACCAAACATCCCTTTGTCTTAATAATTATTTAGTCAAAGTCACTTATATTCTAAATATACATAGGGGAGTAACAATCTAAAGAAGTACCATTTTATAATTAGTTAATTTAGTTGTTGATTGGGATGTTATGAAAGAGCATCAAGAACAAAGATATGTTCTACTCCGATAATAGAGCAACAACAGATGTGTAAACTGCTGTAAATCAGGATGAAATAGGAACATAATCTAATGATGTTCTGCATTGATAAGAGATTGGAGCATTCATAGATGTGTGAAAAACACCTGTTGATCGGTATGTAAAGAAGAACATCATCTAGATATGTTCTTCACCAATAATAGAGCACCAATAGATGTGTTAACACCCATCGGGATGTAAAGAAGAACATCATCTAGATATGTTCTTAAACAATAATAGAGCATCAAAAGATGTGTGAACACCTATCGGCATGTAAAGAAGAACATCATCTAGATATGTTCTTCACCAATAATAGAGCATCAATAGATGTGCTCACACCTATCGGCATGTAAAGAAGAACGCATCATCTAGATATGTTCTTCACCAATAATAGAGCATCAATAGATGTGCTCACACCTATCGGCATGTAAAGAAGAACATCATCTAGATATGTTCTTCAACAATAATAGAGCATCAAAAGATGTGTGAACACCTATCGGCATGTAAAGAAGAACATCATCTAGATATGTTCTTCACCAATAATAGAGCATCAATAGATGTGCTCACACCTATCGGCATGTAAAGAAGAACGCATCATCTAGATATGTTCTTCACCAATAATAGAGCATCAATAGATGTGCTCACACCTATCGGCATGTAAAGAAGAACATCATCTAGATATGTTCTTCACCAATAATAGAGCACCAATAGATGTATGTGCTCACACCTATCGGCATGTAAAGAAGAACATCATCTAGATATGTTCTTCACCAATAATAGAGCACCAATAGATGTATGTGCTCACACCTATCGGCATGAAAAGAAGAACATCATCTAGATATGTTCTTCACCAATAATAGAGCACCAATAGATGTGCTCACACCTATCGGCATGTAAAGAAGAACAACATCTAGATATGTTCTTTACCAATAATAGAACATCAATAGATGTGCTCACACCTATCGGTATGTAAAGAAGAACATCATCTAGATATGTTCTTCACCAATAATAGAGCATCAATAGATGTGCTCACACCTATCGGCATGTAAAGAAGAACATCATCTAGATATGTTCTTCACCAATAATAGAGCATCAATAGATGTGCTCACACCTATCGGCATGTAAAGAAGAACATCACGCAAAATCACACACACACGCAAAAATGTTGATGTTTTTTTGACAAAATGGCGTTAAAAATAAAAACTTTCCACAAAAGTGTTATATAATATGTTTGTAATCTACTTTTTAATCTTTCATTTGATACCCCAATCAAAATTTTAAAAATAAATTTCAAGGGACATGAAATATCCACCATTTTGGATTTCAACAGTTGATAACTTTAAGTTCGCTATATTTTTCCTGTGTGTCAAAACGACCTTTAATAGTGAAAAGTTTCATGTGTTTATCTCTTTTGATTCAAAAGTTATTGGAACCGTATAGAGTGACAGACATACAGACGAAGAAATGAAACTTTTAGGGTTTCTTTTTTTTATTTTACCAACGAAGCCCTAAAAGGTCTAAAGGAAAAGCATTTCTGTTGAGATAATTTTTGAATTTGGAAACATGAAAAAATGTCACCCTTCAGAATTATCAAACTGCTTCCGTTACCTTCAATAAGCTCGGAAGCAAAAAAAAAAAAAATGATATATATATTCTAAAACTATAACGGTACCACACAAAAAAAATTACTTAAGGTAGTTAAAAAAAAGCCTATACATGGGTAAAAAAAAATCCGGTTTAATAATTTACAATCAAATAATCCTGCTGCAAAATAAGGGGGGGGGGGTAAAATAAAGGGTTAAACAATAAAGCACACAACAAAAAAATAAAGGTTCACCCCTTGATATCGAAGATAGAACAAAAGATATTCCAGTCGGTATGCAATGAGAGACAACCAAGATTTGCATAGAATGAGGGTCATGTTGCATAAATTAGCATAATTGTATAATTAGAATTATGTTTAATGCTATGATACCAATAAGGGGGTGATGGTTAAGGGTCGAGATTACCAGGTAACCGTAATTCAACCGTTATTTCTTATTACCTTAATGGAATTCTTCGTTTGTTAAGGGTGGAAGGGATTGTTTTTCATTTTTTTTGGTTAAGGGTTAAAAAAATCTTTTAAAAGTCTTCCTTGAAGTGCAGATTAATTATGGGGCTTTTATAATTGGAGTAACGGTCTAGAGAGAATCTTAAGTTTAGGGGAAGACGGTAGATGGTCTCACGGAATTTAAATGTCCTATATACAAAGATCTCCATCAATTAGCATCTTCAAGTTCTTGTATTTTGCAAATTGAATTTGCAATCAGAATGGTTGAATCATTTTCATGAACAGTCAATACTTTAATGATGTGTCAATGTTCAAATACAAGTCCGAAAAAAGTTGAAGGTAGAAGAACTCATTGGAATTTAAATGTCCAACATACGATAATCTCCATCAATTAGCATCTTCGAGTTCTTGTATCCAGCAAATTGAATTTGTTATAATAATGGTTCAATCATATTCATGAACAGTCAATACTTTTATGATGTGCCAAAGTTCAAATTTAAGTCCGAAAAAAATTCTGTCATAGTATCGGAATCATTATCAAAATGAAAAGAAACAAACTACTTTAATTTAACCCTAGAATGACACCGTTATTTCCATATTCTAATCAGACACCGTGGGGTCTATATGATCCCACCTAGGTTTTCCGCTCTATCCTGAAACACGTGAAATATTATTGTAATATAAAAATATTAATTCCAATCTACAGGGCCAATACAATGAACAGAAGAAAGAAAAAGAAAATTTAAAAAATTGTATTGACTTATAAACTAATGCTAATAATGAAGCAAAGTATGAAAAAAAGTAACTTTTTGTGTCAACAAAGCTGGTTTTAAAAATTAAAATCTAGCATAAAAATAGCAAGCTAACAAATTTCCTACTATTTTTTTATAAAAAGAAACTAATAAAAGACAAAAAAATCACAAAATTATACAAAATGTCCTGAGTGAAGCTTTTAGCATTCTAAGCATTTGTAGGACCGATGCTCATCACAAATAAGCACCATGGCAATCACTGGATAGCATTCTTGTCTTTTAATCTTTTCCTTCATGGTTTGACTAGGGAGAAGCGTAATTCAAAAATAAATTCCTTCCGCGGTAGTTTATTTTGCCAGTTGGCCATACAATCAAGAATAGCAGCGTTGACACCTGCCTGATCAAGCATATACCAAAGAAAAAGGCGGCCACCTGCGGGTCAAACGAATCTGTCCCACATTTTGTTTTATTATAGCTTATGATGATTTCAGGGTTGCCTGTATCAGGATCGATAGAATCATCTTGATGGAGGGTTGATTAGAGCAACTATAAATTAGAGTTGGCTGAAAAAAGTTGGTGGGTAACTACACCATGGGGTCAGCTAGACCCCAGAAGCACTTGACATGCTCACTGTTCAAAGATTATACAGAAACTGATACCTTTGATTGGTGAAATAGGGGGGCAGGAAGAAAAAGAGATTTGTCTAAAGAGTATTTAGACAAGGAAAAAAAAAACATCTGTGATTCACAGAAATAAGATCTGCGCTTAAGCTCTTTTACTTGGGGTTATACAGACCCCCGGTGTCATTCTAGGGTTAATAAATGATTAATCTGGATGATGATAATGCACTTCTTTAAATTGTTACTCCTTAAAGGGGAATTTTACGAGATTGACATCTTTACACGTCTAACGCACTTACACATGAGATTATTAGTAGTCCCATAAAAATCTCAGTTGGAAAAACTGAATACCTATACACACTATATTAATGAACACAACTTATATTAATGGGCTTACAATGTGTCCCACGTGTATGGCGTTAATGGTTTTTGTTTGAGATATGCCGTATAGGGCACTTCTTTAGATAGTTACTCCCCTTATAAAAAACCAAAGGAAGTAACAATCTAAAGAAGGGGTACAAATGTTCTTCTTTAGACTGTTACTCCCTTTATAAAAGCAGAAGTGTGATATTCCTTTGTCCCAAATTACATTGTACTAAACATCCATAATCTGGCAGAATGAAGAAATTTATGTGGAGTTTCACAAAGTTAATTTGGTCACAAATGTAACGAAGAAAAGAAAAACCAGGATCTAAATTGGTCTTCATTCACAAGCCGATTCGACTTACTAATTGAGAAATTTAGTGCTAAAACTTCGGAATTTCATCCGGTTCCTAACCCCTTGTTAGATAACAATGGAATAGGGATTAGGGATGTGCAAGAGAACTTGATAATAAGAGAATTGATGTTTTTGAATCAATGACGTACCATGTAAATTGACCATGAAAGAGATGTAGTTCAATAACCAAACAACGTCCTCACACAAAAATTGTAATTGGAACAATTGACCGGTTTCGGCTGTTCTAAAGCCTTCTTCAGATAATCTTGAGGTTACTGGATTGACTTCACGAGTACAAGACTTGTACTCGTGAAGTCAATCCAGTAACCTCAAGATTATCTGAAGAAGGCTGCTTTAGAACAGCCGAAACCGGTCAATTGTTCCAATTACAATTTTTGTGTGAAGACGTTGTTTGGTTATTGAACTACACCTCTTTCATGATGAGTCGCTATCACACATTGGAGAAAAACACAGTCGAGGATGTAAATTCAATCAAAATTTGGAAAAGTAGATCACAAAACTGTTAAAGGAAAGACCAACAGACAGACATGAGACCAAGAAAGATCGGTGGTCTATTTAAAAATTTTAAACGTAATTTTCGAACCAACCTGATAGCAAATTTAACCAAAGAAGTAACTTATTTGGAAGAAACTAGTTTCCGAGTAATTTATAACTAAACAAGTCAACGAATAACTTACTGAAATAAACACATAATTACCTAACTAACCAAATGGCAAATTGCATCAAACAAATAACATATTTGTAACAAACTAGTCCTCGAGCAATTTATTACTAAAAAAATCACTAAATAACTCGTTGAATATATATTAGGATATTAGAATAAATATATATTGAAAATTGTTAAATATAATAATAATTATAAATATAACATGTTTGTAAGCATAATTATATCTGGTCTGTACTTAAAATTAAGAAATTATATTATGTAAATATAATAAGAACTTCTGCCATAAGGCTTCTATAGTAGAAGCTAATTTGCACGAAAATGCAAATGTGTGCAATGGAGAAGTTTTGCAATTTCGTAAGCCTGCAATAAATGCTAATTTATTTATTTATAATACCTAATAACCTAATTACAAATTTTAATCAAACAAGATACCTATACTCGTATGTTACAAAATAATGTGTAAAAATATATTACTAAACGAGTCTACTAATAACTAACTACCAAAACCTATTTATCTGACTAAACAAGAAACTTATTGCTTTACTAATTAGGTGCCTGAATAGGTTATTATAAAATTGTAGTTAACTAATAATGGATTCCTTATAAACAAATGCTGCAATATATTAATTTAAATAAATAAATGTATACTAAAATTATTTTTCCATTTATCTAAAAATTGATCTAAAATCTATTAAGATAAAATACTTCAAAAAGTCTCAACAAAAAGAAAAAAAAAACTTTTATAAAAATATACGCATTATTATTAAACTATAAGAAATATTATTTCATTTCATCATGCGGTATTTTTCTCGTGCGTTACCACTCACACAAAAATCATCCCCCCTCTAAAAACCACTTTTAACCCACCCCACTTCTTACTTCATCCCCACCCCCTAAGAAAATCTCCCTTCGGGGGGGAAATAAAAGAGGAAAAAGAGGGAGGAGGTAAAAAAAAACCTCCTACTTATAAGTACGGGGGGAGGGAGGGGGCCAAAAAAGAAAATCAATAGTAACCCCCCCTTTAAAAACTTTTCCTTTAAGTTAAAAAGAGTTATATATCACTCTCGTACTTTCCTTATCTTAAACTTGATAGAGGGGAAAGAATGAGTTAGATATCTTCATCTTCTTTCCTTCTTTGGGTTAAAAATGGCGCCCAACCCTCCTTCAAAAATCGAGGAAATCCCTACCCTACGCCATTTTTATGTTGTTTTTTTTTTTTTTCTCTTCTCTTCCAAACAAGTTTTTTTTTATACCATTTTCCATTTCATTCCTACACCTAAAGACGTTTAACTTCCATCTTTTTTTACCACCCTCTTCTTCCCTGGTTCAAACCTCGTATAGTATAACTTGATTATAAGAATCGGTGTGGCACAGGGCTCTACACTCACTGCAGTACTCTTTGCACTATACACTTTTTTTTTTTCTTTTTCAATTTTTTATAAGTATAAGATCTAACATTATTTTTTATACTGTACCTCACCCCTCTCATTTTTTTTCCTCTCTATTCTTCCACATTCTCCCTCTCAATGCTTATTTTTTATATATATAAACTTGCTCATTCTTTCTCCCTGGGACTTTAACTTATAAAATTAATGTTTATAAGAAGAAATCGATCCCTCTCTTTCTCATTTCTTTATACTTTCTGACGGCTTATCTCCTCTTATCATTTTTCTCTAGTATTTGATTAGAACATGCACGTGCACGTTGCATTCTTATAAAGTTTTATCTCCGAGTTGATTATTTTTTTTCCCCCTCTATTGATATGAACATAATACTCATTTTTTCTCCATTAATATTTGTTATTACATTTTTTCTTATGCATACCGAACATAAAAAAAGCTATTATGTACATTCTTTTAAAAATACATAGCTAATAATTTTTCTCAAAATAGCTAATTATTATATATTTTGATGGTATCCAATTTACAGGTATGTCCCGATTAACACAACAGTCATTACAGGATGCAGAGGTGAGTTAGTGTCTCATTTACAGGTATGTCCCGATTAATACAACAGTCATTACAGGATGCAGAGGTGAGTTAGTGTCTCATTTACAGGTATGTCCCGATTAACACAACAGTCATTACAGGATGCAGAGGTGGGTTTATGTAAGTGTCTCATTTACAGGTATGTCCCGATTAACACAACAGTCATTACAGGATGCAGAGGTGGGTTTATGTAAGTGTCTCATTTACAGGTACGTCCCGATTAACACAACAGTCATTACAGGATGCAGAGGTGGGATTATGTTTGTTTCATTTACAGATATGTCCAGATTATCACAATAGTCATTACTGGATGCAGAGGTGGGTATATGTTAGTGTCTCATTTACAGGTAAGTCCCGATTAACACAACAGTCATTACAGGATGCAGAGGAGGGTTTATGTTTGTTTCATTTACAGATATGTCCAGATTATCACAATAGTCATTACAGAATGCAAAGATGGGTTTATGTTAGTGTCTCATTTACAGGTTATGTCCAGATTATCACAATAGTCATTACAGGATGCAGAGGTGGGTTTATGTTAGTGTTTCATTTACAGATATGTCTAGATTATCATAATAGTAATTACAGGATGCAGAGGTGGGTTTATGATAGTGTTTTATTTACAAGTATGTCCCGATGGTCGAAGGAGACCACGCAAGAGATTGTTTGAATCCTTGAGAGAAGTTAAGTAAGTCTAGATTATAAGAAGTAGACCACGTCAGAAATTTTGTTAAAAAGTCTAATGATTTTCTAACCACGTCTCTTCTTAATTATCTGTACCAGAATAGTGCTGTGTCCACGGAATCTTAGGTATTAACAAAATCTCTGACCTCGTCTCCTCCTTAAGATCTATCCGTATTAAATGCTTGTAACGGATATAATATATACTCGGGACTGGATAAAATTTGTCTTTGTCTAATATTTACTAAAACAAGTTAAATCATTAGACACATTAGACTGGTCTACACTTATTATATATATATATATATATATATATATATATATATATATATATATATATATATATATATATATATATATATATATATATATACATATACACACGCAAGATAATTTATTACAAAAAGGTGATAAAATTACCATATTGAATTTAATTATAGAGGCTTAGCTGAATATAATAAACAGGAGCATTCTACAAGCAATTACCTGAACATCATAATTATGCGAATATACAATACACTATTACAAGCAGACTGCAATGTAATTCTCTCTTTATTTGACTTATTACTATGAATTATTCAGAAAAGCGCATTTTTAATTGTATACTTTGTTACGAACCGACGCCAAGGTGCCAAAGCCATAATTGCACACACACACTCAAATATATATATATATATATATATATATATATATATATATATATATATATATATATATATATATATATATATATATATATATATATATATATATATATATATATATATATATATATATATTTATGAGTGTGTGTGTGTTTCATAAAATACACAATAAATGAACTAGAAAAATAAATCGGTCCGATAAATCCAATTAAGTTTTGTCGCATAATTGATACTGTATTTAAATCCTATATTAACTACTTAAAATTTATTTATTTTTTAACATATTTAAAATTTGTACAACAGGTGGTGGTTTGGATAATTTGTTTTTTTATTTTCAATAAACTCAGATTTATTTTTTACTACGTTTTTATTAGCTTGCTTTCTTGTTTGTTTGTTTGTCCGGTACAAATCTGGCAATCGATTTCTAACTAACTTCCCGAATAGCTAGACATTTGAAACTTTTAGCATAGCTTAGAACAAGATGACAATGCATTATTTTAAGACTTTTAGCAATCTTTCAGCCGAATTTAATTGGTTTTCAGCAAATTTTGCTGTATGGAGAGTTAGTTCGGAAAAAATCCGCCAGTTATTTTATTTGTTTTGCCATATCCCATATTTACAATGTTCATTTTGACGGGTTTCAAATTTGTGATTTTTATAAATAAGAGATACACATTGAATGACAGCAAAACAGTAAATGGATCATATTATTTATCGATTATATTATTTATATTATTTCAAATATATCGATGGCACGGTTTAGATTTGGTGTTGGGGAGATCCGTTGTACACAGATTTGTCCTTTTATAGGTTTACGATCAGCTCTCTAGATGGTTGTCATTTATGTGAAGTAAATAAATTCGAAACTATTTTTTTTTTCACTATCATTATATATTATACAACAATAACAATTATATCATCAACAGAAAATTTTAAAACGTAGTATATAAAAAGTTCTTCTAATCTTGAAATTTGTTTATCAATATTTCGCAAACTCAATATTTACCTGGTAAAACGCCTTATAGGAGTTAAATTCATCATTATTATTAACTACGGGAAACAGACAGAGAAAAATACACTCCAGCGCCGGGATTTGAACCACGGGCCTCTATATTTCCAGTATAGCGCTATACTGGAAATATAGAGGCCCGTGGTTCAAATCCCGGCGCTGGAGTGTATTTTTCTCTGTCTGTTTCCCGTAGTTAATAATAATTATAATTTGATTTAAATTAAAATTTAATCTTCCTGTAGTATGAATACTACCAAAATGGTAAAATTTAAATTCATATTTAAATAGACAATATTTAAGAATTTTTTAAATCAATTTTGAAAGAAATAATTTGTTTTGTTTTCGAAAAAATGTTGTTTTTTTTTTACACGATTTTTTTCAGTTTACGGGGAGTAGCGCCCTCAAGGTTAGAGGTAAAATTAATTTAAAGAAGTGCCTATATACCTATATTATGGAAAAGTAAAATAAACAGGTCAAGTGTGTGCTAGTCAGCACACAGCGAGGGTCCGTAGGCCACACTGTATAGTTTCAATAGTACCCTATTGATGGTGTTTTTTAAAATACTAAAAAGCTTACTTTGAACTATCCTATGGGTCTGATATTCTCAAAACACATAAACAAACTTCTGATAAAGTATTTTTTTGCCGCTGAATCGGACTACAGCAATATAAATACACGGAAAAGACCATAATTATAAAAAAAAATTCAATAAAAATTAAAATAATTTTTTTTTTTTAAATTTCCAAAAAGTGGTATCTTCAGTTTTGGTCGAAGAATGTTAAGGATTTTTTTAAAGATTTTTTGCACTTCACATAAGCGAGATAGAGGGGGGGGGGACACGTTTCACACCCACTTCAAGCTTGCCTATGCTCGCCCTATCAAAGTTATAACCAAAGAATTATATATTTTTGTAATCAGCTCGACGTACTCTTTCATATGATACCCCTCACGGTGCCGAAAAAAAAAAAAAAAATTTTAACCCTTGAGTTTTTTTACCCTAATTTTTTTGAAAAATATTTTTTTTTAAGTTGCTATATTTTTAAAATATGTGGGTAGGTACAAGACACATACATGCCAAATTTCAAAGTGATCGGACGAAAGGTGTAGCCGTGAGAGCAGGCGACAGGAGGACGGACAGACACACGCAGGAAAATATAAGGGTCCTTGGTTTAGCCTACGGACCCTAAAAAAGAGTTCAATATATAAACTACAATATATATAAAAAATAATAATTATATATTTACAGATTTAAATTCATTTATGTGAAGAAAAAAAAAATCACAGAAATAATTATTTACCCACTTTTAATCTGTATTTTATTCAACGCTATAAATATTTATTAATCATTAAATAAAATATTTTATGAACTTGAATTAAATGCGGTTTAATTTTTATAAATTATAAAAATTAATTGGCAAGACATATTTAGCATTTTTTTTTTTTCATGACAAAGAATTCAATATTACAAAACAGTTAATAAGTTTTATGTTTTTAAATGAATCGTACTTAAAAAGTGCTGAAATATTCATCAAATTGGTTCAACAAATTTTACCAAACTTTAATAAACATAATAAAAGTGAATTTAAATCCAATAGTATTCTATTTAATCAATTATTGCTTCTGAACTTACTGAAGGTAACGGAAGCTATGTGATCGTTCTAAAGCAAAAAAATATTTTGTCACCGATTTCAAAAATTCCAAGAGAGAAATCCGTTATCGACATCAGGGAACATATTAAAGGCCTCGTTTCTGACAGGGAACATATATTCAGTCCTGTGTCTGTCTGTAAGTCTCTCTGCCTGTCAGTAATTAATTACTTCTAGGAGATCTATATTCTTCTTCTTCTGCTGATGATGGCGTACAGCCGAAACCGGTCCAGTGATCTTCAGATCAAGCAAGTGTCGACGGTAAGTACTTTTTCATTTAATGATTAAATTTATATTTTAACGGACTATACTTGTACATTTAAGAGTTTTTAAGCTAAATAATCGTCAACATAGTTTAGAAGAATTTCTTTTTTTTTTGACATTTTCATGTTTAGGCTGTGCTACATAACTCGAAAAGCGTTACTAAAAAACGTTACCCGGTGTATCAAGGAGTTAGAAAGGTATAGGAGGTGTGCACAGTCTGTCTCACTGTGTCGGCTGTTGGGCCTCCCTCCACCGCACGTCATAGGGCCGAAGAAAATCGAAAAGATTTATACGTGTGACAGGTTTCTTCGTGTTTTAAAGTTTTTAGTAGTTAATTTCACCTTCATCTCTTAATTTCATCGAAATCGGTCCAGTGGTACAACCTCTAAGCGACTGCACAGACCACAGTAAACAAACAAATATTTTAAGAAAACCACTTTTTTCGACTCAATGAGTAATAAAATGTGTAAATCAATATAATTTTCTCGCTACGACAATTATTTTTCCATATATAATCTACATTATGAGACAAATAGACAGCAATTAGTGTGGCACATAGCTTCCTCGCTCCCTAACACGTTCTTTATTGACTTTATGCTTTTACATGCATTTATTTTCAAATTTATTTAATTGTTTCCCCCTTTTATTTAATACGTCAATATTGTTTTGATATTTCACATTAATTGAAGTATCAATTCAGAAAACGTTAATGAGCGCAGACGGTTGAAATTAATGTGGTGTTATTAATCGGTCTACTTTCGACAAACCATGCAATCAGATGAGTACTTTTGAGAATATAGGTGTACATAAATGTATGTTTGCGCATGTAGAAGAGAAAAAATTAACGCAGAAGGTTGAAACTTATATGGGACCAACAATGAGCTAATTATGACCTACCATACAAATTTCATTAAAATCAGATGTGTAGTTTTTAAGATAAAAACGCAAAAGTTAAACGACAGTCAGCCCGACTGACAGACACGGAACCAAAAATATTCCCTGATTTCTGAAATTGATTTCCATCTTGGAATTTTTGCAATCGGAGACAAAATGTTTTCGTTCTTCAGAACGATCACATAGCTTCCGTTACCTTGGGTAAGCTCGGAAGCAATAAAACCATAAACGAAGTAATTATTTAAGTAATATGAGAAAGTTTAACAAGAAACAAACTTTTTTTTTGTTCATTAAAATGAATAATAATTTGAAAATAAATAATAAAATAATAAAAGATAATTTGAAAGTAACTCTTTTCACAAGCTAAAATAGATTATAGTACAGTCGATTTTAAGTATGTAATACCTTAAATTTAAAATTATTGTCTTGAGAGTTATAACTTTTTACAAAGAGTCACAGTATAATTCTCTTATCAATTTAAAAAACAGCCCAAAAGATCTGTAATTAGACATGTTAAAAATATAATATTCGTAGTGAAGTACGAGACGAAAATAAAAAAGTTAATTTTGAATTATAGAAGTTCGCGCTATATAGTAGTTTGTTACGTTGTCCGCTAGATGCCTCTAGTATAGCTCGACGCACTAGTTCTCCTTTTAACCAACAGATGCCACCACTACCTCTATTTCTACATTTTATAACTTCTTCAAAAACTCACACGGTAAAATGTAGAACACAAACTTCTTTAATATTTATTTTATACATTTATCCTTCTGTCTGTGTGAGTTCTGTCTGTCTGTCTGTTGTCTATCAGTCTGTCTGTCTGGTCGATAACACATTTCTATATCCGAAAGTACCCAACACAAAAATCAGAAACTTCGCAGTTATAATAATAATAAACCATTTATTATGATTATGACATAGTTATATAATTTTGACTACATAATTTTTTATGCTTTGGGTATAATAACCCAAAAACAAGAAACATGAAGGGAAGCCCTAAAAAATAGTCTGCCAATTAGTGTGGCACATAGCTTCCTCGCGATCTTACAACAAACTTAAATGATGTTATGGTTTTACAAACCATTATTGTCTACTTTATTTATCGTATTTGCTACCTTTTATTTTTAAGCTGCCAAAATTGTTCTTGATTTTTTTACATAAATTAAAGTATCAATTTAGCAAAATTGACGGTTCAAAATAATCTGGGGCTATCTGCGGGCTACTATCGACAAACCATCCAAATTTCTGAAAATCAGATCAGAGTCAGAGTGCTTTTGAAGATATAGATGTAAATAAATGTATTGTTGTGTGGATGTGCAAGAGAAACTTATAGGTGCAGAAGGTTGAAACTTATATGGACCAACAATGAGCTACTAATGACCTATTATCCATATCAAAAATAATAAAAAAAAAAACATTGTATCATAGAATAGATGAAGTTAGATATTTTTCCGACCTAAAATTCCAATTTTATATTAACAATTTTCTCTACGGAAATATTTGGCCTTGTATAGGGTTTTGTTTGGAAAAGGTATTTTATATATTAAATATAAAACATAACTTTTCTTTTTTTATAAAATGTGCTATATTTCGCGCTCCACATTGGGGCTTCTTCAGGCTATAACATATAAACAATTTTTGACAAATTAATAGATTATTCAGAAATTTAAAATTTCTTTAAAATTAAATTAAAGTTAACAATTTTTAACAAATAGAAATTTCTTTAAAATTAAATTAAAGTTAACAATTTTCAGCAATACATTTTTCTATAAATAAAAAACAAAACATAATTACCTTATAGTTTTTCAAATCACATGAGTCACAATATAATTACACTCACTATTATTTTCTTTAAAATAAAATTTTTAACGTCATATTTTTTTATTATATATACATGTGAATTGAATTTACTCTATGTACTGAGAATCTTCCCTGCTTGAATGTCAGGGAGAGACTGAAAATCACTTCTAAGAATTATTTGAATATTATAAACAAATATATATATATATATATATATATATATATATATATATATATATATATATATATATATATAAACACACACACACAAACACACATATAAACATACCACTACGATAAAATAAGTCCAGAATAGATAATGATTCTGTATATGACGTTAAAAATTTTATTTTGTTGTTAACTAATTAACAAAACTATGGTAATGTGTAGGTATGTTGTATGTATGTATGTATGTGTGTGTGTTTGAATGTATGTATATGTATGTATGTATGTGTATGTATGTATGTATATATATATATATATGTATATATATATATATATATATATGTATGTATGTATGTGTGTATATGTATATATATGTGCATATGTGTGTGTATGTATGCATGTGTATGTATGTATGTGTGTGTGTGTGTATGTTTGTATGGGTGTATATGTATGTATGTGTATGTATATGTATATGTATGTATATGTGTATATGTATGTGTATATGTGTATGTGTATGTATGTATATATACATATATATAGGTATGTTTTTATAATTGTATATAAAAATAAACTAGGTTTAATCTTAAAGTGTAAAAAAATGTTTTGGTTTAAAAAGAATCAGATGTATTTAATATTATTTATTGAAATTGACCCTTGATACAGAATCATTATCTATTCTGGACTTATTTTATCGTAGTGGTATGTTTATATGTGTGTTTGTGTGTGTGTGTTTATATATATATATATATATATATATATATATATATATATATATATATATATATATATTTGTTTATAATATTCAAATAATTCTTAGAAGTGATTTTCAGTCTCTCCCTGACATTCAAGCAGGGAAGATTCTCAGTACATAAAGTAAATTCAATTCACATGTATATATAATAAAAAAATATGACGTTAAAAATTTTATTTTAAAGAAAATAATAGTGAGTGTAATTATATTGTGACTCATGTGATTTGAAAAACTATAAGGTAATTATGTTTTGTTTTTTATTTATAGAAAAATGTATTGCTGAAAATTGTTAACTTTAATTTAATTTTAAAGAAATTTCTATTTGTTAAAATGTTAACTTTAATTTAATTTTAAAGAAATTTTAAATTTCTGAATAATCTATTAATTTGTCAAAAATTGTTTATATGTTATAGCCTGAAGAAGCCCCAATGTGGAGGGCGAAATATAGCACATTTTATAAAAAAAAAAAAGTTATGTTTTATATCTATATATATAAAACTAAGAGTGACAGTGACTGATCATCAAAAATTCTTCTACTTCCCATTGACCTAGAGATTTGAAATTTGGTACATAGATAGAGTGTACCATAAATAGGAAAGTGCGGCCATTTTGATTTCGATATGTGTCCGCCATATTGAATTATAGCCGCCATCTTGGATTTTTTCATCAGTAATTCTCCTACTTCCCATTGACCTAGAGATTTGCAATTTGGTACATAGGTAGAGTGTACCATAAATAGAAAAGTTCAGGTGTTTTGATTTCGATATATAGCCGCCATTTTGAATTATAGCCGCCATCTTGGATTTTTTCATCAGTAATTCTCCTACTTCCCATTGACCTAGAGATTTGAAATTTGGTACATAGGTAGAGTGTACCAATACTAGAAAAGTGCGGGTGTCTTGATTTCGATATATAGCCGCCATATTGAATTATAGCCGCCATATTGGATTTTTAAAACACGTGTATATTTTTATGTGTCGTATATCGTTTTAAAGGCCTTGATTAATACTTTAATGTTGTGGTATTTATTTATTTTTAAAATTTTTTGTACGGGTACATTTGTACCGATTTGTACTTTTGGTTCAGGTTAAGAAGGTGAAATAATTTTTTTAAATTTTATTTTTACATTTATTAGAATTCATTAGCCTAAATAATGATCTTATACATGGTTTGATTTTTAAATATATTTTTGGTACCTATGGGTACACGGGTACAAATATGCTTTTAAACACAAAACCTACTTTCATGTATATCGTTGAAAAACTCTTGAATAGGCCTTTTAATGTAGTTATGTAGTGTTTTGTGATATTTTTACTTTTTAGGGGGGTAAAATTGAAAAAAGTCCTTATATAGCTGTTTTTTGACAATGGGTCCTTAGGTTTTGGTTGAAATTTAAAACATTGTTATTATTTATTACTCTCCTTTTCGAGACGTTTACGAATATACCTCATTTATTTTGTTATCTTCATTTTGACTTTTTCGGGTAAAAAAATCACAGGGGTGTGGCTTGACGATTTTTTGGTAAAAAATAAAGTTTGTACTATCTTCATGAAATTTGTCACGCTTATAAAAATGAAAAATACAAGACGAAAGTGCTCTTGGACTTTTTTTTCCAAGACTCTTAGTTTCCGAGAAAAAGCCACTCAAAGTTCATATTTGGCAATTTTTGGGGTTTTCGATTGGCCATTTTTTGGGCTTTAAAAGTGCTAAATGGTAAAGTGACGGCATATTCGTAATCTACTCGACGGGGGCTTTAAAAAAACGTATAGTTTGTATGGGGTTGTCGACAACTTTTTTTGCCCAAATTTTCCGGCTCAAAATCTGGGCCCAAAAATAGGGAAATTAAAAAAAAATTAAAAATATGAGAAATATTGATTCGATTTGATTTAAAATTTGTATGCATGCCTTATTTAATATTAGGAACTCGGAAAAAAATTAATACTTGAACATATTTGTACACATGTGTACTTTTGGTACATACGGTAGCATTCTAGCGGTGAACTAACAAACTGAGACATACAAAACTTTTACCAACAACAGTTTTATGAGTTAAGATTTCATTTCTGATGCAATAATATTATTAAATAAAAAAAAAATTACACTGTTAAACAAAATACATTATCCACATAGTTAGTGCCAAGTAAATATGTAGGAAATATAAAAACTTATGGTTAAATTAATTTATAATGAAAAATATATTTTATATAAAAAAAAGCAGGTCATATATTTAATTGAGATAAAATGTTTAAAAATAAGCAATAAAAAATAATATAAACTAATTGCACTAAAATACAAAATTATTTAATAAAAAAGATATATTACTTATATTGTTTTAATTATTTTTTACACCTAGCGCCAACTTCTAGACGAATAAGGCACGCGAAGCGTGCCAATTCGGCTAGTTTAATATATAAAATACCTTTTCCAAACAAAACCCTATACAAGGCCAAATATTTCCGTAGAGAAAATTGTTAATGAAAATTCATGGGTTCAAAACTATACAAGATAAAGAAGAAATCCAATTTTATATTTGAAGTTCACGTTTTCGCGATCGTTGCGCACGAACGCTTGGGCGGATAACGTTGTCCAACGAACTCGGCATTGGTAAAATGTTCATGTCTACCAAATTTCATCAAAATCGGTCTTGTTTTACTCAAGTTATCGTCACACGTTGCAGTGGACGCGGACAAAGACCAACAGGCAGACAGACACGGGACCAAAAATGTTCCCTGACGTCTGAAACGGATTTCTGTCTTGGAATTTTTAAAATCGGAGACATCTTTTTTTTTCGTTCTCAAGAGTGAACACAATGCTTCCATTACCTTCGGTAAGCTCGGAAGCAAAACGGGGGAATAATTAAACAAATTAGACAATAATGGCTTGTAAAAGCATAAAATCAATAAAATACGTAATAGAATGCGAGGAAGCTACGTGCCACACCAATTGGCAGTCTTTTTTGCGAACCCCCATACCTTTAAATCAACTCGACCGATTTTCAAAAAATTTAAATGATTCGTCCATTGTTAGTCACATGTTAATTTCAACTTGGTACTTCTTTAGATTGTTATTCCCCCATGTTTTTTTAGAATATAAATGACATCGACTAAATAACTATAATGAAAAAGGGATGTTTAGTCCAATGTAAGTTTGGACAAGGGAAAACAAACTTCTGTTTTTATAAGGGGTAACAGTCTAAAGAAGAGCATTCTACACACCTTCTTTAGATTGTTACTCCCCTCTGTTTCTTTTATAAGGGGAGTAACAATCTAAAGAAGTGCCTTTAACTTCATTGTGCTCATTGCTTTATCTTCCCTACTTTCCACAATCATTTGTTTTATTATCACCTATTCCGATTTTGAAGAGCGCAAATTTAATATTGAATAAAATAAATGTCATCCCCATGGGAATCGAACCTTTAATCCCTATGTGACAATTCATCCAATAACAGGACACGAAGAAGCTACCACACTAATTGCACACTTTTTTTCACACACAAAGCAAAAAATAAGGAAAACAAATCTAATTATATGCGTCGTCATCTCTCTAAATGGGGTTAATTAAAAATTCAGTGAATACCACCTTATACATGCATACACACTCAGCGCCGGTGCTACACTTTTGGCCGCCACAGGCAAGACGGTTTTTGGCCGCCCCATCGAAATAGGATTTTTTTGACCGAGGGGGGGGGAGAAGTGTGATTTTTTGGGGCTTTTCTAGATTTATTACACAAAAAATAACTGGAAAGTCTGAAATTTGTGTTGGGTTCGTTTACTTTCTCATATAAAGAGAAAGTTATTAAACAAACATTTTTTTTTAATTACGGTTTTTAAAAAATGTCTGATTATCGTCTGTGTAGACGCCTGGTGCCTAATCTACTGGGCTAGTTTTGACAAAATTTGGCAAACATGTTCAGAAAAATCATACCCTGAAATGAATTTTAGCTCCAAATTTGGACCCGCAAAATATTTTTTTTATTTATGACTATAACTTCGCTAGGCACAAACAGTTTAGTTAGTTACTTTTAATTTTGTCTTTTTTCTAACTCTGCCATGCATAAGTAGTTAGCGTTAGCAACATATATTCGTACTTAGCAGTGTGATTTTATAATTTATATGAAAAATGCAAGGAACTTTGTTCCCACCGGGGGTCCCGTGACACCACACGTATTTTTTTTATTAGGATTAGGAGGGGTATAACAATTAATAAATTAGGGAAAGGTAGAAAATGTAACAGCTATAAAGGGGTAATAAAGAATCAAGTGAATAAAAAAAAAAAAGATATGAGGTATAATGGAAAAGGCTTAGGAGGGTTACGAGAGAAATAAAAATACATACAAAGATAAATATTATGTACTCATATAATAGCAAAGACAGCCGATAGTTTGTTTTTAGAAATAAAAAGAAATAACACCAGTGTAACTAAGAATCATCCCGAAATGTGATTAGCCCGGCTACTTAACTAAAACAGCACCTGATAAGGTATTGTCTAGGTGTTATTACTAGGGTTCCTTCTCTAATTGCCTACTCAGTACGGGGGTTACGCACATTATTATCGTTTTGGTATTTCTCTTTACTATGGATTTTGTTTTTCAATTTATAAAATAAAACAAACTGCGGTCGTCATCGGCCGCCCCCTGAGTTTGGCCGCCACAGGCGGCCGCCTGCCCCGCCTGTGCGTAGCGCCGGCGCTGTACACACTATTAATCTACAAACGTACTTATAGTACCGTTTAACACAAAATTACATAATATTCCTCACCAAACACATAATTATAGGTTTAATAATAGCCAAAGTATTTTCATCGTCATTTATATACAAATGACAGTTTTAAAAGTAGCCGTTTATACTCATTAAATTATTAATTTGCTTTTATACTCTTTTTTTTTCGCACGTTTAATATAATTTCGTTTAATTTATATCTCACCAATGAAAAAGCAAATAGGTGAAATGCTAATGGTCAAAAAAATAATGAATTTTTAATAGGATTAGAACTATACTTTTTGTCTTCCCTTGCTTTTTTGCTTGTTTCATTTTATTGTTTACATTAGAAAAAACGTTTATTTGCATATTTTGAATTAGTAGTATATGTTTGTTTTTAAAAAAACTTTTTTTCTCCCCATTTATTTTTCAATTGTGGAAAAAAGTAAATAGCAAAATGTTAATTGAAAAAAAAAGAAAAGATTTTTTATAACTTAATATAACAGAACTATAATTGTTTTTCCGTGTCTAAACTAAGTTATTGTTTACATAGAATCTTATTTAACATCATTTTGGTTTACATTATTATTATTCACTTAACTTTTGTTTACTGCCTTTGTTTGCATTATGTACACTACATAATGTTTTTTGTTAAAATATAGAAGAGGTTCTCTTACCGGTACTTAATTAGATTGTTACTCCCCTGTTTTTTTTTAAAGAATTAAAATAACATTGACCAATTACTATTACGGCAAAGGGAAGTTTAGTCCAATGTAATTATAGGGACAAAGGAATAATTCTGTTTTTATAAGAGGAGTAACAGTCTAAAGAAGAACATTCCGTACATCTTCTTTAGATTGTTACTCCCTTATTTTTTTTATTTTAGAATATAAATGACTGACTAAATAACTATTACGGGAAAGGGATATTTAGTCCAATGTATACTTAGGGATAAAGGAATATCACACTTCTGCTTTTATAAGGGGAGTAACAGTCTAAAGGAGAACATTCCGTAAACCTTATTTAGATTGTTACTTCCCTATGTTTTTATTTTAGAATATAAATGATAATATATTAATAACTTAATAACTATTACGGCAAAGAGATTTTTAGTCCAATGTAATTACAGGGACAAAGGGATATCACACTTCTGTTTTTATAAGGGAAGTAACTATCTATTGAAGAACATTCCGTACACCTTCTTTAGATTGTTACTCTCCTATGTTTATTTTAGAATATATATGACTGACTAAATATAACTATTACGGCAAAGGGATGTTTAGTCCAATGTACTTAGGGACAAAGGAAGATCACACTACTGTTTTTATAAGTGGAGTAATAGTCTGTAAAGAACATTCTGTACACCTTCTTTAGATTGTTACTCCCTTCTAGTTTTTTTTATAAGGGAAGTAACAATCTAAGGAAGTGCCCTCTTACCTTGGTTATAGTTATGTATCTTGGATAGTTATGTGCTTTGACACTTGCCCCCAGTACAATTCTGGGGTAAAGGAAATTCTTTATAAGTTATTATAAGTCAGACTAGATCCTTATCATTATTCTTCTTACCTCAAAAAACATGTTTATTTTAGCTATTACTTTCGACCTGTTTATTAAAATGGCGTGAAATAAAAGCTTATAAATTAATTTTTATCGACCAAACACAGTCATTATTATTCCAAAATCAGTTAAAAACCAATACAACACTAAATAATAAAAAGACAATGGATCAACCATTTTACAAATGTATACTCTATGTGATGAACAGTGTAAAAAAATATCTTGTCTCTCTGGGATTCGAACTCACCGAATATAATAACACCTAGATTACAAGCGAGTTGTGAGTAACTTACCCTTGGTTGCGCTTATGTCGCGTATCGTATATTTATTCTAAAATAATATCTTAATTTTTAATAGACTAAAGGATTAGTCTTTATTAATATAGAAACACTACAAACACAAGCTTTCAAGCCTTAATTGTTTCTTTTTTACGTGTATTGATAAATAATACAAACAGTAAGGTTTTCAAGATGTTAGACAGGTTATAAACAGTGTTGTCGAATAAGTACTTAAAGAAAAGAAATCTATACAAAGATTTACAAATCAAGGCTTTCTCTTTCCTTCCTTTTCCAATTCGAACCTTGTTATCACTTATCACTATAATAAAAAAAAGTGAACGTACCGGTTTAAACGTAAAGGTTATTATTTATCTTACTTAACCATAACGAGATTGTGACATAAATTGGGTAAATAGTCCTGGCGAATTACTATTTTTTGAAATTTTGATTGAAATATTATCTAGAGATTTTAAGTGCCGAAATGCTCAGACAGTCAGCCACGGCCAGTTCAGTGGCGAATCACAAGAGGGCTAGCACTCTATACTAATTTTAGAACTGTATATTTAATGCAGTAGTCTTTCAGATTAGGTCATATAGCGAGCCCAAAATCACTAAAATTTCTATGTATAGCAGTGATAATACAACACTGCGTTAAATATAGCTATATTTTTTTTTATATGTCATAATAATTGTATTTTATTGATATAGAGTTCTGGATATTTTTTATACAATGTAATAATAAATCATTAATATATAGATAGCTATATCTATGAGTCGTTGTGTTAAAAAACATTTGTAAAAAGGTCACTATAATTAATATGAATGGTTGTATTAATTAAACATAGATATAGAGATCACTAAAGTTTCTATGTATGGTTGTATTAATAAATCATTGATTTAGGGATCACTATAGTATTTATATTATATTATCGTATTAATAAATCATTGATAAAGAGATCACTATAGTTTTAGTACATTATCGTATTAATAAAAAATTGATGAAGAGATCACAAAATTTTTGTATTATATTATCGAATTAATAAAGCATTGATAAAGAGATCACTATGGTTTTTATATACTATCGTATTAATATAAAATCATTGATATAGAGGTCTATATAGGTTTTATTTAAAGTCGTATTAGTAACTCATTGATAAAAAGATTACTATAGTTTTATATATTGTCGTATTAATAAATCATTGATAACACTATACATTTTGTAATATATTATCGTATTAATAAATCATTGATAAAGAGATCACTGTAGTTTTTATGCATTTTCGTATTAATAAAACATTGATAAAGAGATCACTATAGTTTTTATGCATTGTCGTATTAATAAACCATTGATAAAGATATCACTATAGTTACTATATATTATTGTATTAATAAATTATTGATAAAGAGATCACAATAGTTTGAATATATTAACGTATTAATAAAACATTGATAAAGAGATCACTATAGTTTTAATAATATATTATCGTATTAATAAAAACATTTATTAAGAGATCACTATAGTTTTAATATATTAACGTATTACTAAAACATTGATAAAGAAATCACTATAGTTACTATATATTATTGTATTAATAAATTATTGATAAAGAGATCACAATAGTTTGAATATATTAACGTATTAATAAAACATTGATAAAGAGATCACTATAGTTTTAATAATATATTATCGTATTAATAAATCATTGATAAAAAGATCACTATAGTTTTTATGCATTGTCGTATTAATAAACCATTGATAATGAGATCACTATAGTTTTAATAATATATTATCGTATTAATAAATCATTGATAAAGAGATCACTATAGTTTTAATATATTAACGTATTACTAAAACATTGATAAAGAAATCACTATAGTTACTATATATTATTGTATTAATAAATTATTGATAAAGAGATCACAATAGTTTGAATATATTAACGTATTAATAAAACATTGATAAAGAGATCACTATAGTTTTAATAATATATTATCGTATTAATAAATCATTGATAAAGAGATCACTATAGTTTTTATACACTGTCGAATTAATAAAACATTGATAAAGAGATCACTATAGTTTTTATGCACTGTCGTATTAATAAATCATTGATAAAGAGATTACTATAGTTTTAATATATTACCGTATTACTAAAACATTGATAAATAAATCACTATAGTTCCCATATATTATTGTATTGATAAAGAGATCACAATAGTTTGAATATATTAACGTATTAATAAAACATTGATAAAGAGATCACTATAGTTTTAATATTATATTATCGTATTAATAAATCATTGATAAAGAGATCACTATAGCTTTTATGCATTTTCGTATTAATAAAACATTGATAAAGAGATCACTATAGTTTTTATACACTGTCGAATTAATAAAACATTGATAAAGAGATCACTATAGTTTTTATGCACTGTCGTATTAATAAATCATTGATAAAGAGATTACTATAGTTTTAATATATTACCGTATTACTAAAACATTGATAAATAAATCACTATAGTTCCCATATATTATTGTATTGATAAAGAGATCACAATAGTTTGAATATATTAACGTATTAATAAAACATTGATAAAGAGATCACTATAGTTTTAATATTATATTATCGTATTAATAAAACATTTATTAAGAGATCACTATAGTTTTAATAATATATTATCGTATTAATAAATCATTGATAAAGAGGTCACTATAGTTTTAATATTTTGTTATCGTATAAATAAAACATTTATAAAGAGATCACTATAGTTTCCATATATTATTGTATTAATAAATTATTGATAAAGAGATCCCTATAGTTTTAATATATTATCTTATTAATAAATCATTGATAAAGAGGTCACTATAGTTTTAATATTTTGTTATCGTATAAATAAAACATTTATAAAGAGATCACTATAGTTTCCATATATTATTGTATTAATAAATTATTGATAAAGAGATCCCTATAGTTTTAATATATTATCGTATTAATAAATCATTGATAAAGAGATAAATATAGTGTTTATATATTGTCATATTAATAAATCATTGATAAAGAGATCACTATAGTTTTTATGCATTGTCGTATTAGAGAATCATCAATATAGAGATTACTATAGCTTTTATATATATTGTCGTATTAATAAATTATTGATAAAGAGATCACCATAGTTTTTATATAGTGACGTATTAATAATACATTGATAAAGAGATCACCATAGTTTTTATATAGTGACGTATTAATAATACATTGATAAAGAGATCACCATAGTTTTTATATAGTGGCGTATTAATAATACATTGATAAAGAGATCACTATAGTTTTTATATACTATCGTATTAATAAATCATTGATAAAGAGATCACTGTTAGTTCTTATATATTATCGTATTAATATAAAATAATTTATATAGAGATCACTATAGCTTTTCGTAATAATAAATCATTGACAAAGAGATCACTATAGTTTTTATATTTGTCGTATTAATAAATCATTTATACAGTGGTCACAATAGTTTCTGTGTCCAAATACTATTAAAAAATTAAATGTTTAAAAAAAAAGAGGGTTGTTCTTCGGTTGGTTGATTGCCCTAAAAACGTCCTAACGGATCCCAGACAAGCGTCACAGAGTACTGAATATCTAACGACATGTCTGCCAAAAAAACAACAAAAAAAACTCCGGACTGAGGAAGCCATGACATAGGCCCCTTATTATTTTACGTCTAAAGGAAATGGTGGGACACCCAAAAAAAAACTATAAGAGGGGATAGTTCTAGTTAAAATACAGTTCCTTCGGTCTCAGTCCAGAACTGACAGACATGCAAACATCGAACCAAACTTAATAAAATTATGATAAGGGTAGGAAGAGAGAAATGATGGCACGGTATTTACTCTTCAAGTGATTCTAATAGTCCAGGAGATAGCGTGCAAAAAAGTGTCTGACTAACATCAAGCTAGAATTTTGTGTATACGTAAATCTTTTGGTGCCTTTTAAGAATATATGTTTGGCTATGTTCTTCTGCGGATCATAGCTTAGCAATATGCATTTGAAAAAAAAAAACCGGTGGAGAGCGGCCGTGTTCCGCTCTTTATGGTGGACAATGTGATTTTCATGATTCTGATGATCACAAAATTAGTTAGTAGACCAAAAATCAAGTTGATGTTAGTTTGTCACTTGATGGAAGACCTCTTTGATTTGGTGTAGTATTAGAATAACTAAGCTATTAAGTCACAAACTATCATCTACTTTATTTTTGGTCTACTAACTAATTTCGTACTCAGAATCATGAAAATCACATTGTCCACCAAAAAGGGTGGGACATGGCCGCTCTCCACCGGTTTGTTTTTTTGAAATGCCTATTGCCAAGCTATGTCCTGCAGGCGAACTTAGCCGACCACATATTCTTAAAAGACACCAAAAGATTAACTTGTATACAAAATTCTAGCTTGATGTTAGTCACACACTTTTTTGCACGGTCCTGGACTATAAAAGCAAGAAATAGAAATAAAAAAAAGATTGAAAACACTGTTTACGTTTTCAAACGTTTTACGTAAACACAGGTTTACGTAAAACACAGCAATCTATATTTCTTCCTTTGACTTATGCATATAGATATCTACGTATTGGAATAGTCTGCCAATTAGTTTGGCACATTGAAATCTCCTGTTCTATTACTGTACGTGTTATCATCATTATGTTGTGTTGTGATCCACATTATGATGTTTTCAATTTCGATGTCCACTGGAGTCAATTTTTACTTTCTCATATTAAGAGAAAGTTTTCTGGATTTTATGGATTTAAGATTTTTATGGATTTAAGATTTTTATGGATTTAAGATTTTTATGGCTTTACACGTTTTGAAGTTCTTGACTCCAAAAAAGAGGTTTTTACAAAATGTCTTGTCTGTCGTTTGTGCAGACGCATGAGGGCTAAACTTCAGAACCAATTTTGACGAAATTTGGCAAACATGTTCAGAAAAATCATACCCCATGACGAAATCGAGATGAATTATGCTCCAAATTTGGGGGCGCGGCCCCCCAAAAACTCTGATAAAAAAGTGATATAAAATTATTTAATCGAAAACAGTTCCGACGATTTATGATTAAAAAATCTAAAAATTTAGTCCATTTTTAAATACGAATCTAACAATGTAAGCCGTTTTCCCAGGAAAAATCAAGTTCCTGAGAAAATTTTGTTTTAAACGCGGACGGAGAGAGCCATAGTTCGATTCACCGCCAAGAAGAAGTTATTTTTATGATACATTTTGATGAAATCTTCAATAAAAATTAAATTTACCAACAAAAACTCGAAAATTAATAAATGTAAAACATTTTGACGTATTTAAAAACAGGGACAAATTATAAATTTGACAATAATAGGTTGTTGTAAAAGCATAAAACTCATTAAAGTATAAGAAATAGGATTTGAAGAAGCTATGTGCCACACTAATTGGTAGGCTACTTCTTTATTATTGATTTCCCATTATAACGTTAAACTAACGTTGTTTTACTTAAGATAAGTGTGTCATCTAATATTTCAAAACAACATTCAAAACATATGTGCTTTTAAAACCACTTAGTGTAATTTACTTAGACAATAAATGTTGTATCTTTTGTTTTCTTGTCTTCTTTCTTCTTTTTGTTTGTCCTTATTCTTTTGTTCTTTTTTCTTTTGTCCTGTTTCTTTTAATTATTAAGTACACCTAATTAGGATGTGGCGGCGTTGCGACCTATATTCAGTTACAACAAAGTTGTTATTGTAAACAGATGCTACTAATGATGATGCTAAGTTGATACTAAGATGATACTAAGTTAAAAAATGATGGTGGTGGATTTTTGTTGTTACAATTTTCGAGCATTTATGAAATAACAAAGTCAGTGGAGTCATTTGGAGTAATTACAGTTTTGTTAAATGATAGGGTTAAGAAGCCAATTATTGGCAGTGAGCTCATTGTTATCACCCTGGTCCACTTTAATTATAATAATTAAAATACAAAGAAAGCTATTGCAGTTGTTTTATACGTGACATTGTTTGGTCCTTACTTAAAAAAAAATGTGTTTATAAAAGTCTATGGATGGAGTGCAATGGATGTCATTAAAAAAGGTGTCAATCACTTCTGGTTAATAACATAGGCCAGCAATTGGCACTTTATATCTAATTATAGCTCTAACTATCTATAACCTCTAACCTTACATAGATGCATTTATTGTTTGATCCTTCCTTAATATGTTATAGTAGTCTATAGACAGAGTGTAATGAAAGACATCAAGAAGGTTTCAATCAGTTCTAGTTAATAACAGAGGCCAGCAATTGGCACTTTCTATCTAATTATAGCTCTAACCATCTATAAACACCTCTAACCTAACATGGATGCATTTATTGTTTGATCTTTTCTTGAATTGTATATTATAGTAGTCTATAGATTGAGTGTAATGGAAGACATCAAGAAAATTTCAATCAGTTCTGGTTAATAACATAGGCTAGCAATTGGCACTTTATATCTAATTATAGCTCTAACTATCTATAACCTCTAACCTTACATAGATGCATTTATTGTTTGATCCATCCTTAATATGTTATAGTAGTCTATAGACAGAGTGTAATGGAAGACATCAAGAAGGTTTCAATCAGGTCTAGTTAATAACATAGGCCAGCAATTGGCACTTTATATCTAATTATAGCTCTAACCATCTATAACCACCTGTAACCTAACATGGATGCATTTATTGTTTGATCTTTTCTTGAATTATATATTATAGTAGTCTATAGATAGAGTGTAATGAAAGACATCAAGAAGATGCCAATCAGTTCTGGTTAATAACAGAGGCCAGCAATTGGCACTTTATATCTAATTATAGACCAGCAATTGGAACTTTATATCTAATTATAGCTCTAACAATCTATAACCACCTGTAACCTAACATAGATGCATTTATTGTTTGATCCTTTCTTGAATTGTATATTATAATTGTCTATAGATAGAGTGTAATGGAAGACATCAAGAAGATGACAATCAGTTCTGGTTAATATATAACACAGGCCAGTAATTGGCACTTTATATCTAATTATAGCTCTAACTATCTTAACCTCTAACCTTACATAGATGCGTTTATTGTTTGATCCTTCCTTGAAAAATATGTTATAGTAGACTATAGATAGTGTAATAAAAGATTCGAAGAAGGTGTCAATCAGTTCTAGTTAATTACATAGGCCAGCAATTGGCACTTTGTACCTAATTATAGCTCTAACAATCAACAACCACCTCTATCCTTACATGGATTTATTGTTTGATCCTTTCTTGAAAAGTATATGTTATAGTAGTCTATAGATAGAGTGTAATGGAAGACATCAAGAAGGTTATAGGTTATAACACAGACCTTCAATTGCCACATTATCGCCCTAACTATCTATGCGTAGATAGGGTGTAATGGAAGACATCAAGAAGATGCCAATCAGTTCTAGTAAATAACATAGGCCAACAATTGACACATTATATCTAATTATAGATCTGACCATCTATAACCACCTGTATCCCTCCTCCACCTTACATAGATGCATTTAACATAGATATTTTTAATTTAAACTGTACTAGACTAAAAGTTGATAAGAAGTTATATACATAAATAGTCTGCCTATTATTATTGCACATAGCTTCCTCGCGACCTATTTCGTTTACTTAAATGATTTTATGCTTTTAAAACCTATTATTATCAAACTTATTTTATCTTCTCCCTTTCTTGAAACTTATATGGGACCAACAACTAATTATGGCCTAACACCCAAATTTTAGTAAAATCGGACGAGTAGCTTTTAAGTTAAATACGGAACCAAAAGCTTCCCCTGGTATATGAAACAGATTTCTGTCTTCGAAACGAACACATACCTGGAAGACATTAAATACCTTGGGAATTGATAATTTAAAGAGAAATTAAATAAGCTATAAAAACATAGAAAGAACTAAAAGCCATGGCCCAAAATCGGGTCATTTGTTTTGGCAGTGCGGTTCTGCATTCTCCATAAGGATTTAATATTCATTAAAAGGTTGTCTATATTATAAATAGTATGGGTGAGTAGGGAACGCCCTGTGGGACTCCTTCAATCAAGTTTCATTCAATGGAAATAAGCCAATTTAGACACTGCCACTAGTGGTCATCTGCCAGATTTGTAAAATCAAGTTACTTTTAGTGGTGAGAATTCTTTATATTTGTTCCTAATCACAAGTCACCACAACATATATATACAAAAATATTATTTATAATTTTATAGATTGTACTTTTTAAAAAAAGATATATTTTTCTGTCAATCAATATAAGTAATTTTTAAAAAATTCCCATCATCTTAAAAAAACACCTTATCTCAAAAGAATGAAACAATTGAAGCTCTTTTGTTCCTCAACCCTTTTGCAGTCCAAGCAAAACTTGAATGAAGGAGTCCCACAGGGCGTTCCCTACTCACCCCTTCTATTTATAATATAGACAACCTTTTAATCATTAATTTTTATCACAAAAAAAACCCTTTACTTTAATTTCACCAAGCCCTTAACCCTTTACTTTGAGAAGATGTTACCTGTTTCTTAACCCTTTCTAAAAAAGCCCCTTTTCAATGGGTTATTATCTTTTAAAGGAAAAGAGGATAAAAGGTTAACCCTTCTTTTCTGAAGTTATTTGAATCAACCCTTAAAAAAGTGGTTCTTTTGTTATTTTTTTCTCTCTCTCTTTCAATTGACAATGTGAAGATTAAAGGTCTTTAACTGTAATCCTAAAAAATGTTTCATAAAAATAATACCTTATATTCATTTTTATTATCCTTTACAAAGGTCAATAGCGAGGGTATTACCTCAGTCATTCAAATTAATTGAATCGGCAATTTTTCAGAAGATTATAATTTAGTTGATGAATTGATGTCAATTGATTGGTTATTGTGAAGCTTCCATATTGTTAAAAGAGATTAATATTAATGGTTTATTTTTTTAAATATATATATATATATATATATATATATATATATATATATATATATATATATATATATATATATATATATATATATATTATTAAAAAAAATAATATCAATCTCCTAGTAAATGGCAATAAAATATGGCAATGAAATAGTTCCTTAACTATCCTAACGGTGCGAGAAATCTAAAATCAACTCTCATATAGTCATATATGTATAGCTTATTCTCCAGTATATCTAAAATATTTTACGAACTTTTTTTTTTAAACTTATATAAAAAATCTGTAGGACAAATTGGAACTAAAATTTCTCATCTCACATTCATACTAAATTTAAGCCCATGATATCTAATTAAATTATTTAATTTATTATTAAACAAGTTTAAACATTTGTTCAACAATTGATTGTTTATATTTCTGTAATGATTTCGAGAGGTGCCACTCTGATATTTGTCAATTTCTAAGGAGAAATATAATTATTTGATTATTTTTGAATTTAATGGGACTACAAAATTACATTTCTCTATTTGAAATCGTTAGGACTGTTTCGGACCAATTATTTTTTTAGGGTAGTTTTTGGTTATTAATTGTAATTCCTCCAAAAGTTAAGTATTTTCGATTACAATACATTAATGTTGTAAGAAATTCAGATGCAAGGGTACTTCTTTTGATTGTTACTCCCCTATGATTTTGTAGAAAGAAAATGACTGACAAAACTATTAAGACAAAGGGATTTTTAGTTTAGTCCAATGACCTTTGGGATAAAGGAATATCACATTTCTGTTTTTATTAGGGGAGTAACGAGTAACAGTCTAAAGAAGAACATTCCGTGCACCTTCTTTAGATTTTTACTCCCCTCGGTTTTCTTGTAACACGCTAAAGAAGTGCCGTTGAAAGAATACGTGACTTGTAAAAAAAAACCATGATGAAAGGAACTATGTAGTGATAGCACTTACTGAATTGAGAAAGAATTTATCTGTGGACTAGTGGATTGGAATGGTCGGAAAGAGAATCGGGGAAAGATTTTGATCTGGAAATGGCTAATTCATGAACAAAATTAAGGTAAAAAAGGACGAAAATTAAAAAAATAGAAGGGGCATAAGCTAGTTTTCTTAGGATCTTGGATTGGATTCGTATTGGAAGGTTTGGCGCAACCCCAGAATTCTATGTCATATTTCCATGTTGGTTTTATTTTTCTGTTGTAGATGAATTCTTTGTTTTGCATTTTGCATATTGAATTTAGAGTTGTGTAAGAATCTGTGTAAAAGTTTATAGCGTGTATTGCATGTTTGACGTTTAGTGTGATGTGCCTATATTGAACAACGATCTAAGTATAGCCCTAGGTAGCGGACGGAACTGGAATGTGGAATAGGGACTTGGTTAAGGGTTACAGGTTCACAGATACCACGTTAACGCTTTTCGTGTTATCTATCTTAATCCGCAATTTCTTAAAGCAGATTCCAAGGAGAGTAAGGTGCTGTTAGTCGTAGGATGTACAGGGCGACTTATGTGAAAATAGGATGCACTTACCGTCAGCAAAGGAAGCAAGAACTGTTGCAGAATGCTGGGCGACGTCGGAAGTATAGATGGAGAATAGGATAGGACCTACAATGCTACCTTGGAGCACCCCTAATTTTAAAGTGCAGATGAAAGGACTCGAAGAGTTGTAAAAGACTTGGAAAGAACGGAAAATGCAAAGGTTAAGTTTATTTCTTGTTTTCATCTCGTGATATAATTTTTTCTGAAATTATTCCTATATTTAGGCTCCACACTACTAGACAGATGACAGAGAATTTGTTTACTACTCAGGTGACCTAAAAACATAAAAAATTAATTTTCGTCATCTCAATACAAACTGTGTAACTTTATATTACGTGTATGAGAAAGAAAATATCGGGGTACTTCTTTAGATTGTTACTCCCCTATGTTTTTTTAAATATAATTGAATATTATTATTTATACATTCCTTTGTCTAAATAACTATTAAGAAAAAGGAATGTTTTGTCCAAAGTATATACTTTAGAACAAAGGAATATCATACTTATGTTTTTATAAGGGGAGTAACAGTCTAAAGAAGAACATCCCATAAACCTTCTTTTGATTGGTACACCTTTAGATTGTTGTCCCTCCTATTTTTTGTAATGAGGGAAGTCACAATTTAATCAAGTGTCCAAATTGGTCGCTTTGACGAAACTAAGAAAATTATGCAGTATTCTTGCCTTATGCAATTTTTACTTTCTCATATAAAGAGAAAGTATTGTGATGGCGCAAAAATTCGATTTTGAGATTTTGATGGATTTACACGTTTTGAAGTCCCTTGAGTCCAAAAAAGTGGTTTTTAAAAAATGTCTGTCTGTCGTCTGTCTGTCGTCTGTCTGTCGTCTGTGCAGACGCCTGGAGCCTAAACTACTGGGCCGATTTTGACAAAATTTGGCATACATGTTCAAAAAAATCATACCCCGAGGCGAAATCGAGAAATGAATTTTAGCTTTAAATTTGGGGGCGCTACCCCCCAAAAACTCTGAAAAAACATGAAAAAAAATTATTTCTCAAAAACGGTTTCGACGATTTTGATTAAAAAATTCTAAAATGTAGTCCATTTCAATACGAATCCAACGATATAAGCCGTTTTCCCGGGAAAAATCTAGTTCCTGAGAAATTAGCTTAAAATGTGGACGGAGAGAGCCCGGGTTCGATTCCCCGCCCAGGAGAAGTTATTTTTATGATACATTTTGATAAAATGTTCAATAATATTTGAATGTACATTTGAAAACTAATAAATGGAAACACTGGGCTAAGTAATTATAAACTCGTATATGAGAAAGTTTGTCTAAGTTGTCTCGGACCGATTTTTTCATTATAGTAAGCCCTATTATCCATAATTCTTCTCCTATTGACATATTTTAATTTTAGTAGTCCCCATTATGAATCAATTTTATTATTGCAATTCCACAATAGGACTAGGGAATATCACAATCTGTTTTTATAAGGAGAATAACAGTCTAAAGAAGAACATCCCATAAACCTTCTTCAGATTGTTACTCCCTTCAGTTTCTTTTTATAAGGGGAGTAAAAATCTAAAGAAGTGCCCCAATTCGAACCCAGGGAGACAATAAGACCCTGAGAGTGGAGGGGGAGGGGACAGAAAGCTCTGATATTCCCAGAAAATTAATTATAAAAATTATTTCACCACTAAAAGGAATCAATTTCTAATTAGGAAATTTAGCAATTTATTTTTATGAAAGAATAAAGGGTTTAGATATAAGAGGGTAGGGTTTTAGATAAATTTGTGGCATCTGGAAATTCTTGCTTAATGCTTCAGTGATGTTCAATTTCACCCATAAAATTTAATGAAATGCTTTAATAATAACTCCATATAAATCAAATTATACCAAAATCGTAAAATATGAATAACTCCATAGTAAAGCACTGGAATCCATCTAATGTACAGTTCCTTCTAATTGTATAGTTTTTTTATAAGCAATAATTTATTACAATAGAGTAAAAAATATATAATATGAATGATTTTTTTTTATTCCTAGTCCACCCAAATGTAGTCAAATTAATTTCTCGATTTCACATAGGGGTGTTTTTCTAAACACATTTTTATCAAAATCGATCTACAAGTTAAGGCACCACACGTTCCACTACTCCACAAACCACAAACCAAAGACACATTTGTTTTTGAACATGTATAGCCAAAATGGTACTTCTTTAGATTGTTACTCCCCTGTGTTGTTTTAGAATAAAAATAGCTTTGACTAAAATACGATTAAGAAAAAGGAATGTTTAGTCCAATGTACTTTGGGACAAAGGAATATCCCACTTCTGTTTTGATAAGGGGAGTATCAGTCTAAAGAAGAACATTCCGTACACCTTCTAAAAGAGTAATAATCTAAAAAAAGTGCCACCAAAATTTCATCGTTAAAGATATATATATATATATATATATATATATATATATATATATATATATATATATATATATATATATATATATATATATATATATATATATATATATATATATATATATATATATATATATATATATATATATATATATATATATATATATATATTATTGACTTTAAATTTCGTCTAAAATTTACTTGTTCTCTACTCGTACAACAAATAATTTTGTAAAAAAACAAAACAAATACTACTAAAAAAAACTATACAATAAAAATGACACAATACTTTATTTAACCAAACATACACCTATGAAAAAAGTAAAATAAATTGCTAGTTGTTTTTTTTTTCTTTTTTTTTTCAATACAGAAAAAAATTGTTTTTTTATTATTTCTATTTACTTCGAGTTTATACTTTTTTCAGTAATTTAATACTTTTCCTTTTTTTCCACTTTACCTTCATAAAATCCTTAATTAAAAAAAAACACTGAGATCAAACGATAAAAATAATAAAATAAAATATATATAGATTACGCATATGTACAAATAAATAAACAATATATGTATATATATATATATATATATATATATATATATATATATATATATATATATATATATATATATATATATATATATATATATATATATATATATATACATATATATATATATATATATATATATATATATATATATATATATATATATATATATAAGCATGTAAATATAATTAAAACTTTGTAATTAAAAACCAGCCATACTTGATTACATGTTATCAAAAGAAGACTGATAACCAATTAAAAAAAACACATTTATTTATAACACACTGACTTCTTTATATATTTACTTTTAAGAGACATTTATATTTAAATTGTTTATTAAATTGGTTTACTACAAAAAAAATAACTATAGTTATTATCAAAATAACAATATTTTACTTTTGAGTTTATTTATTTATTTTGTTTACTTTCTCATATTATACTTTTAATATATCAAGAGAAAGAGTTCGGAATAATTTGTGTTTCCATCCCCTCTATTTTTACTTCATTCTTTATTAGTATAAACCACCCAAAGACCGATCCTTCACTGATAGTACCAATCCTTTGATAGTTCTCCCATGCTAGAACTATCATGACAGTCTACGTCATAGAACTATCGTGGAGGGGTACAGTCTACACGGTGAGAATCAACATAATATGTCTAAAATTGTTGTCTTGTACTCTAAGTTTTATCCATAACTCTACATTTCTGACTTGGATACAGATATAGATTATTAAATATGTTATAATCTATGTATATAAAACTAAGAGTGACAGTGACTGACTGATCAAAAATTCTCCTACTTCCCATTGACATAGAGATTTGAAATTTGGTACATAGATAGAGTGTACCATAAATAGAAAAGTGCGGCCACTTTGATTTCGATATATGTCCGCCATATTGAATTATAGCCGCCATCTTGGATTTATTCATCAGTAATTCTCCTACTTCCCATTTACATAGAGATCTGAAATTTGGTACATAGATAGAGTGTACCATAAATAGATAAGTGCGGCCATTTTGCGATATATGGCCACCATATTGAATTATAGCCGCCATCTTGGATTTATTCACATTCTATTATCTCAGCTTCCAGTGGACCTAGAGATCTAAAATTTGGTACATAGACTTGTGGTAGCTAAAGAAGAAAATTAAAGGTACTTTCACTTCAACATATGGTCGCCATATTGAATTACAACCACCATCTTGGATTTAATAACTCTCTATTATCTCAGCTTCCAGTGGACCTAGGGATCTGAAATTTGGTACATAGACCTATGGTAGCTAAAGAAGAAAATTAAAGGTACTTTCACTTCAAGATATGCCCGCCATCTTGGATTTAATCAGATACTATTATCTTAGCTTCCAGTGGATTTAAAGATCTTAAATTTGTTACATAGACTTATTGTAACTAAAATTAAAAATTAAATGTAGAATAACATATAATAATTGAAAATGCTTAATAAATAACCTACTCTTACTAAAATACGAAATAATGTAACAATAAAGATATATTAATTATATTGTTTAAATTATTATTTACACACAGCGCCAACTTGTAGACGGATAAGGCGCGCGAAGCGCACCGATCCGGCTAGTATTATAATATAATACATATACAGCAAACGGAATATTTATATTGTAGAAAGCAACATAATCTGTTATCAAGTATGAAGCAAGCTATCATATTTGCAATAACCTTAGCTATATATATATAGCTATCATATTTGCAATAGCTATCATATTTGCCTTTTAGATCTGTTATCACGTGATATAAAAGTATAAACCAATCAGCATCTAGTATCTAACGTGGTAGTTCTTATATCTGCCGCGTGAGTACTCTAAATACTGTGATGGAACACTCAAGTATCTCGCTAGACGAGATAGTTTGATAATTGATAGTTCAATCGCAGCAGAATCTTTCATGTAGTTTACACGGTGATAGTTGTTACCGTGACAGCAACTATCGCGTCAACTATTACCGCGTACAAAGGGTTTATCTGTGCATTTGATAATATGATAGTATAAGTAGTGAGAGGTCAGGTTATCAATTAACCCTCATTTTTCAGTAAATTGTCACTCATCTATGAATTGCGGTATCGATATAGTATGCAATAATTGCATACTAATAATAAAATATGAAATTAAAGTAAAATAGTCTGCCAATTAATGTGGCACATAGCTTTTTCGCGTCCTCTTATTAGACGCATGGTCATATGAGAATTACATATTGTGATCTCAATGACTGTGATTCCCGGATAGGGTCCCATTTATTTGTATTTTAATTTAAATGTGGGTAGAGGGTTGGAATTCATATAGGGCCATCTGTAGGCAACTTTTGAAGGGCAGAATTATTTTTAGGGTCCGTAGGCAAAACCAAGGACCCTTATATTTTCCTGTGTGTGTGTCTGTACGTCCGTCCAGTCGCCTGCTCTCACGGTTACACCTTTCGTCCGATCAATTTGAAATTTGGCATGTATGTGTCTTGTACCTACCCACATATTTTAAAAATATTTTTCAAAAATATTAGGGTAAAAAAACTTAAGGGTTAAATTTTTTTTATTTTTTTTCGACACCGTGGGGGGTATCATATGAAAGGGTACGTCGAGCTGATTACAAAAATATATAATTCTTTGGTTATAACTTTGATAGGGCGAGCGTAGGCAAGTTTGAAGTGGGTGTGAAACGTGTCGTTTCACTACTTTTGGTCGAACATTTTTCGACCAAAAGTAAAGATACCACTTTTTGGAAATTTCGAAAAAAATATTATTTTATTTTTTATTGACAAAATACGTTTTTTTATAACTATGATCTTTTCGATGTATTTATATGGTTGTAGTCCGGTTCAGTGGCAAAAAAATACTTTATCAGAAGTTTGTTTATGTGTTTTGAGAATATCAGACCCATAGGATAGTTCAAAGTAAGCTTTTTAGCATTTTAAAAAACACCATCAATAGAGTACTACTTAAACTATACAGTGTTGCCTACGGACCCTCGCTGTGTGCTGACTAGCACACACTTGACCTGTTTATTTTTTCTTTTTGTTCCATTAAACTATGCCTAAAGTACTACAACTTTCACTATACGCAAACATTTTTCTTAATATTTCCTAGTTTAAAAGGGATAGCCGTTTGATTAACTTGAAATTGGAGACGCTGTATATATGTATATATATTATAGATATCACGCATAATTATCCTTCCCTCATGAAATATTTTTATTTTTAATAATCCCCATTATGTTGCATTTTTTAACTTCATGAAATCAAAAAAAAAAAAAACTAATAAAATTGTGATTTGATACTATTAAAACGTCGAAAATATACTACCGATTCTTTTCATTTGATAAATACTTTTGAAATTACATTTTATTTTAAATGTAATGTAAAAAAATATCACATTTTTTATTTAAAAAAAAAAAACTGTCAAGATCATATAATAATTGATAAAAAAAAAAAAAAAAAAAAAAAAAAAAAAATTAAATAAAAATTCGATTTAGGAAAAAAATAGTGAGGTGTAGCGTTTTCTATTTTCATACATATATATATATATATATATATATATATATATATATATATATATATATATATATATTCTTATATTCTTTATCCTTGACTACAAAAATTTGAACCGAAATCCAATTTATATTCTGATATTGTCAACATATTAAAAAATGGTTTAGGGGGTAAAAAAAAAAGATAAAGAGAAATAAAGAAATAATATAGATACAAATATTATGTTACACTGAAATGAATTTTGCAGATGGAAATTTGAGATGAAAAATGAAAAAAATAAAAAAATACAGCGTGAATCACTTCACTCCGTTTTTTTTTTTTTTTTTTTTTTTTTTTTTTTTTTTTCAGAGCATAATTGAATTTTAGTTCTTCCAATTTCAGTTAAGACTTTTTTTAATAATATAGTATACGATTTGTTATTGTCAAATATTATTTTTGACTTTGATAATATGGTAATTGATATTGTGGTTAACTTATTACTTGTAATTTATTTGTAATTCTCTATTATACATTTAACTTATAGTTATAGTAGTTTATTTAAATAGATAAGATTTGTGTAAGTGTGGGTAAATTATTAAGTGCGGAATACACTTAAGGTGATGAATTATTGTAAACACTTTTCTATATACTCATGTAAGTTTTTTTAATACTCTGTTACCTTTATTTCTGTTTGCTTTCTGTCGAGTAATTTTGATCTTCTATCATTTTACTATTTTGTTCTCTAGCCTTGCCGCCTTCTTTTAATAAATTCACTGTGGTTATGTATGTTACAGTTGCCCTGATGATGACAACATATTTGAGTTTTCGAGAAGTTGGCTAATGAAATTATAGTTGTTTTTCTTAATATCTGACCGTCCTCCGAGTTGAGTTGTAGGAGTTACTTCTTCTCATCTATATATATATATATATATATATATATATATATATATATATATATATATATATATATATATATATATATATATATATATATATATTATATATATATATATATATATATATATATATATATATATATATATATATATATATATATATATATATAAATTGCTCCTAACTACAATTTGGAGAGTATTATATTCTAAGTAATGGAATGAATGATGTATAATGTGATGTATGTTACAGTTGCCCTGATGATGACAACATATTTGAGTTGTCGAAACGTTGGCTAATGAAATTATAGTTGTTTTTCTTAATACCTGACCGTCCTCCGAGTTGAGTTGTAGGAGTTACTTCTTCTCATCTCTATATATATATATATATATATATATATATATATATATATATATGTATATATATATATATATATATATATATATATATATATATATATATATATATATATATATATATATATATATATATAAATTGCTCCTAACTACAATTTGGAGAGTATTATATTCTAAGTAATGGAATGAATGATGTATAATGTGATGTATAGTGTTTATGTATGTTACAGTTGCCCTGATGATGACAACATATTTGAGTTTTCGAGAAGTTGGCTAATGAAATTATAGTTGTTTTTCTTAATACCTGACCGTCCTCCGAGTTGAGTTGTAGGAGTTACTTCTTCTCATCTATATATATATATATATATATATATATATATATATATATATATATATATATATATATATATAAAACTACAATTTGGAGAGTATTATATTCTTAGTAATGGAATGAATTATGTGTAATATGGTCCTGATTCTATTCCTAGAAGACTTTGGAAACAAAACTATTTAGGCATTTCATTTAATTGCTGGGCTTACATGATAATAAGAAACAAAGCCACTAATACCTAGCATAAGCCCCGCGTGGAGTGTGGGGTGAAGGTTAGTTTATATATATAACAAGGAAAACATATAAACATAAAAAAGTTACTATTTTATTTAATTATTTTTTTTTCGAGGTGTTGAAAGATCCCCAACTAAAGCACCCTCTATGAGGGTTCGTATGCAAATTAATACGGTAAAAGGAAACACCTTTCGGATCGTCTCCTTTGCGTGAGTGCGTAACGACGCTCCGACTACACATGGAGTGGCTTTTGTTGTCATCCCTATTCCCTACTTTATAGTTTATAGATTCAGAGAAAGCATTTGCTTTCTTTTGTCAGTTGGGGAAAAAATGCAGAATAGATTTACTATAAGAGAGAAAAGAGTTAGGGAAGAATAGAATTAACATATTCTTTCGAATAATAAAGCTAGTTAGATTTTTTTTTTTTTTTTATAATATGTACTACAAAAGTAAAGCTGTTTTGACAACAATCATTTACGACAAGTAATCATTTTAAAGGATGTAGTAAAAGCTCAAAATTTTGATGAAGATATTTTCACATTGTTTGGGAGTTAATCTTCATTGAAAAAATAGACTGCCAATTAGTGTGGCACTTAAATTCTTAAAAAAAAAACACGGGGGATCATGATCATGATCATGATATGCATAATTGATCATGATCATGATGGATTATACGTATCCGCAGTAGCTGCTGTAAATCTAATTACGGAATTAGGGCATAACCAGTACAATCCCTGAAAATTGTATCGTATAATCGGCTGAAATTATTGGAAGTTATGGGTGTAGCAAGGATCTCACTTACGACGCAGTTACAACTACGACTGATCTGATCATAATGAAATGTAAAATGGCATCATCGTACGTTTGATTTTTAACTATCATCATAATACAAGCGAAATCGTACAATTAGGTAGCGAGAAATTGACGTTTAGATGACTTTACATTTGAGCATGCGCAGAGTCTAGTATTTATATGCGAGCAATGAAATTCACGAGGGACACTCTAGGGGATAACCTGCGTAATACCTGAAAATTTCGTCAAAATCGGATGTAAATTGTGGAAGTAACGGACCTTTGGCGCACCCTTGGGGGGCTGAAGGAGATGACCCCCCCCCCCTCCTTAGAGCCTTCAAGAAAATATAAGGACTTTAGAAAATACTATTTACTTATAGGACATACTCTTTGTAGAAAACCACGAAAGAGCATTTTCAATACTTACTGCTAATATAAAACATACTCTGTCACGAACTTATATTGGTTTGGGTTCGAGCCCCCCAGAAAAAATCCAGGGTTCGCCACTGTCACGGACCGACAGGCAGACATGAAACTAAATTTGATCAGGAAGGTCTAAATCGTAAAATGGGAAGGGTAATTTTGATTTTTGGAAGAAGACAAACATCGCACCTCCCAAAATTGAACATAATGCTTCCGCAACCTTAGTAGTCTCGGAAGCAAAATAATAGTTGTCAAATTACAAAATCAAATATATCTCAAAATAATATAGATATATCTCCGCGCTGTCTAAAACAGATTTCTGTCCATTAAAATTTTAAAATAATCACAATACTTCCGTTATTTTCGTTAAAGTTGGAAGCAAATTTCTTAAAAAATTCTTTAAAAAAAAAAAAGTTGTTCTTTGACTTCCTTGTATTCGTGAAAAAATTCTGTAAAAAGGTTTCAAGGGAATAGGGTGTTTTTGTTTTAAAAAAAAGAAAAAAGTAAGTTCCTCAATTTTTGCCTACAATCAAAATATACATACTATATTCCTCCACCATCCCAATGCAGATACCATCCTCTAATTTTAAGAAAAAAGCACAATCTTAGCTGCTCTTTTTACCTGCAACAGAAAAAAAAACATCTCATGAATATATCATTCGTCAGATACGGGTAAGAACAAAGGAAAATGATAATACAGTAAAGGAGGAAAGGTAGATGAAGAAGCGAAAATAGTATAAGGAAATATTAAACATTTATAACTTATGCAGAGATATAAACAAACAACATTATATACGTCTTCATAATGAACAATATACATTAATAGTGGTATTTGGACCAAAATAGTTAATTCTATATACAGTTAAATTTAAATATCAAATTTATTGAAACATTGGTACTTCTTTAGATTGTTACTCCCCTGTTTTTTATTTTTTTTTTTAGAATATAAATGACTTTGATTAAATAACTATTAAGAGAAAAGGACGCTTAGTTTAATGGACTTTAGGACAAAGGAATATCACACTTCTGTTTTTAGAGTTAACGCAGGGGGATAAAATATATTAAAACAACAGGAAACAATGTTTTAAGAAAAGGTATAGAGATTTAATATTTCATGGCTTAGATTTAACTGAAACATAACAATAAAATTAATAAGTTCAAACACACTGTTGACTAAGTTGTTCCCTTATTCCCCCCTCCCTTCATGTGTTGAGATGCTAAGTAAAATATTAAGTACATAAGTTGAGACAAAGGTTTAAATTAGACTACAGAATTAAACCTTTGCTGAACTTCTACGCTACAAGGGTTCGGCGTAGATATATGTAGAAAGAGAAATTTGGCCAACTTTATCTCAACTACTACACTTAAAAAGAGTCGATGTAGAATTATAGACAGAGGTTTAAATTTGACCACAGTTTAAGCCTTTAACTCAATTCATACACTTGAAAGAGTCAGGGTAGAAATGTAACAGGGGTATAAATTTGACCGCAGCTTTAAGCCTTTAACTCAACTAGTACACTTGAAAGAGTCAGGGTAGAAATGTAGACAGGGGTATAAATTTGACCGCAGCTTTAAGCCTTTAACTCAAGTAGTACACTTGAAAGAGTCAGGGTAGAAATGTAGACAGGGGTATAAATTTGACCACAGCTTTAAGCCTTTAACTCAACTAATACACTTGAAAGAGTCAGGGTAGAAATGTAGACAGGGGTATAAATTTGACCACAGCTTTAAGCCTTTAACTCAACTAATACACTTGAAAGAGTCAGGGTAGAAATGTAGACAGGGGTATAAATTTGACCGCAGCTTTAAGCCTTTAACTTAAGTAGTACACTTGAAAGAGTCAGGGTAGAAATGTAGACAGGGGTAAAAATTTGACCGCAGCTTTAAGCCTTTAACTCAAGTAGTACACTTGAAAGAGTCAGGGTAGAAATGTAGACAGGGGTATAAATTTGACCGCAGCTTTAAGCCTTTAACTCAACTAATACACTTGAAAGAGTCAGGGTAGAAATGTAGACAGGGGTATAAATTTGACCGCAGCTATAAGCCTTTGACTCAAGTAGTACACTTGAAAGAGTCAGGGTAGAAATGTAGACAGGGGTATAAATTTGACCACAGCTTTAAGCCTTTAACTCAACTAGTACACTTGAAAGAGTCAGTGTAGAAATGTAGACAGGGGTATAAATTTGACCGCAGCTTTAAGCCATTAACTCAACTAGTACACATGAAAAAGTCAGGGTAGAAATGTAGACAGGGATATAAATTTTACAACAGATTTAAGCCTCTATCTCAACTACTACACTTTAAAAGAGTAAGCGTAGATGTGTAGACGTCTTGAGTATAAATTTTACTAAATTTTTATGTCTTTTTCTCAACTTTTACACTTGAAAGATTCAGTTTAAATTTGATGACAGATTTAAGGCTCTATCTCAACTACTAAACTTGGAAAAGTCAGTGAAGAAATTAAAGTTGAAATTTGGTTTAAGTTTTATGCCTATATCTTAACTTTGTATACTACATGAAATTCTTTCACATTTCGACTCGTCTCAGCGACACTAAGCAATGATAACTAATGCTATAGAAAAAAAAAAAATAATAATAAAATAACCCGACCTTACAAAAAAAAGTTTCTGAATTTGATCTTAAACCCGAAAATACATTATTCTTTTACTCCTATAATAACAGACTACATTATTTTATAAATTGACCTTTTTCCGTACTACAAATAAAGGCAATTCTTTCTTTCTTTATTGTATATTTCACTCTACAACATTACTCGTTCACATTTTACTCTCAAAAAAGCAAACCTTTTTACATTACATATGAAACGGTACAAAAAAGAACAAAATAAAGAAAAAAAAAAGAAATTCCAACTTCAAGAGTAAACACACAGACAGTTCAAACACACTGTCACGTGACTACCTTCTTCCCTTATTCCCCCCCACCACTACCCCCTCTTCTTATTCTTCCAATACTTTCCTCGTACCATCAGTTCTTCTTCCCTACCTACTTCGTCTTTTCCCTTCAATCCAAACGAATTTGATCGATTCCTTCCAATATAACCTTCTCTTCGTTTACGTCCCCTTCCATCAACTACACCCTTGTAGTTCTTCTCTCTCGTCCCCCCACCCCTTTTTTTTACACACACCCTTCTTCATTTTTTTTTTTTTTTTTTTTTAAAAAAAAGAAAATACGTCCCTATAATTTATATATATTTTTACCCTTCACGTCATTCGTGTGTTTTTGAAATAAGCATTTTTCCCTCTACTCCCTTATATTCTTGCCAACTGTAACAGAATGTCTGGATATTTTTTTTTTTCTCTTTCTTTAAACAACATATTCTTTAAGTTTTTTTTTTTTTTTTTTTTTGTTTTGTCAGAATAAAGATTTCTAAAAGAATAAAGTGAATGTATTAAAGACAAATATTCATTTGGTTTAATAAAAATAAAATGCGTTTTTTTTTAAAAAAACCAGTTCATTTTTAAACACTCTCTTCAAATAAAGTGATAAAAATGCATTTTAGTGTAGAACTTTTACAGAATTGTATTATTTTTATGCAAATTTCTATCATGCCTATTAATAGGCCATCATCGTTTCATCAATTTTTAGGGTTTCATTGATAAAACCAAAATAAAGAAAACCCTTATTGTTACGTTCCTGTGTCTCCCCCTCTTTGGTGCACGGTTCCAATACCTTTTGAATGAAAAGAGGGTACTTCTTAAGATTATGCTTTTCAAATTCAAAATGGAGGATAAATTTATGTTATGCAAAAAAAAAAAAAAAAAAAAAAAAATTGAATGGGGTATCGAATAAAAGCTATTGAAGAGTAGATTACAAAAATATATAACACTTGTGGAAAGTGTTTAATTTTTCATGCCATTTTGTCAAAAAAACATAATTTTTGTGTCCCATGAAAAAAAACTAGTTTGCGCAATATTGATTGTTAATAACTTTGTCACCATTGAAATCTAAATACAAACAAACAACTTTTAAACACTTTATAATTATGTTTAATAACAAAAATATTAAATTTAGATGTTAAGGGATTTAAATGCAGTATCAATATGAATCGGACATAAAAAGCAAATGAGAAAGTTTTTTTATTCAGTTTGTTGGATAAATTTTTCGAAACTTTCTCATTTTAGTGGTCGAAATTCTCACAGAACTAAAATGTAAAGCATAACAGATAGAGCCATAGAGTAATATAGAGTAAATTTTGGAATAAATTGTTTAATTTATGGTAGAGTAAATAGTATTCATTGTAGAGTACATTTTATTGAAGTGCCAATAGTCAGTTTGTTCTATTCATTGTAGAATTATGTGTTCACTTTGCTATTAAGTAAATAATAGTATAATACGTCGTTTAATTCATTGTAAAATAATATGTACGGGCAGTTGTTCAATTTGCTCTGGAGCCAATAATACAATTAGTAGTTCAATTTACTGTAGAGTAATAATGGTATAATTAGTTGTTCAATTTACTGTAGAGTAATAATGGTATAATTAGTTGTTCAATTTACTGTAGAGTGAGTAATGGTATAATTAGTTGTTCAATTTACTGTAGAGTAATAATGGTATAATTAGTTGTTCAATTTACTGTAGAGTGAGTAATGGTATAATTAGTTGTTCAATTTACTGTAGAGTGAGTAATGGTATAATTAGTTGTTCAATTTACTGTAGAGTGAGTAATGGTATAATTAATTGTTCTATTCATTGTATAATAAAATGTACAGTCAGTTGTTCAATTTGGTTCAGAGCCAATAATACAATTAGTTGTTCAATTTAATGTAGAATAAAGTGTTCAATTTGCTGTAGAGTGTGTAATTATAAAACTATTCGTTCAATTTATTCTAAAATAAAAAATACAAGCGATGTCTAACTACTTATATGTTATGGCAAAGTTAGAAAAGAGACAAGATTTAAGTAATTAACTATTTGAATATATTATATTGAATATCGAGAAAAAAGTTTATCATGATAAACTTCGTGACGTTGATAGTCAAAAGGAGCGTAGTAGGTAGGGAACAGGACTGTTCCCTACATACCCGGCACTCAATTTAAAATATTAAACAAAACCCTAAAAACATATCACTTCCCTACGCAAAAACTTCTGCTTGTATTAGGTTGAAATTTTACATGTTTGTTTCAATTTTTACTTTAGACGACGTGTATGAAGTTTTATTAAAATCGTTACGTTAAAACGTAAGATATCGGTAAAAACGTTGTTTTCTCTATTTGAATTATTAAGGTCCACTTTAATAAATTTAGCGAACTTCATCACTTCAGAGCGGTGTTGGTGTTATTGAATAGATGAAGTAGGAATTTTTTTCCCTGTAAAAAAACTGCTGCTTTTATCAGGTTGAAATTTTACATGCCTGTTTCAATTGTACTTTAGACGATGTGTATGAAGTTTTATTAAAATCGTTACGTTAGAACGTAAGATATCGGTAAAAACGTTGTTTTCTTTATTTAAAACGTTTAGGTCCACTTTAATAAATTTAGCGATACATTTGAAGATTAATTTTATGCAAGCGTTGGGTGGATAACGCTGTCCAACGAACTCGTCTTGGGCATTGGTAAAATGAACATGTGTACTAAATTTTAACTAAATCGGCCAACTTTTACTCAAGTTCTGGTCATGGGTCGATTTCGTGACTGTAGGTTTTGCGACGGTCTTTTTTTTCGGATTCACTCCCGGGCTCCACACGGTGTAACGTGCTATAACGTTCGAAAAGGTGAATTTGACTGTAATTATGACCTCTTCTCTAGTGTCACACGTAATCTTAAACTCATTAAACGTATTTTTTACCCCCACCAAGATTTCCTTTTTACCTTATTTTTCAATACACAAGGCAATTTCTTCTTTGAATTCTCACCCTTCTTCATCGCAGCATCAATTCCCACAACCCCTCGAGTTCTTCCCCATGCCATCTAGGAGTTCACTTCTCCCCTCGTGTCACGTCACGTTCCATTCTAGCCACGTTCCAAACCAGGGTCTTTTCTTATCCTCCTGCACACGACTTGTACATACCATATAACTGTACACGTAAGACATATCCTTAAAGGATATTTTTCTTCTTCTTCTTTGTCCTGAAGACCATTTTTTTATCCTATTCTATATTACTTCCTCATTCTTTGAAACAGTTTTTTTATTTCTCTTTTGTTTTTATTTTCAACATTTTGATTTTAGTCCAGGAGATATCGTGCAAAAATGTGTCTGACTAACATCAAGTTAAAATGTTGTGCGTAAGTAAATTTTTTGGTGCCTTTTTAGAATATGTGGTCGGCAAATTTTGTCTGCGAGACATAGCTTGGCAATAGGTATTTGAAAAAATCAAACTGGTAGAGAGTGGCCATGTTCCGCTCTTTATGGTGGAGAGTTTGATATTCATGATCTTGAGTACAAAATTAGTTAGTAGACCAAAAATCAAGAAGATGGTAGTTTGTCACTTGGATAGGTGACCACTTTGATTTGGAGTATTCGAATAACTAACCTATCAAGTGACAAACTAGTATCAACTTGATTTTTGGTCTACTAACTAATTTTGTACTCAGGATCATGAAAATCAAACTGTCCACCATAAAGAGCGGAACAAGGGCGCTCTCCACTGGTTTGTTTTTTTCAAATGCCTTTTGCCAAGCTATGTCCCGCAGATGAACTCTGCCGACCACATATTCTTAAAAGACACCAAAGATATACTTACACACAAAATTCTAGCTTGATGTTAGTCAGACACTTTTTTGCACGCCATCTTCTGGACCATAACGTATTTCCTTCTTTGCAATAGTCTAGTGACAAAAAGGTATTAAAATCATTACTTTCCATTAATTCTAGTACCTTTCACAAAGAAGCATTGTTAATTCAGGTAATAAATGCACGCTACTGTATCGCAATTCAATGTTAGTATTCTTTAAGGATACTCAATGCTAGTATAATGTATGTATATTTAATGTTAGTATTCATTTTTCGGCATGTTTTAAATTCATTCATTATTACGTCCGTAAATTCAATGTCAGCATTCTGTGTGAATATTTAATGTTAGTATGTATGTAGCAATTAATGTAGTAATGTAGCAATAAGTATGTATGTAAGCAATTATGTTGTTATATGCACGTTTAGTATATTCTATGTTAGAATTTTTCTTCTTATATATTGAATGATTAGGCAAGAATTTCATTCGCTACAAAGCAAAAAATAAATTTAGTTTAAAAAAAAAATGAAAGAGAAAATAATGATACATTCCTTTCAATCTAAAATACATCCGTACACATTATAGTAATTTACGACAAAAAAAAAGAAGAATAAACGAATCTAGATAAAAGAAACGAAATTGTAGCATCGCTAAGTGATGTCGATTATGTAAAAATACATAATCATACAACTGTATAACAATAAGAATAAAAAGCCTTTTAGTCTTAAACATATATATCATTGGCCAACTGTTCCAGCTTACATTAGGAAATAACAGATGGTCAATTGAAATTTTCGCTGTTTATGACTAATTAAGTATAAGTGTAGTCATTGGTCTCGCCAGGACTGTTTACTTCGAGATAAATGTTTGTTCTTTTGTACTAAAATGGCATTTTAAAAGGAAGTTAACTTATTGAATAAGAAGTATATACTTTCATTTAAAAAATGTCAGTGAATAAAATTTAACAAGTTTATCATCACCATCAAAAGCTGATGTTTAATCAGTTAATAGTACTGATACTTAATCAGTTAACAACACTGCTATATAATTCTGTAACAGTACTGATATTAAATTAGTTAAGAACACTGCTGTATAATCTCTTAATAGTACTGATATTTAGTCAGTAAACTACACTGCTATATCATCATGTATAACAGTACTGATATTTAATCAGTTAACAACACTGTTGTATAATAATTTAACAGTACTGATACTTAATAACCAGTTTTGACCACTTTAAATAATCATCATCAGTAATAATTATGACTAGAGAGGTTAATAGAAGTAGCACAACCAGTCACCACAATTTTACATTAATTATATTACCAAACGCGAGAGGATCAGTCACTTAAACACATCCACTTGATTTGATATATTATCAAACTGATAAACACTTTCTGGTATTAGAACCATTAGTAGATACTTCGTAATTTGATCTTGGTTAGTTAATGGGGTCTAAAAATGTAAACAGACTTTGATTACAAGAGTACATAAGCAGTCAGAAGCAACGAATAGGGCCAAGAGTTTTGGTGTACTCAGAGGAATCAGGCTACCCTTAATAGTACCAAAGTGCACGTACAAGTTAAATAGTACCAAAGTTTTGGTACAATTACATAGTACCAAAGTGCATCGTCTTCTATTCCTGGTTACCAGCAATAGAATTGCAAGAAAGCCATAGAGATCGAGAAAAAACCAGAGCTACTGTATTAGGTAAGATTGTTTTGAGCTTTGACAGACGCGAAAACATCTAATCTATGAACAGACCCCTGATCTATGTACATCTCCAAGAGCTACGCGTAACATCCAAGTATTGCAGAATTATGGAAGGTAGGCACCAATTAATTCCAGCTTCTATCCCAGATCCTAGACAAGATATGAACCTTAAACCTCACCAGAACAACTATATCAGGGAAGATTGTTTGGAGCTTTTAACATCTTATCTCCAAACAGTCCCTTGGTAAAGAATTCGATCAACAATGTCTCCAATATTCGTATTCTGCTCTTAACATCCCACGTATCCAAGGATGATGGAAAATAGAACGCAATTATCTCCAGTTACTATCCCAGACTCTAGAACAGATTGAGATTATAAATCTAAAACCTTACCAGAACAACTATAATAGGGAAGATTGTTTGAAGCTCTGCCAGACGCGAAAACATCTAATCTCCGAACAGAACTGGGCAACTGGTAAAGCATCAGATCAACGAATATCTCCAAGGGCTGCTGTTAACATCCAAATATCCAAGGATGATGGAAGATAGAACGTAATTAACTGCTACCATTTCAGACCCTAGACAAAATGTAAACCTCAAACTTAAAACTCCAGTTAACGTTGTTACTATTTCTTAGAAAAATTTGTACTTCCATGAAAATGCACCTAAAATTAGATGCGGAACGTCAAAACCTGACCTCTTCTACATGCGATTGCTGAGCATTTACGTTACTTGCTAGACTATGGAAGGATATCACTTATCCTGTTCACTACTAAGCCACCTTTAAGTCTCTTGTCGATAACGCTAATTACTTCAGCACAGGCAGATCCCGCCAATCATTGATTACATCATGTACTAGTTAAGAGCTATTAAGTTCCGAGAATTCAACCCGACACCTTTATATCTCACTAGTCGGTGACGCTAATCACTTCACCACAGACATATATCGCCAATCTTATATAACATTATGAAATGGTTAAGCTATTAAGTTCCTGGAATCGAACCAGGCACTTTTATATGTTACTAGTCGGTAACGCTAATCAATACACCACAGACAGACATCGCCAATCTTATATAACATACAGTAAGAAATATTTAAGCTATCTGTGCTTGGAATCGAACATGACACCTTTTAATCTCTAAATCAGTAACGCTTACCACTACACCACAAACAGATATCGCCAATCCTATACTCCAATAAGCACAATTTAAGCTAGTAGAACTTGGAATCGATCCTGACATCTTATGAACTCTAATCGGAAACTTACAAGGGGAGATAAAAATTCCCTTCTAAAACAATTTTAACAATAGAATCCATATATACAAATATGTATTAATTTGTTAATCCTAACAATTAGTACATAAAAAATCAAACAGATAAATTATAAGAACTATCAGAGTAGCAAAAACTTCTTTACATCTTCAAGTTATCATTCTTCACCACCTCAACGAATCATTTGTTGTTCCTTTAAAAAAAAAACAAAGATAAAGATCTAGGGTATTTATGTCGGCTCCCTTGCGTATGATAATAATTACTCTTGCCTCAAGGGCTTCCCTCGAAGTTAAAAGCTTTGCGTTTTTTTCCCCCAACCTCCCCCACTTTTAAGAAGTCTATCAGACACCTCTCCCTCATTTCTTCAGCTGCTTTGCGTTCTTCATTTCGCTTTTTTCTCCCCTTTCTTTTTTTAATAAGCTTTTCCTTAGAGCCCTAAATTCATGTAAGTTATACGACCTGGGGTAATTCTTCCCTTTCAGACCCTCTCTTAAGTCATATGCCACCTTTTAACCTACTTTCGTTTTTTTTTTACATTACTCCTTTTAATTTTCATCTTTTTTTTTCATTCAGTTGATTTACACGTGCTTTTTTTTATATTTTGACCTACCTCAAAGCTGTTTTTATAGAGTCGAACCTCAATTAGGATTTAATGAGAGGTTGTTACGTCATTTTTTTTCGCCCTTCATCCCCCAACCAACACGAAGATTCAAAATTAAGATGCAAACTGTGCGTAAACAGATGTTTTTGATTGACTCTATTTCTTTAAACTCGGGATAAAAGATGCTATAATTTTATAGATGGACTTGTCTCTATATCTATACTATAATCAGTGCAGCCAACATTCAAGAATATTTCATACCTTTATCTTGTCGTTTTGATCAATTTATTATTGGTTTTTAGCCTTTGTAATTTGTTAGTTGAACAGTAGAATAGTTAGTGTTAACGAAATTAGTTAGTTGACCAAAAATCAAGTTGATGATAGTTCGTCACTTAATAGGTTAGTTAGTCAAATATTACTCTAAATCAAAGAGGTCTCCTATTAAGGGACAGACTACCATCAACTTAATTTTTGGTCTACTAACTAATTTCATACTCAGGATCATGAAAATCGAATTTTCCACCAAAAAGAAAGGGACATGGCCGCTCTCCACCGGTTTGTTTTTTCAAATGCCTATTGCCAAGCTATGTCACGCAGACGAACTTAGCCGACGACATATTCTTTAAAGGCACCAAAACATTTACTTATACACAAAGATCTAGCTTGATGTTAGTCAGATACTTTTTTGCATGCTACCTCCTTGGACTATAATATGTTAAAGATCTGACGGAGATGAAGTTAGAGATCCCTAAATTTGGAACGAGGAAAATTGCGAAATTATTCGAGGCTCATTCTCAATGGAAACTGCTCATAATGCCTTTAACATAACATATTCGTTAGAATAATTGCAATTAGCTCAAAACTTCGGAATTATAAAACTCTCTTGAAGGTTTAGAGTTTTTAAATACTGCCTCTTTTCAGATAGAGCTTCTTACATTTTGTGAATCCCGACTTTTTGAAGCAATTACAGGGATTATTATTAAGGGATTTGCTCATGATGAAAGTCAAATCTTTGACGTAGCTTCTCCTGGAAGATGACTTATTAGGCTTTGAACGTCGACACCTACGCAGTAAAAATACCAATTTAAGTTTAAACGTAGATTGTTAATATCAGTTTAAGAAAGAAAATTCGACCCTTAAGCCATGTAAAGGGCTGGATTTTAATCCAACTATACTGTCTCACAGGCTTTTGTGTAATTATGGACAAGTAATACAGCGAAAATACGACAGTATGGTCTATTTTTGAACAAGAAACATAATTGACGCTAAAAAGAACCCAAATATGGAGATTATCTAGATTGCCAAAAAGTGGCAGCCTGGCATTCTAGGATAGAGAGTGATAAGTCAGGTAATTCTTAAGGAAAAAAAGTCAATTTTAAGTTTGTTGATCCTACTAAAATGAAAAAAGTTGAAGTCATTTAAATTACTAACTTAATAAAAAATGAAGCATCAATAAGTTACCCAAAGATGGCGATTATCTAGATAACCTAAAAATGGCAGCCTGGCATTCTAGGATAGAGAGTGAGGTAATGTCAGGTAATTCATAAGGCAAAAAGTAACCTCAAGTCTGTTGATCATACTACACTAAAATGAAAAAAAAGGTTGAAGTAATCTTAATTACTAACTTAATAAAAAATGGAGCATCTGCAAGTAATTAAGTAATTATAATCAAATTGTAGTTAGTATATCCGATTTTAATCTCTTTAATACTATCTTATTTATATTGTGACAGCATGAATATTATCTTAAAAATGGTTCAATCAACATTTACCATATAACTTTTAAATAACTAATCATCTTTTCAAAATATGAATTTTGTTATTTTTTCTTCTTTTGATGGAACACACAAAAAAGAAGTTTAATCCAAGTCACTTATTATGCATCGCTCATGGAAGGCACGAACAATTCAAACATCATTACCATAAGGCCAGGTGCAAGATGCATGGAATGTACGACACCTGCCCTCCTAGGGCTACAGAACTGACTTTCAACCTTATAATAAGCACGCAGTGAACTTCGGTCCAAAATGAATATAATTTTTTTTTTTTTGAAATAATTTAACACAAAATTTTACTAAATATTGTTAAAGTTATAAGCGCAGTGGAAAAGTGCTGGGCCCATAACCTTTTAAAGTTAAACGAAAAACAGAGAGTACCTTTTAACAAGAACACTTATCCAAAAGATTCGGTACTTCTTTAGATTGTTACTCCCCCATGCTGTATTAGAATGAAAATAACTTTGACTAAATAACTACATATTAAGAAAAAGGGATGTTTGGTCCAATGTACTTTGGGACAAAGGAATATCACACTTCTGTTTTTATAAGGGGTGTAACATTATAAAGAAGAACATTCCAAACACCTTCTTTAGATTGTTACTCCCCTCTGTTTTTATTATAAGGGAAGTAACAATCTTAAGAAGTGCCAAAGATTCTACATTACAAAGAAAAAGTACAATTGTTTAAAAGTAAACTTGTAAAAACCTGGCATAAATTAACAGTAAAATAATAAAATGACATTATACTAATAATGGTTCTGATAAAAGTAAACAAGTTTGTTTACTTTTATCAAAGTAAACAAGTTTGTTTACTTTTATCAAAGTAAACAAGTTTGTTTACTTTTATCAGTATTATGTCTAGTTATTAGCGTCTGTTAATTTGCACGTGATTTTTTTGATATATGGTTGGCATTACTGTTTTAATCATAATTGTTATCTATTATCCTTTCGATAAGTAAGAAAAGGAATTGTTTTTTTTGTTTCGTTTTTTTTACGTCCAGTGCTATTTGGTGTTGTTATTGAAAAGTTTATTATTGAAGAACGTTTAATTCAGCTCCTAGTATTTCAAATTTTTTTCACTCTGATTCCATCTTTTCAAAACAGAAGATGCCCACTAATATGCATTTGCCACTTTTAATATTTTTCAATTAGTAAATTGGAAGGTGTTCTGGTAAAAATATAATTCTATAATTAAAACAAACGCCTCTCTAAAACAATAATTATAATTGTCAAAGCCAGCTTTTGACCTTTAGGCCATTATCGGTGCCACTATACAGTCAACAGTAGAAATAAGTAATAGTAATATTTGCATCAAAGAAAATATAAATAAAAAGCCCCTATATAAAAACATATTATTATACACAGAAACATTTAACTGAATAAGACCTTTAAGAAGTGATCTAAACGAGTATAATACAATGTCAAACACATTATTCAAGAGGTGATCTAAACGAGTATAATACATTGTAAAACACATTATTCAAGAGGTGATCTAAACAAGTATAACCCAATGTCAAACATATTATTCTAGAGGTGATCTAAACGAGTATAATACAATGTCAAACACATTATTCAAGAGGTGATCTAAACAAGTATAACCCAATGTCAAACATATTATTCTAGAGGTGATCTAAACGAGTATAATACAATGTCAAACATATTATTCTAGAGGTGATCTAAACGAGTATAATACAATGTCAAACATATTATTCTAGAGGTGATCTAAACGAGTATAATACAATGTCAAACACATTATTCAAGAGGTGATCTAAACAAGTATAACCCAATGTCAAACATACTATTCTAGAGGTGATCTAAACGAGTATAATACAATGTCAAACACATTATTCAAGAGGTGATCTAAACAAGTATAACCCAATGTCAAACATATTATTCTAGAGGTGATCTAAACGAGTATAATACAATGTCAAATACATTATTCAAGAGGTGATCTAAACAAGTATAACCCAATGTCAAACATATTATTCTAGAGGTGATCTAAACAAGTATGATACAATGTCAAACACATTATTCAAGAAATGATCAAAACAAGTATAGCCTAATGTCAAACATATTATTCTAGAGGTGATCTAAACGAGTATAATACGATGTCAAACACATTATTCAAGAGGTGATCTAAACAAGTATAACCCAATGTCAAACATATTATTCTAGAGGTGATCTAAACAAGTATGATACAATGTCAAACACATTATTCAAGAAGTGATCAAAACAAGTATAGCCCAATGTCAAACATACTTTTCTATAGGTGATCTAAATGAGTATTATCCAATATGAAACACATTATTCAAGAAATTATCAAAATGAGTATTATCCATTATGATACACATTATTTAAGAGATGATCTAACCAAGTATAACCCAATGTCAAACATATTATTCTAGAGGTGATCTAAATGAGTATTATCCAATATGAAACACATTATTCTATAGGGGATCTAAATGAGTATTATTCAATATGAAACACATTTTTCAAGAGATGATCAAAACAATTATAACCCAATGTCAAACATATTATTCTATAGGTTATCTAAATGAGTATTATTCAATATGAAACACATTATTCTATAGGGGATCTAAATGAGTATTATTCAATATGAAACACATTTTTCAAGAGATGATCAAAACAATTATAACCCAATGTCAAACATATTATTCTAGAGGTGATCTAAATGAGTATTATCCAATATGAAACACATTATTCTATAGGGGATCTAAATGAGTATTATTCAATATGAAACACATTTTTCAAGAGATGATCAAAACAATTATAACCCAATGTCAAACATATTATTCTATAGGTTATCTAAATGAGTATTATCCAATATGAAACACATTATTCAAGAAAAGATCTAAATATATATATCCTAAACTCATAATTAATGACAGAATAATTTAAAATGAATAAGTATATAACTCTTGGAGACATTTTTAACTAAGTAATACAGATGTATTCGACCCAATTCTATGACACATTATTCGGTTAAAAATCTAAATTGTGTAAAAATGAAATGAATTCATTCTCAGACAAATGATCTAAACATATAAGAACAAAGATTATGATTATTATTTTCAGTCATATGATAAAATAGTTCCAAATTTATTAGTAGTTACACATAATTATAAGGGAAAACTAGTTATACAAGCCCAGATTCATATAAAGATCTAAGAATATAGAGATAACGACACAAAATATTTAGGATATGATCAAAACGAGATTAATCAAATTTTAACACATAATTCAAGAAGTGATCTAAGAAAGTATAACACAATTTCAAATACTGATCTATTTATTTTATTCACTGACTCGTAATATTATCTAATTTTCTAAGCAAATTAAACTCAAAATCAGTCAAATGAAAAATTAAGATTTATTGAATAATGAGATCATTTGCCTGATTTCCAACCCCCTGATATAGATCAGATGATATAGATTCTGATATAGATCAAAATATCTAGTTTATAAAACTTTTAGTTATATAATATATTGCTAAGAATGAATGTTAATATAGGTTATAAACTAATACTCGTACGATACTATTGTTTTATTCTTTTACACATTACACATTGATACAATAAAATAATAATAGTTTTAAATAATTTTTAGTTTGTTCAAGAATTTGATTTTAACTTGGAAGGGAAAAAATGTTGTTACTTTAAGAGTTGGAAGAAGTTTTATATGTTTTTTTTTTTCTTCTCTATTCACATGTCGACTTTCCTTTCCATCTTCTACCCTCCCCCTACCCCCCTGTCCTCCCCCCTCCTATTTGGTTCTGTACGTTTTTTCCCTATCCTCGTATTGCCTTCAAACCATCTCAGTGTAGGCACCATATAAGGGTAAAGATGGAAGGGAATGTGTGGAGGGGAGAGGTTAGGTTTTTTTTTTATACTACGTAGTCAAGAAACGAAATACTCCTTAGGCGGAGGAGGTTAGAGACACATATAGTGAATATATTGATCTTTTTTTTCTTGAAAGGGGTGGGGTGGATTCTTCGAGTGTGTGTTTGTACTTGAAAAAAAAGGGGTGGGGATAGAGAGGGAAAATTCTTCGGAAGAGTGTGTTTGTGTATGTGTGTTGTTGACTCACTTCCCTTCTTTTTTTTCTTCCCCACCCCAAAACCCCCTTTTTTTCACTCACACATGTCCTCACATCCCTCCACATATAGAGAAGGGGGAAAGGGAGGGGGTTACCCTTAGTGCATGGGTTTGGATATAAGAAGGGGGGATATTTTCCCCTCTCTAGGGACAGGGAGGGGGAAGGAGGGGGTTAACATCCTTCAAGGAAAAGGGACGAGGGAGTAAGAAACGTCACCTCACGACTTTCTCACCATAACAACCTCTCCCTACCTTCCCCCTGTCCCTTATTCCATCCCTTCACGATGCAAACCACCCCCCACCTTCCTTCCACATAGGTTCCCATATTCGTTACTTTTTTCCCCCTTCTTCTTCTATACATATTCTACATACGCCGTCTTATTTCAAATGTTCAAATGCACGCATACTCAACTGGGACATACGCTGAGGATGTTTTGTCAGTTAAAAGATCAAGATTTTTTTTTATTATTATTAACAATTAAGAATTTCTGCCGATGACAATTTGACAGTATAGAAAAAAGGATAACTTGCTATCACATATTGATATGACCTAAAAAAAAATCTTTCGATATATCTTTTTTATAAAAATGTTATGCATTAATAACTGTATATTTTAACAGTAAATTGATATGAGCATTAACATAATAGAAATTAAAATGTATCTATAAACTATCTCAATACGTTTACTACATTCAACTGTCTGTTTACATGGCCAAATAGAGTTTGTATTAGAGAATATTTGAATACAGTTCTGACTCAATCGAAAACAGCTGATATTATCTCGTGATAATTATGAAGACTGAGAAAGAAGGTTATGTTTGTACAATAGATGTGTAAGGTTAGCCAGGAGAGAAACATGAAACTGCGCATGCCCAAATACGGTCTCAATACAGTCAGGTGTTCAGTTCATATGTAGCTGGATACAGTTCACAACTGATTTTGTCTCGTGATAATTATGATGGCTGAGAAAGGTTATGTTCGTACAGTCAATGTGTAAGGTTAACCAGGAGAGAAACATGGAACTGCGCATGCTCTAATACGATTTCAATACAATCAGGTGTGTTTATATGTAACTGAAGGTGTGTTCAGTACGATAGAGTACCACACTTTTGACGTATCAACATTGAGATAAACTAGATTAAATACGGTGCGTTTACATAGAAATATACTTGTATTCAGATCTTTTTTAATACATCATAAATAAACGTAGCTAATAATATATCTTATGAAAAACAATAAATTGCAGACACAGACCTAGTGTGACCTAGTGTGTGTGTGTGACTTTCCTAGTGTTCTAGGAAATAGAAAACAAAGAATATTGTTTTCTAAGACAGAACTTTAAATAATAAAAAACATAAGTATACACAGTTTACTTAAATAATTCTATTTTTTCCCCATCATACGATACCAATTTTAAGATCATTTTATAGAAATAGATTACGACAATGTATTTATATTTAAAGTTTTCTCTTGAACTCATCAGATTCAAGACGTTTTCTCCTTAAGGGGGGGGGGGGGGGGGGGGGTATTATTGTTTAATACTAGTAGTAGTAGTAGTAGTAATATATATATATATATATATATATATATATATATATATATATATCAATACATACACATGTACATAATGCTATATTATTATGCAAATTGACAAGGTATAATATTCTTTCATTTTTCTACCTTTCCTTGAGTTTATACAAGCCATTATTATTATTTAAAAAAACAACCCCTATCCCTACTATATTCTATTTCCAGTATTAGGACACTAACTATAAGGGGGGTGGGGGACACCATAATAGCTATGTTATCACGCTAAAAAGAAGAAAAAGACCACTTAAGTTTCAACCCTATAAAATGTCCTTTATACAAAAAAAAAAAAATGAAAAAAAATCTTACCATTAAAATATTAAATAAGTCTCAATTTTCCCGTCATATTGTCAATTTTTTATTTCTGATTCTCTTTTCTTGTCATTTTACCACTGTTTATTTTTTAAGTTTTTTTATCTAATTTTGTGTGTTCTGTAGTTTTTATTCCTTTTTTTCTTTATTTGCTCTTTTTATTTATGAATGTTTGATAAAAAATTATAGTTGAAAGTTATGTATTATTATGTCGGTAAATAATAAAGTTTTTTTTCGTAGTATTCTTGTAGTTTTTGTTCTTGTTTTGTATTACTATATTTATTATTATTTTATTAGTTTTCTTTTATCGATATTGATAAATTATTATAAATGTCAATTGTTGGAGTATTGTGTCAATGACATTTTTCGGATCAAAATTATATTGTAATATAATAGAGGTTATTCGTAAAATTTTTGCTTCCTAGATTACCAGTAACGGAAGCTATGTGATAGTTCTGAAGAACGAACATTCAATATGTCTTCGAATTTAAAAATTTCATGACATATATCTTTTTCAGCCATCAGGGAACATTTTTGGTCCCTTGTGTGTCAGTCGGTCTGTCTGTCTGTCTGCCAAACTATAACAACTATCTCCGATTTTAATGTACCTGGTCCCCGGGATATTAATTACAACTTTAAAAAATCAAAACAATTCAAAAAGCATGTAAAAAATCAAAGTAATCTCGACAGATTTAAAATAAAAGGTCGGAAAAATTAAATAAAGTAGATAATAATGGGTTGTATAATAACAACGTAATTTAAGTACCTTCTAAGAACGCGAGGAAGCTATGTGCCACATTAATTGACAAATTCTGTCCTATGCAACTTGTACTAAACTTATAAATACATATGATTTAGAATACATACATAGAAATACATAATTACTATATACAGTGTTTTTCATTTGTTAGTTCTTTTGGGTTTAATGTAATTATCATTTGCAATGTAGTGTGGATCCGTTAAGGGTAATAATATAACTCTTATTTGGTTGGCAACGTTTCGGCCCGACAAGCCATTTTCAAGCCTAAAAAATATAATCTATATTTAGAAAAAACATCGTACTTAATTGCTTACATATATTCCTTGATTAGTGTTAAGAGCCTACCAGTGATTAAGATAGTGAGGATCGTTCTAAGTTGTAAAAATAAGTAAGATCATCGAATTGGGAATACACATATTCCTTCGTCATACACTACTCAAATCTCCTCACTCACAGATTACTAACATAGTATGCATAAAGCATTGACCAAAAAATTAAATCTTAACAACTACATAACCATTGGATAACAATAACAATCTTAACATTTAAAACAAAAAAAAAAACAGTGGAAAATTAACAATCGAACAAAATTATGGTAACTGGTCGTAATCATATCACATATCACAGTGTTATCACAAGATAAGAAAGCTCATATTAAAATAATACACCTCATAAAAAAAATTAAATAAATTAATTAATTAATCATAAATAATTAAGTTACTAAGTAATTATACTAGTAAATTGATATTGTATTAAAATCGTAGGAAGATAATCGTAGAAATCAAATCGTAGGAAGATGGTTGAAGCTCTCAACATAGCTATTAGGTCAGAATCTACAGTTAACATTAAAACAGACTCCAGATCCCTCAATAAATATTACAGTGGCATCTATAACAATTCAATTCATAATTCCCGCCATGGGACCTTATAATCTCTTTGCATAATGTCTTTGCCTGCAGATACAGTTTTGGTTCATGTTTATTTTATTTTTTTTTTTTTTTCAAACATTTTAATACAATATCAATTTACTAGTATAATTACTTAGTAACTTAATTATTTATGATTAATTAATTAATTTATTTAATTTTTTTTATGAGGTGTATTATTTTAATATGAGCTTTCTTATCTTGTGATAACACTGTGATATGTGATATGATTACGACCAGTTACCATAATTTTGTTCGATTGTTAATTTTCCACTGTTTTTTTTTTTGTTTTAAATGTTAAGATTGTTATTGTTATCCAATGGTTATGTAGTTGTTAAGATTTAATTTTTTGGTCAATGCTTTATGCATACTATGTTAGTAATCTGTGAGTGAGGAGATTTGAGTAGTGTATGACGAAGGAATATGTGTATTCCCAATTCGATGATCTTACTTATTTTTACAACTTAGAACGATCCTCACTATCTTAATCACTGGTAGGCTCTTAACACTAATCAAGGAATATATGTAAGCAATTAAGTACGATGTTTTTTCTAAATATAGATTATATTTTTTAGGCTTGAAAATGGCTTGTCGGGCCGAAACGTTGCCAACCAAATAAGAGTTATATTATTACCCTTAACGGATCCACACTACATTGCAAATTATCACAAAGGGTACACATTGGAATTTATCGATAATTATCATTGTTTAGCCTAAAAGTAATACAATCTTGGTGAGGAGTCAAAATCTTCGAAACTGTTTTAGAGAAACAATACTGTTATATTATAATTTATCAATATATTAAGTAATAATAAAAAAGTTATTCTTAAAAACAACAATAAAAGCGATAATATATAAAAAAAAAAAAAAAAAAAAAAAAAAAAAAAAAAAAAAAAAAAAAAAATGCACAGTTATACTCAATTATTTTAAAGAATAATCAAATAAAGATATTATACAGTCCACTTATATCAACAATCAACTTTAACAACTTTTAAAAGTTTTAAAAAAAAAATAGAGACTGAAAGAAATTATACAAAAAATATCATCGGAAGTAAAAACAAAAATCATATATTCAAAAACCTAGAATCCCAAAGACATAAGTAGTTAGAAAAATATAGGGAATTGAAAAATCATAATGTAATATAATTGGCTTGAAATTCTAGTGGCGGGAGAATATTTTCTGTACTTTACAAAATTATTTAAACCCTTTCTTTTCTAGCAGTGTTACCATGATAAATAATTTAACTAGAAAAAAAAAACAAGAAAATATACCCTATAGATAAACATTGTAGCTTATTCTTCTTATTATTTTTTATTTTTTGTTCTTTTAAGAACAGGAAAAGATGATAAATATTTTTTATTGTTACTTTAAATTTTATGTTGAAGAAGTAATTGATGTTTTCATTATTTCACCGTTTCCTACAATAACATGCATATTTATGTATTGTAGAAAGCAACAATAATGGAATTATTTATTAGAAAGTAATAACATAGTATTTAATTAAGTTTTGGTGGTGAAAATAACAGTAGAGTTAATATATTTGAAAGTTTCTATTGAAATTGTATTTTTACTTAATTGGAGCAATATTTTTTACAGTAAAAATGAATATAATTTATTATATGTAAACTGTAATTATATCAAAAACAAATAGGTGCAGAATGTTAAAACTTATGTGAGACCAACAATGGGCTAATTTCGATCTACCATAAAAATTTCATTAAAATCGGACGTGCAGTTTTTAAGATATGTTGGTCCGCAAAAATTTAGCGACAGCCAGAAGACCACCTGAGATGAGGAATCATTCCTTGATGATTTTTTGGCACTTAGGATGCCCTTATAGATCATCATCAAAAATCTTCATTGGAGACTGAAGAACTTTGGAGGAAGTGCAGACAAAATCCAATAGGGAGACTGAAGAACTCTAGAGGAAGTGAGGACAAATTCCAATTGGGAGAGTGACGAACTCTGGAGTATTGCGGACAAATTCCGATAGGGAGACTGAAGAACTCTTGGAGGAAGTGGGGACTTAATGCAATTGGAAGACTGGAGAACTCTTGGAGGAAGTGGGGACTAAATGCAACTGGAAGACTGAAGAACTCTTGGAGGAAGTGGGGACTTAATGCAATTGGAAGACTGAAGAACTCTTGAGGAAGTGCGGACAAATTCCAAATGGGAGACTAAAGAACTCTTGGAGGAAGTGGATACTAATTGCAATTGGGAGGCTGAAGAACTCTGGAGGAAGTGGGGACTTAATGCAATTGGAAGACTGAAGAACTCTTGGAGGAAGTGGGGACTAAATGCAATTGGAAGACTGAAGAACTCTTGAGGAAGTGCGGACAAATTCCAAATGGGAGACTAAAGAACTCTTGGAGGAAGTGGATACTAATTGCAATTGGGAGGCTGAAGAACTCTGGAGGAAGGGCGGGAAAATTCTAATAGGGAGACTGAAGTACTCTTGGAGGAAGTGCGGCGCCATATTCCAATAGAGACAAGCGAGGAAGTATCGGACACACCCTGTTAGTACAGAAAGGGCTGGATCAGATCACCCTCAGAAGGACTGAAAAACGTCCGTTGACAGGCCTGGAATGGAACCCACGAAGGAAAAGAAAACCTGGCCGGTTCAGAACAACCTGGGGGAAGATGGTGGAGAAGGAAATAAGGGAATAAGGAGATGAAGAACATGGCTCATAATCCAATCAGGTGGAAATTCTTTGTTGAAGCCCTACGCCAAAAAGGATTAAAGTAAATAATAATATCATTAGTTTACTAATTATGATCAAATATAATAAAATAAAATTCCATATAATTCCCTCATGGATCATCAGTGCACTGATTATGACTAAGTAAAGCCTATAGTCAAACTAAAATGAAAATTGTTTTGTCATATTGGTTATTCTCATCAGCGCAGTGATTATGACAAATAAAGGCTATTTTCAAACCTTATTGATAACATCGACAAATGAAAAGGGTATTGCTAAAGCCCATGAAAAAATAGACTGCCAATTGGTGTGGCACATAGCTTCCTCGCATCCTATCCACGTATACTATATTGGTTTTATGCTTTCTTTTACAAGTCATTATTGTCTATTTTGTTTAATTGTTTCCCCGTTTTTTAATCTGTCAAAATTGTTTTAATTTTTTACATAAATTAAAGTATAAGAGCGAAAGTTAAAGAGCGCAGACGGTTCAAATTAATCTTGGGATATCTGCGGGTAACTTTCGATAAACTGTAAAAGTTTCATAAAAATCAGATAAGTACTTTTGAAGCTATAGGTGTAAATAGATGTATATTTGTGCGCATATGGAAGAGAAACAAATAAGAGCAGAAGGTTGAAACTTATATGGGACCAACAATGGGCTAATTATGACCTACAATCTAAATTTCATAAATCAGACGTGTAATTCTTAAGATATGTTGGATCGCAAAAATCGAACGACAGACCGACAGACAGACACTGAACCAAAAATGTTCCCTGATGCCTGAAACGGATTTCTGTCTTGGAATTTTTGAAATCGGAGACCTAAAATATTTTCTTCACATAGCTTCCGTTACCTTCGGTAAGCTCGGAAGCAAAAGGGTATAACAAAACAGTTCCGCTCATCGGTCGAAGTTCACTAATAACCAATTAATGGTTTTTTACAAACTATAACGACAAATCAGTTACCTTTCTCGATAATTAGTTCATCAATGATAACGACAAATGGAATGTTAATGTCAAAATTCTAATAAAATTGTGATAAAAATAAGTTCTCGACAATCAAGTTCATGGATGACAACTAATTATAGGTTATTGTCAAATACAACAATAAATTTGGATTTTCTAAACGATCCTAAGTTAATTAAGACCAATATTTTTAAGTTTTTTTTTAATGTTTTTAGTTTATCAATTTAGGCGGTGAGACATATTTTATTTCTATTATATTTTAAGAATACTAATCGTTAAAATATTCACTCAGAAGCAACAAGCATCAAAACTTCCTTGCATTTACAAATCGAAAGGTGGGGGGAAAAAAAGTTCTTTTTTCAAAAGCTAACAAAAAAAGGGGGGAAATTTACCACGTAAGCTATAGAGTAAAGCGTACTACAGAGTTGAAAAAAAGGTTAAAGTGGAGGGGATAAATGAGTGAAGGGGGGAGAGTCTGAGTGGAATGAGGTCTTAGAGTTCATTCATTAAGATACTTTAGGTAGGTATGGGGGAGGGGGGGTTAGAGTAAAAAGAGGGTGTCATACGACCTTGAAGGCGTCGAGTGGTAGGGGAAGGCTTGGAATTAGAACCTATTAAACCCCCACCCTTCCTGACTGCCTTCCTGAGGAGGAAAAGAAAAGAACGAAATGAGGAAAGAGGGAAAAAAAGCCAGATGAAAATAAGGGTCACGAGTTTAAAATGAACAAAGAAGGTGAACTTGAAGAGAAAATGAGATAGGGAAAGTCTGGAATTTTTCTTCTTTTTAACAAGTGGAACAAGTTTGAGATAAACTTTGTTGTGAAAATTAAAATCATTTGATTGAATAAACACTTTTAAAGATGAAATAAAAGTAAAAAGTTTTATTTATGCACAATGTTTGAAGAAGGACTTAATGGTAATTTACCCCCATCAAAACAATAGCCATATTTGACTAAATAACCAAAACTACATTATTATAAGTTAAAAAAAATAATAATAATAAAAATAAAAAAATAAAAAAACTGTCTCTTAACATAAATATGATACATTTTGCAAAAGAAACATAGATTCATCATAAGTTAAGCGCTTCTTTAGATTGTTACTCCCCCTATAAAAAAAATCAGAGGGGAGTAACAATCTAAAGAAGGTGTACGGAATGTTCTTCTTTAGACTATTTCTTTGTCCTAAAGTACATTGGAATAAACAGTCCTTTGTCTTAATAGTTATTTAGTCAAAGTCATTTATATTCCAAAAAAAAAAACCGGGGAGTAACAATCTAAGAAACTGCCATAAGTTAAGTTCCTTCGCATGTTTTTGAATGAGCTCAATTGACACTCTAATTTATGATTTGTTTAGTAATAAAAGTTCCGCAAATAAAATTATTAAACTCAACAATTAGCTCCGTAAAAGAAAATGAAACTAAAAAGTTTATTAAAATAATGTAGAATTATTAAAAAAAATTAAATAATAAATAAATTGCAATGTTTAATGAAGCCCTATTTCGATCATTTTAATTGAGAGTAATTCAATCATTGATAATAGCAATTAATTAGGTCGAAAAGTAAGCAATTAATAAGGTCTAAACGTAATCAATTAATAAGGTCGATAGTCTACTCAAAACACGCATGACAATATCGGATATTTCTAAAGAAAACTTGTATTTATCTATGAACTTATAATGTAATTATAATTATCGCCATATAAAAAAAATACGTGTGGTGTCGCGGGACACCCGGTAGGAACGAAGTTCCTTACATTTTTCATTAAATATAAATTTTAAAATCACACTGCCAAGTACGTATACATTGCTAACTAGTTATACATGGCGGAGTTAGAAAAGAGACACAATTAAAAGTAACGAACTGTTTGTACCTAGCAGAGTTAAGGCTAAATTTAAAGAAAGTCATTATTTGTATAATTAAGCGTCTTACAATAAATATACATTAAATATAAGAAAAAAGTTGATTATGATGATTTAATAGTGAAAGAGTATGTTTGTTAAAGGAGTTTGGATTGAAATAGGACTGTTTTCTACCTACCTGGTCAATTAATTTAAAATATTAAAAAATATATCTCTTCCCTACTCTACAGCTTCTGCTTGTATCAGGGTGAAATTTTACATGATTATATTTAATTTATTTACAATACAAAGTGACATTTTTGACATATATAACAAAAATAATCAAAACAAGTCAAGTAACAGGATTCCTTAAAAACACTTTTTCCTGTCTTTTGAAGCATACGTTTACGCGAGCGTTGCGCGTGAACACTTGGGCGGATAACGTTTCCCGACGAACTCAGCCTGGGCATTGGTAAAATGAACATGTGTACCAAATGTCATCTAACTCGGTGATCTTTTACTCAAGTTATCGTCATCTGTAGATTTCGTGACGGATTTTGCGTGACGGTGATTTTGTGACGGTGTATTTGGTCGTTTTTTTCGGATTCACTTCCGGGCTCCAGAACGTGCCATAAGGAACTTCGTTCCAAAAACCAGTAAGATGACAACACATTTAGCCATAATAGCCAGCTATAGAAGTCCCACAATGCAACGCACATTATTCGTCTATATAATATACCTACAGTGAAATTATTCATGAGTTTTATATTAGAAACTCAATTAATACAATTTGAAATTATCATTTATAAAGGTTCCACAATGAAACTGGTATGTATCAATCCACATACTTACAATGTCATTATTAATGGTCAAGTCATATTATAAACTTATAAGATTACTACCAATTTAATATAGCCATTTATAGAGGTTCCACAATGAAACTCATATTCATCCATAAATGTATAACGTATTGTAATGGTCAAGTCATATTAGAAATTCATAAGATTACTACAAATTTAATATAGCCATTTATAGAGGTTCCACAATGAAACTCATATTCACTCATAAATTTACAATTAAATGGTCATGTAATATTAGAAACTCATAAGATTACTACTAATTTAAAGAACCATTTATACAGGTGTTCCACAAGGCAACTCTCAATCCCCTTAACTTTATACACTCTGATGAATAATAAGCTTGTGCATTTAGGTTTTAATACACATTAGTTAATTTAAATGAATTCGGAATTTCTAACTCTATATATAATATAACATGATATATAAGTTCCACAATGCAACACTAATTCTCCTTAACTATACAATATCTAATATGTATACTGATGTTTCTAGGCTTTTTTTTGCTTTTTTTAATTGTCTTTATTAGGTATTAGAAAGGTATAGTAAAACATTGAATGTTATGTAAAGCATTACCCATTCATGTTAACTATTTATAATATCAATAAATTTACATAGCATTAAGAATGTTTGAATTTTTAATAATTTCTAGGGAAAAGTTATTAGGTTTTCCATAAAATTACAAAATCTGTAAAAATTCTCCTTAAATTATTTCCAACTGTCTGAGAACGGATTCTTGTCTTTTATCAGTTCCCTTGATAAAAGAAAATTGCTCCCATTGTGAGCAATGTTTTCGAATTATATTAAACAAATGGATTATGTTTTTCTCCTTTTCGAAGAAATTAAGCTATTGCAATGGCTTCAAAATTTTAATAATACGAATGTTAGATAATTTTCTCTATAGAAATCCGTTCTTAATCGATTCCTAAGTTTTGGAACGACGTTCTGGAGCCCGGGAGTGAATTCGAAAAAAACGACCCAAAATCACCGTCACAAAATCACCATCACAAAATCACCATCACGCAAAATCCGTCACGAAATCTACAGATGACGATAACTTGAGTAAAAGATCACCGAGTTAGATAAAATTTGGTACACATGTTCATTTTACCAATGCCCAGGCTGAGTTAGTCGGGAAACGTTATCCGCCCAAGTGTTCACGCGCAACGCTCGAGTAAACGTATGCTTCAAAAGAAGGGAAAAAGTGTTATTAAGGAAGCCTGTTACTTGACTTGTTTTGATTATTTTTGTTATATATTTATGTCAAAAATGTCACTTTGTTTTGTAAATAAATAAAATATAATCATGTAAAAATTCACCCTGATATAAGCAGAAGCTGTAGAGTAGGGAAGAGATATATTTTATAATATTTTAAATTAATTGGCCGGGTAGGTAGAAAACAGTCCTATTTCAATCCAAACTCCTTTAACAAACATACTCTTTCACTATAAACTCATCATGATCAACTTTTTTCTTTATTCAATAATGATTTTCTTTTAATTTTGCCTTAACTCTGCTAGGCACAAACAGTTCGTACCTTTACATTTGGTCTCTATTCTAACTCCGCCATGTATAAGTAGTTAGCAATGTATACGTACTTAGCAGTGTGATTTTATAATTTATATTTAATGAAAAATGTAAGGAACTTCGATCCTACCGGGTGTCCCACGACACCACCCGTATTTTTTTTTTATATATGTATGCATATAATATGTATATTTATATGTGTCACTCCAGACGATATTTCACGCTAGGATGCACTTAAAAAATCCAAACAAATTTTAAAATGTCAATAGTATCAAAAGAAAGGATGAGTTCGTTGGCCAACATTCTTGAAGATAATTTTGGGGGTCAAATTTTGACAATTTAGGGTCAAAAATAGCATAAAAACGTGTTTGTTCCGTTTTACCCCCCTTTTATATGAAAATATTACAAAAGTGTACATAACAACAATAACTGCACTCTTAAAGAGTTTACTAACGACATGCATCTTAAAGGGTAAATACTATTTTGACTTTTGTACCCCGTACCCTTGGGTAACAAATTTTTTTTTCACCTATCCAAATTCTAAACTAAAATTTTACTATATTATCATGAGCCAATAATACGTAGATTTCTTTGAAAAATCGCTCATTAAGTCATGGTGCATGACTGGTCTTTCTTTAATATTATTCTCTGATTTATATTACATTTTTTTTTTTATCTAATTATCTTGAAATCTTTTATGTATAAAATAAATAACATTTTGTTTATTAGATATTTTTAAATAATGCTTATTTGGCAGTTGTGGGTACACTAATTTCTCTAAATATTTATTACAGGACTAAAATTCTTTACAAGTATGTACTACTGACGATACTAATTCTCCTCAAATACGTATTACTGTCGACATTAAATCTCTCTTAACTATTTATTAATAAGGCTAAGGACACTAATTCTCCTTACTATACATTACTAACAACACTAATTCTCCTTAACAATGAACTAACGACACCAATTCTCTTTAACTATTTATTACTGACGACATTAATTCTCTCTTAACTATTTATTACTAAGGACACTAATTCTGCTTACCATACATTACTAACAACACTAATTCTCCTTAACAATGAACTAACGACACTAATTCTCTTTAACTATTTATTACTGACGACATTAATTCTCTCTTAACTATTTATTACTAAGGCTAAGGACACTAATTCTCCTTACTATACATTACAAACAACACTAATTCCCCTTAACAGTGAACTAACGACACTAATTCTCTTTAACTATTTATTACTGACGACAATAATTCTCTCTTAACTATTTATTACTAAGGCTAAGGACACTAATTCTCCTTACTATACATTACTAACAACACTAATTCCCCTTAACAGTGAACTAACAACACTAATTCTCTTTAACTATTTATTACTGACGACATTAATTCTCTCTTAACTATTTATTACTAAGGCTAAGGACACTAATTCTCCTTACTATACATTACTAACAACACTAATTCCCCTTAACATTAAACTAACAACACTAATTCCCCTTAACATTAAACTAACGACACTAATTCCCCTTAACAGTGAACTAACGACACTAATTCTCTTTAACTATTTATTACTGACGACATCAATTCTCTCTTAACTATTTATTACTAGCAACATTAATTCTTCTTAACTACTTAATTACTAATGATACTAAGTATCATCCTTTACAAATTATTATTATTAAAGGACATCATATAATTAAGAAAAACAAAAACAAATTTAACAAGCAAATATTACACCAAACGACTAAATAAAATAATGTAATATTAATAAGGGGAAAAAAGGGAATACCACAAGGTAAAACATATATCCCATCTCTATTTTGACTTTTTTTTCAATATTAAAAATGATAATAAAAGCCAACAATTTTTTTCTTGAGAAATAAGAAAACAATATATTTCTTTTTTCTGTCTCTCATTTCATATTTTTTATTGAATATATATTTTTATTTTTTTAAAATTACAATATATTTATATTATGTATGTTATTTTTCCAAAGCTTGAGACATGTACAGAGTATATAGCCTAGAAGAAAATATCATTTTAGAAGGAGTATTGAAGAACATAGAAAAAGGGAGGGAATGTTGTATGTTATATGTTATATGTAGAAGCTAAGGGCAACGTTTGGAGGGGGGCTGCAATAGGAATAAAGCTAACATAGCTAAATCGTTCGCTGCGCAAACTCATAACCCCTGTAGGGGGCGCACAGTTTGGGAGGGGTGCCCCATGGTAGGGGTGCCCCGCCTTTAGCTTACTCAAGAGGGCGCCTACAACGCTCACTATACCATCGGCTCATCCCTCGACTAACATCACCCTTCCATCTCTCTTTCATTTTGTTATTTTTTTTAACTTAAACAAAAATATTTAATTTTTAATACGACATTAGGTAAATAATCAACACTTCTAAACATCAATACAACAAAGGTAATATATTAAAATATATTATAAATAGATATAAGTTCAATTTATCATTTTTATTTATGTAAAATAGTATAAAACCTAATATTTATTTTTTAATAAAAAAAAGTATTCATTTTTTATACTTATTATTATAAAATTTATCTTTTATGATGTTAAATGTGGGCGTGGTATATTTTTTTAGAAAAAAATCAGCGTAAAATAGGCAAAAGGAGGGTACGATTAACTTTGAAACTTAAGGGTAGGTTTTTTTATTATTCTTTTTTTCTTCTAGACCAATCAGAAAGCGGGACTCATTACCCCCCTTTACTACATTCTAAAAAACCCACCCCTCTTTTTTCATTCAAGAATCCAATGGAAAAAAAAAACCATTAAGAGGGTGGTTTGAAAAAAAAAGAGGGGAGGCTATTAAAAAGGAAGGGGTGGGGGTGGTTTTTTAAAAAACTTTTTTTTTTAAACGAAGACCTATATTTTAAAATGTAGGTCTTTATTTCAGAAGTGGTTCGAGTGTTTAAGTGTAAAGGTCGTTTGTGGGGGTGTTAATGAAATGACCTAGCTCAACTTTTTCTATAGAATTTAGACGTCTTTTTTTTAATATTTTCATTTCTTTTTTTAAATAGATGTAAATCTCTTTTTAAGTGTTTTTAAAAATCTTAAGAGAATAACATACTTTTATTATTATGTAAATTTATATTGCAATCATAATTCTTTTAATATTTCATTATTATTATTATTATTATTATTATTACTGTTGAAGTTGTGAAATGATTTAAGTAGGTATTTTAAAAATTAAAAAAAAAATATTTTATAATATAATATTAAAGATCGCTTAGAAAAAGCGTTTTTCCGTAAACAGTTATTAACCTAATGTTAGAACATAATATAACAAAAGTTTTATCAATATTAAAGAGTTAAATAATTAGATAAATCAACAATTATACAATATAATTGTTTATATTCTAACATTAAAATAGTTAAGTATAAAATAATTTTAAATATTACAATATAAGTTTTCAAATTAATAGAACAAATTTTAATTATACATTATATCTTCTTAACTCAAGTAAGAATAATTAATTTTATAATGGTGTAATTAAATTAGTGATATTAAATGCAATTGCTGAAAAGTTTAATAAACTGTTGAAAAATTAATATAATAGCTGAATTGCTGAAAGATTTAAGTTTGATAAATCAAATGTTGAAAAATTAATTTAATAGCTGAATTGTTGAAAGATTCAAGTTTAATTAAATGCTGAAGGATTAATTAAATGTTTATTAAACAGCTGATTTTTTGCTGAAAGTATATCTAATTAAGAATATATCTAATTACTATATTCAAAGAATTCATACTTTTAACAAAAGTTTAATTCTTTGTACATTTATCTTGATTATATTATGATAAAACGATTAATGACAAGTTTACAAAAAAATGTATTTGCTGATTAAATTTATGAAATGTTCCTTAATTGCTTATTAAATTTTATGAAATGTTCTTTATTTGCTAATTAAATGAATTTAATGTTCTTTATTTGCTAATTAAATGAATTAAATGTTCTTTATTTGCTAATTAAATGAATTTAATGTTCTTTATTTGCTCAATAAATCTATTAAATGGTTAATAATATTTCTCTATAAATTTGGTCCCTTATATTTTAAGTGTTAACAATTTAATTTCATCTACTTCCTCTTATTAAATAAATGAAGGTTTAATCAAATGATTTTTGCTGATTATATTGTATAATTGTTTACCCTTTAACACATTATAACTGTTATATGTTTAAGTCTTTCTACTTTTAACTTGATAAAAGGTATAATGATTTAATCAAATGTGATTATTTTTGCTGATTATTTAATATGTGTTCTCCCTTGAACATTTTATTTATTTTAAAGTTTAACATGTAGTTAAATGTAAATTCATATTTAATTTTGAATAAATTAGATAGAGGCTTAAGCGAATGTTCTTTTCAGCTGATTAAATTAATTAATCTTTTAGTTAAGTGTGTCAATAACAAATTTAATTAATTAACTTTTTAGACTTTTAATTTAATAAAAAAGTTACTCTCCCATCGTATTTTGTTTTTGTAAATACTTATTTAACTAATGTGATATTATAATAAAATTGTTATTGAATAATCAAATGAACATTTTTACTGATTTAATTAGCCAAATTATTTAATTTGCTTCAATTTAATAATTAATGGTTCCACTTAAATAACTTTAATGAAAGAAAATAACACTTATTCAAGCTTTCAAAACGTATTTAATTAAATTTTACTGTTAATTAGTATATATTAAAAAGAAGAACACTTTATAAACTAAAACTCTATAAATATAACAATTTAAAATACAACAACAAATTTAATTAACTATTAATAATTATACACAAAAAGCAGAACACTTAATACTACATACAAATAAGCTATTATGAATAACAGCAAATTTAATAAAACTATTAACAATCCTATACTAAAATTAAAACACAATAATAATACTATTAAGCTATTATTAAACACAAGAGCAAATTTAATTAAACTATTCATAATTATACACAAAAAGCAGAACACTTAATAATACATAGAAATAAGCCATCATGAAAAACAGCAAATTTAATTAAACAATTAATAATCATACACACAAAGCAGGACACTTAATAATACATAGAAATAAGCTTGTATTAAATAAATTTAATTAAACTATTAATAATTATACACAAAAAGCAGAACACTTATAATACATACAAATAAGCTTGTATTAAACAAATTTAATTAAACTATTAATAATCATACACACAAAGCAGAACACTTAATAATACATACAAATAAGCTTGTATTAAACAAATTTAATTAAACTATTAATAATCATACACACAAAGCAGAACACTTAATACATACAAATAAGCTTTTATTAAAAACGTTAAATTTAATTGTACTATTATCAATCCTATACTTAAATTAGAACACTAAATTATACTATTAAGTTGTTATGAAACATAACAGCAAATTTAATTAAACTATCAACGATTATACACTAAAATTAGAACACTTAATAACACTATTAAGCTATTATCAAACATAATAACAAATTTAATTTAAACTTTTAATAATTATATTATCAAAGAAACACACTTAATTATATTATTAAGGTAACTTAAAAAAACAAATTTAATTAAGCTTAATAGAAGAGCACTTAAGAAATCATTGTGTAATTTTTAACACTTAAGACTTGCTTACATAATAACAAACTTAAAATGCAAATATACTAAACACAATAAACTAATTTATACTATCATAATTAACAATGTTATTAATTTATCCAAGTAGAAGCCATTATAACAATAATAAATACATTTTAACAATAATAATGCAGTAATACAACCGAGATAATAATGTAAACTTTAACAATTAGCAAAGCGTTAAATTAAATTTAAATATACAAAGGTAATACCTTAATGCTCTCAATGGATTATTATTCACTGGAAATTGAAATTCTAGAGATTCAGTTAACATAGTCAAATGTTATTTTACTAATACCGAACTGAATATACAATGTAAACTATTATGTATCGATGCAATTTTAAATTTATTTAATGTATAGTGGGTAAAGAGAGGTGCTATAACTAGAGAACAAGTGTTTAATAAATATAATATTATTGATCAAAACTAGGAATAAATATATAAATCAGAGAGTGAATTGATCAAATTATTGTACATAAATAAGCCAATATTTATAGAGATCTGTTTTTAGTTAAAAGTCATTAAAAAAAAAAATATATAAGTTAAGGGGGGGGGGGGGGGGGGGGTCACAATGTTTTTTATCGGTAATAAGAAAAGATTAATTGAATTTTTGGCGTGAATTATAACAATCACCTGTTGCTATACTTAGTTAAAACAATTATTATTTAAAATTACACATACCTACTTAGTTCAGACATTAACGAAATAATAATTCATTACATCAGTTCAATATTCAAACATTATAATGGCAAAGAATACTAGAATAATAATAAGTATTCAGAAGAATAAGAATAAGTATCCAGAAGAATAAGAATAAGTGTTCAGAAGAATAAGAATAAGTATTCAGAAGAATAAAAATAAGTATCAGAAGAATAAGAATAAGTATTCCGAAGAATAAAAATAAGTATCAGAAGAATAAGAATAAGTATTCAAAAGAATTAGAATAAGTATTCAGAAAAATAAGAATAAGTATTCAGAAGAATTAGAATAAGTATTCAGAAGAATTAGAGACATTGTTAAAACTAAGAATAATTTAGTTATAATTAAAAACGTACATAAACACTAAGTAAATTAATGTGGCACATAGCTTACTCGCGTACCTTAAAGACGATTACCTTATACGACTTATGTTTGGCAAACATATTGTATCCTCCCCCCTTTTTTTGCTTACAAGTTTACCGAAGATAACGGAAGCTATGTGATCGTTCTGATGAACGAAAATGTTTTATGTCTACGATTTACAAAAATTCCAAGACAGAAATCCGTTTCAGACATTAGAAGATATTTTCGGTACCGTGTTAGTCAGTTTGTTACTCATTTTTTGCGAACCAACATAATATCTTGAAAACTACTCGTCCAATTGCATTGAAATATGGATGGTAGATCATAATTCATAATTAGCCCATTGTTGGTCTTATATAAGTTACAATCTTCTGAGCCAATCGGTTTTTCTTCCACATACTCAATCTCCATGTGGGACCAACAATTGGCTAATTATGACCTACCGTCCAAATTTATAGATTTCATGCTTCGCAAAAAAATATAGAACGACAGATAGACCGCAAGATAAACTCGAGAACAAAAAATTTTCCCTCACGTCTGAAAATGATTTCTGTACAAGAATTTCTAGAAATCTCTGACGTAAAAGAAAAAAAAATCTTCAACACGACCTACTACACTGCTTCCGCTACCTTCAGTAATCTCGGAACCAAAACTAAAATAATTTCAGACAATAAAATAACAATTAGAAATTCATAAGAATTAACAGATTTGTTAAAAACTGTTACATGCAATTGTTTGCAATCAATATAATTTTAGAAGAATTGATGTCTTCTTTAAAATAAATTATTTAAATCTAACACGACCAACTTGATTTAGACATTAAGGACTCTAAATTTCATTAATTCGTCTAATTATTTAATGAAGTTATTGTCGTTTTAAAAAATTGTGAATTAATTTATTTTAAAAAGTCTCTAATTCTTTCTTTTTACTACGTTTTTATTAGCTTGCTTTCTTGTTTGTTGTTTGTTTGTTTGTCCAGTACAAATCTTGCAATCGATTTTACTAACTTTTCACTAACTTCCCGAGTAGCTAGACTTTTGAAACTTTTAGAATAGCTCAGAACACAATGACAATGACCATATTTTAACACTTTTAGCCATCTTTCAGCAGAATTTAATTCGTTTTCAGCAATTTTGCTGTATGGAAAGTGAGTTCGGAAAAAATCCGCAAGTTATTTTATTTGTTTTGACATGTCCCATATTTACAATCTTTATTTTGACGGGTTTCAAATTTGTGATTTTTTATTAAGAGATTAACATTGAATGACAGCGAAAAAGGAAAAGTGTACACTTGTGTCCTAGGTATCGGTTTAATTTTTCTGCATCTGTACTTCTTTACTTGAACACATTTTTCTTTTTCTTCTCTCACTGTCCCTACACGGGGGCATATCAATGGCACGGTTTAGATTCGATGTTGGCGAGACCCGTTGTACAAAGATATGTCCTTTTATAGGTTTAAGATCGGCTCTCTAGATGGTTGTTATTTATGTAAAGTAAATAAATTCGGAACTATTTTTTTTTTTCACCAACATTATATTATAAAAATGACAATTGTATTATAAACATTACATAATGATTCAACAGAAAATTTAAAAACGTAGTATATAAAAAGTTCTTTTTATCTTGTAATTATTTACGTAATATCGTTATAATTTATTAAATGGATTTTGAGCCGTTAATGTCTAAATCAAGTTTGAATAATTGTTTTAAAAAAGAAATTAATTCACAATTTTTTAAAACGACATAAACTTCATTACATAATTAGCAGAATTAGTGAAATCATTAAAAAACAGTTATTTAAAATTCAGGCAAATAAATAATTTGCTAATACTAGAAATAAAAACAACATAATATGCTAAAGTAAACAACTTATAATTGATAAACCAAACTAATAACATAGATTATTTAAAATGTAAGAACAACTAAGACGTTAAAGTTTTTATTACACATTAATGCGACATTAAGTAATCAAAAGAGAATAATGAGGTCATTAAAATGAACAAGACAGTTAATATTTAAACGGCAAAATCAATTAAAAAATAAGTATTTAGAAAGGTAACGACATTTATAACGATATTAGTATTCACAACAATAATTCACGACTTTATTAAAACAAATAATTATAAAATATTTAAAACAATAATTCTTCTAAGAAAAAGTTATTATAATTATATATAATTCAACCTTTTATTTTATATATGTATATATATTAATAATACTATCAAGGTATTATTAAAAAAATAACTGCAAATTATGAATAAAGAAAAACAACAATTAACAAAAACTTTCTGCTACCGAGCTTACCGAAGGTAACGGAAGCTATGTGATCGTTTCGAAGAACGAAAATATTTAAGTCTCCGATTTCAAAAATTCCAAGACAGAAATCCGTTGCAGACATCAGGGAACAATTTTGGTTCCGTGCGTCTGTCTGTCGGTCTGTCGATAGATTTTAGCGAACCAACTTATCTTAAAAACTACACGTCTGATTTTAATGAAATTTAGATGGTAGGTCATAATTAGCCCATTGTTAGTCCCATATAAGTTTCAACCTTCTGCGCTTATTTGTTTTTCTTCCACATGCGCACAACATACATCTATTTACACTTATAGCTTCAAAAGTACTTATCTGATTTGTATGAAACTTTTAGAGTTTATCTACAGTAACCCGCAGATATCCCAAGATTAATTTGAACCATCTGCGCTCTTTAATTTTTGCTAAATTGATAGTTTAATTCATGTAAAAAATTAAAACAATTTTGACAGATTAAAAAACGGGGAAACAATTAAACAAATTAGACAATAATGGCTTGTAAAAATAGTATAAAACCAATACAGCACGTGGATAGGATGCGAGGAAGCTATGTGCCACACCAAATGGCAGTCTATTTTAACTAACATCATAAAAACTGAACGTCCAATTTAATTATATTTCTATGTTAGGTAACATAATTAGCTCATTGTTGGTCTCAAATATGTTTCTACCTATTACGCTCATTTGTTTTTTTTTTTGCAAACAAAAACTTTATAATAATAAAGTTGTTCATTATGTCTTTCATATTACTAGCATAATTTAGTATTTTTTACAATAAAATGTTAAAAGAAACGATCTAAAGACTTTATAGTTAAAATATTTAAAACTATAATGATAATATTCATATTGTTCAACTAAATTAGAGCCATACTATTAAATTTATTACATTAAAACAACTTTGGGGAAATTGATATTTATTATTCATTAGACTTAAATATTTTAAATAAAGATGTTATAATATATTAAACGATATAAAATCATAATAAAGTTATTCATTAAGCATTTTAAACGAGAGCCGTAGTATTAAAGTTTTTCTGTACATTCCAAGAAAAAACTTCTATTTAATCATAACTTATAATATTCATTATATTATCTTTAATGAATAACTATTTATTTAAATATAAAAAACTATGTAACGATGTTAATACTTCAATGATTTAGAACGAGAAATATGCTTTTCATTCATAACTTAAACAATGACGAATGTTCTTCTACGTAAAATTGTTTTAATGAAGTATTCTTAAGAATTAAAGATTTGTTAAAAACAATTCCAAGAAGTTCAAGTTAAACGATTTAAAACGATAATAAAGTTATTCAACACCGAAATAAAAAAATGAGAGGTAACCACGAACATGTTTATTAAACAGATTATAAAAGATGGCAAAAAGAAAAATAAGAAAGAGGACCAATTTAAGTACCACCTGTTAAGCATACACAAAAAACCTTAATAAAAAGCCTAAAGAAAAAAAAAATGCCGAAAAGCGTGTGTTTGAAAATGCTGTAAATAAACTTAATATTACAAAAAAAGGAGTTGGAGAGTGTTGGGGAAGGTAATTTTATTGTTAAGAGGGTTTTTTTTAAGTTAAGGTTATAAAGAATTATATGTGGAGTGAAAAAAAAGGGCCTGAAGAGAAAAATCAAGAATGTTTAATCGGTAGTATGGTAAAAGGTAGTATGTAGATGTTGGGTATACGGCCTCAGTACTAGAGGGGAGAGGAAAAAAAAAGGGAGAGGAAATAAAAATGGCGTCGAGGTAGTGAAGAGTTTCAGTTGTAGGGTAGAGACGAGTAGGTGGGGTTATCGACTCGGTAAGGTTGACAAGGGACTAGGGTGGGGGTAAAGGCTTCGTGTGGTGCCCTGCGTGTGTGAGCATATAGTCACAAAGGGTTCTTTTTATAACTCCTCCACAGAGCTTTCTACCCTACCATTTTCTTTTTTTTTTTATAAAGAGCAAAGGGAACCTTGTAGTTAGACCTAAAGAAAATGATGGCAATAAGAGGAGCGCTCAAGAAAATAACAACGTGAGTATGAGGTGTGGTTGAAAGGTTGGTATTAAGATGATGGTGTAGGGAAAAAATTGAAAGAAAAATAAAGAGAGAGGAAAGTGCAATCATAATAAAATCATCAAACAAAACGAATTAAATCAACTAACAAAACGGAAAGATTGAGTAAGATTATAAAATAATAGTAAAGTATGTAAAGGATTAGAAATAAATTGATGATTGGGTAGAACTTAGCTAATAAAAAGGTATAGAAAAGAAAAGAAAATAACTTTACAAGAAGTAAAATATGGAGAGAATAAGGTTAACAAAGAATGTTAATACAACCATAAATAAATTTTTATGATAATAAAGAACTAATGAATCAATGTAAAAAATAGTTTGTCAAGTAGTGTGGCACATAGCTTCCTCGTATCCTATTATTAATATCCAATTACAACCCATTATTGTCTAATTTATTTAATTGTTTGCTCCTTTATTTTCAAATGAGGCTAACAATTGGCCTATTTATAACCTAATATCCAAATTTTATTAAATTCTGAAGAGTAGTTTTTAAGATAAATATGTTGGTTTGCAAAAATTAATAGGCGTATAGACTGATAGATACGGGACCAAAAAATGTTTCTTTAGTTTGAAACGGATTTCTGTCTTGGAATTTTTGAAATTAGAGACAATACTATACTTAATAATACTACTATAATAATACTATAATTATACTACTATAATAATAATACTATAATATTACTACTATAATATTACTACTATAATATTACTACTATAATATTACTACTATAATAATAATACTTTTTGTTCTTCAGAACGATCATATAGCTGCCGTTACCTTCAGTTAGCTCAGATGTAGTTAGCAAATAATAATTACTTTTTATATTAGTCAACTTATTGAGCAAAAATACAATCGGTTCAAGATACTCAAATAAAACTATCTAAAGAAGCCCATACACGGTACGATTTGTGCAACAAATGACGGTGTATGGCTCGTTTATGGGCGGTGCATGACTTATATGGACGGTGAAACAACCAAGTTAAACAAATGGCTATTAACTAAAAACAGGTTTTATAAGCATTAGTTTCTAACTTGGAAATACGTTAATTAAAGGACAGTTTTGCCCAACAAAAATGCATATAAATAAAGATCTACAAATCTTAGGGTTGATACCAAATAATGTTGGTAAGGGAATGAAGTTGTTTATCGACATTTTGAGCAAAAATTAAAATCGGTTCAAGTTATTCAAACCAAACTTTCTAAAAATACCCATATACGTGTTGCACAAATCACACCATTTATGGGCGACGTATGGCGTTTATGGACGGTGTACACACAACAACTACGTTGAACAAATGGCTATAAACTAAAAGCAGATTTCATAAACATTAGTTTTTTTAACTTGGATATACTTAATCAAAAAACAGTTTTGCCCAACAGAAATATATATAAATCATAAATATAAATATAGATCTACAAATCTTAGGACTGAAACTAACTAATGTTGGCATCGAAGTTATTTAACTCACTCAATTCACAGTTCAACATGTTTGTAAAACATATAGCCACGAACACAAAAATCTACGGAGTTTAGATTGTATAACACAGATTGTTGATGAAACCTGATAATTGGTTGAAATATAGACCACACACGTACAATTTATTGTACAACCAACAGAAGTTGTACAAAAAAAATCGCACCGTATATGAGCCCCTGAATATACATAGTGACACTAAATTCAAATCCCATAACTTGAGTGTCGATAAGTTGAGTAAAAATTGACCGATTTTGATGAAACTTGGTACATATGTTCATTTTACCAATTCTCAGGACGAGTTCGTTGGACAAGATTGTTTGCTCAAGCGTTTGCGCGCAACGCTTGCGTAAACGTGCGCATCAAACTTAAAATTGGAATTTTAGGACGGGAAACAATTCTATCATCACCTATTCGATGAGACGAACATTTTTTTTTATATTTTGTTAATTATAAATACAATTATTCATATATAATATCCATCAATCTAATATACTATCTAATATAATACTATAGATTTCTACAAGTGTTAATAGCATACGTAATAAGGGTTAATGTTGCAAATGGTTAAATTTGGTGAATAAAAACCGAAATATTTATAGTTATATAGTTATCAATTTAAACTACAATAGTAAGCATCCTATAGCTTTCTGCGGTTGATGTAGATGTAGAGGAACTGGGGCATCACGTATAGAAATGGAAAAACTGACAAATATAATGCACATAATATAAGTAGAGAGTTTCTTGTATATTGATAAAAATTGTATTATTTATGGATACTTTTTTCATTTCATACTCTCTCGAAAATTCAGATACGCTACATCGAAGCCCAGTAAATCTATGACAGATACATACGCCCAAGATTCGCAAAATTGACCTGAACTAGTATACAGCTGTGTCTCAAAATAGAGGACTGAAAATGGAAAATGAATTAAGAGAAAACTTATGAAATGAAGAAGTATTCATAATTAGTGTATTTTTTTTTTTTTATCAAATCTAGAGCGAATATTTTAAGTATATGTGCCAGTTATTTTCATTTCTATATGACATAATGCCCCAGATACGCTACATCAACCCACTTGTAGAAAAGTGTTGTTAATACTATACGTAATATGCTGCAAATGTTTATATTTTGTTAATTATAAACCCAATTATTTATATAATATCCATCAATTTAAACTTCTATAGTAAGCAATCCTATAGCTTGCAACAAGTTTTCAGTTAATAATACACGTAATAAGGGTTAGTGCTACAAATGGTTACATTTGGTGAATGAAAACCCAAATATTTGTAGGTATACATGAATCCAAACTACTATAATAAGGAATCCTAGCTTTCTGCAAGCACTCAGTTAATTATATACATAATAAGGATTAAGGCTGCAACATTTACATTTTGTTAGTTAAAAGCCCAATTATTAATATAATGTACATAAATATAAATTACTAGTAAACACTCCAAATAATAATATATTATGTAATAAGGGTTAATGATAGAAATGGTTATACATTTGGTGAAAAGAAACCCAAATATTTATAGAAATTTTTTCATCAATCTTAGCTACTAGTCAGCAAATCCTATGGTTTTTACTACGTTTTTATTAGCTTGCTTTCTTGTTTGTTTGTTTGTTTGTTTGTTTGTCCGGTACAAATCTGGCAATCGATTTCTAACTAACTTCCCGAATAGCTAGACATTTGAAACTTTTAGCATAGCTCAGAACACGATGACAATGCATTATTTTAATACTTTTAGCCATCTTTCAGCAGAATTTAATTGGTTTTCAGCAAATTTTGCTGTACGGAAAGTTAGTTCGGAAAAAATCCGCAAGTTATTTTATTTGTTCTGCCATGTCCCATATTTACGCAATCTTCATTTTGACGGGTCTCAAATTTGTGATAGATAAACATTGGATGATAGCAGAACAGGAAATATCGATTATATTATTTATCGATTATATTATTTCAAATATATCGATGGCACGGTTTAGATTTGTTGTTGGGGAGATCCGTTGCACAAAGATTTGTCCTTTTATAGGTTCAAGATCAGCTCTCTAGATGGTTGTCATTTATGTGAAGTAAATATATTCGGAACTATTTATTTTTTCTTTTTTTCACTAACATTATATATTATATAACAATAACAATTATATTATCTACATTATATACGATTCAACAGAAAATTTAAAAACGTAGTATATAAAAAGTTCTTTTTATCTTGAAATTATTTACAATTATTGGGTTTTTATGCAGCTAATAATATACATAATAAGGGTTAATGTTTAAATTTTGTTTAAAAATCCAAATATTTATACAATTTACAACAATCTTAACAACTAAAGTACAAATTAGGCAATCATATTATGGCGTTTAAGTGTGAACGCTTGAATGCATGAGCATCAGTTCATAAAATACGTAAATAAGAGCTAATGTTGAAAATGGTCAGATTTGGTAAATAAAAAACCCAAATATTTATAAGTATTTATTAACAATCTATACCGCCATAGTAAGCAATCCTATAACTTTTTACAAGTCTTCAGTTAAATAATAAACGTACTAAGAATTAAGTCTGCAAATATTTACATGTTAACTAAACCCAAATATTTATATAATATATGCATAGGTATATAGGTATGTAGGTATATACATTAATCAAAACTAGTAGGTATAGTAAACAATCCTAGCTTTCTGCAAGTGTTCAGTTAATGACAGAAATAAGGGTTTATGCTACAAATTGTAACATTTGGTGAATGAAAACCCGAATATTTATAGGTATATAAATATAGGTATATAAATATTTATAGGTATATAAATATAGGTATATAAATATTTATAGGTATATAAATATAGGTATATAAATATTTATAGGTATATAAATATTTATAGGTATATTAAGCATAGTATATATAGTAAGCAATCCTGTAGAATTCTATAAGTGTGAATTGTGCACATTATAAATATGCATAATAAAAGTTAAATACCGACAATAATTTAAATTTGGTTAATGTTAAACCAAAAAATATTATTTATAATATAAATAAATACTTATTTATATTGACAAAATATGTCTTTTACATACATCAGTTTTAAATAGAAGGGTGATACACAAGGATAGGACGGAGAGATTTCCGTGAGCGCCCCAAACATAAGAATAAAAAGGGAGGGGGATGGAAATACTTTCCTGAGGTCGTCCCCATAGCAACGTCTCAAAAAAGGGGGGAGGTGAACGGGGAGGGGGGAGACCTTGTTTGCATCCAACACACAAAAAAGTAAGAACTCCCAAAAAAAAGGGAGAAAAAATATATATAAGATTCGTGTAGAAATGTCTGCAGAGAGAACGGAGAAAGAATGATTTTTTTTGCTCTTTCCCTGAAGAAAATGGTATAAGAAAGTAACATCTTTCATTTTTTTGCTTTTTTGCTTTCTTTCAAATAATGTCAAAAAGGAAAAAGTGAAATTTTTGAGATACAATTTTTATATTACTTTTTATACCGTCTTCAATTCCATATACTTTCATCATAACACGCTGCTTTATTATATATATATATATATATATATATATATATATATATATATATATATATATATATATATATATATATATATATATATTGTGTATTTTTTTAAAATCTCTTAAGATCAAAGAAATATAAAACTGTCATATACGTAGTTTCACTAAATGTGAATCAAATAATACCTAATTTAATTTATTCATTATTAAAAAATAAATATATTTAGTGAATATATTATGGGTGATTGTTCACATAACGTTTTCTATTTTGCAACAAAATAAAAAATAAAAATAAATCCATCAATATCTAGGAAACTACATTTTTCTAAAAAAAAAATCATTCAATTTGCACCTCGCAAATTGATTACAGGATTTGCACCTCGCAAATTGATTATAGGATTTGCACCTCGCAAATTGATTACAGGATTTGCACCTCACAAATTGATTACAGGATTTGCACCTCGCAAATTGATTTGCACCTCACAAATTAATTACAGGATTTGCACCTCGCCAATTGATTTCTGGATTTGCACCTCGTAAATTGATTACAGGATTTGCACCTCGTATATTGATTACAGGATTTGCAAACTGGCAATCAAGTAAAGTAAAAATGAAAGCCTGCAAAATCATATAAACACATAGTTCCCCCCCGTATAAAAATTGATATTAAACATATTTTTTAAATTAAGTCAAAACTTAAATAATGTTATTTCAGAATTCATCAGATAATAAGAATTATTCCGAAATCACGAATAATGCCTGTGACAGCAAATGATTATAATAATTTCTCTATAATATATATATATATATATATATATATATATATATATATATATATATATATATATATATATATATATATATTTACATGATTACCACAGTAAATTATAAACTAAAACGCTCATTCTCAATCATTCATTCCACTCACGATAGAATATACACACACACATAATATTATATATATACATATATTATTTGTTGGTTTGTTTAACCAATTATATTGCTATCAGAGTTGACAAAATGAAATTATTTTGAGTGATTTTCATTGTAATTTATCAAGATTAATGTCAAATTTCTTAATTTTGATTGAATGGATATGAAAATAATAAAATAAAGTAGCATAAATAAATATAATATCACGCAAGGAAAGTATAATTGTTGTTTGCTAATTTTATTGTTATAACATAAGCATATAGTTACAATTTACTGTTATAACATGTTTAAATAATAATATATAATTAAATTATTACTAATAATTTTAATAAATTAAATATATAGAGTAAAATTTAATTTATAATTAGTAGTTGTGTTCTATTTTTTTGCAGGCTCATAAAAAATGTTTATTTATATTGAACATAAAATAATATAAGAATAAGTGATGCTACATATATAAATAATAATGATATATAATTGCAAAGGGAAGTTGATAATTACTAATTCATAGTAACGCATTCTAAATGCCAAAAAAAATAATCCTCAAAAGCAATAATAATGCTTTTAAAAGCAAAAAGCAAAAATTTTATTTGACGTACGAAATAAATATAGCATCAAAATAAAGGTTTTATAAAAGAAAAAAAAAATAGAAGAAGAAGCCCAAAGCCCAGAATTTTAAGACAATTCCATCGACGATACTTTAATAATTGTTATACAATCGTTGTAAAACCAAGAAGCACGAAATAATGCTTTAAAAAATGGTATAAATTAAAATTTATCAAAATGGTTATAATAATGGATTACGATACTTTGTAAAGCTGTTTCGAAAACTAAAAAAAAAAAATACCACTTTAACATTTTAAATATCAAGTCACTTTAAACAATTTTGTTAAAGGAAACTAAACATTTTTCGTGATAACAACTTGATTTTCTTAGCAAATATCGATCGAAACTTGATCATATCACATTTTTCCCAAGATTCTTCCAATATCCGAACCTTTTAGCCAAGACGAAACTCGTTGAGTATCTGTCAGCCAAAGGGCTGCATCTAGAAAGGGTGGTTTTGGCTGGGAATGGCTTCGAGGGTAATATCCAGAGGGAGGGCCTTTCTCGTGTGGATAGAACGATATCTTTATGCCTTTTTCCTTCATAAGAGAAAAAAAAATCTTATCCATCCCCAATCCCTTATAGTATATAGGTATATATATATTTTTTATAACCTTCTTCTAGAGTAACCTACACCCCCAAAACCTTCTCAAACTTCACTCATGGATGATTTCCTATTACGTATATACATTTTTTTTTTTTTTTTCGTCTTCGTTATCGACAAGGGGAAAGATTCCTCCCAAACCCTACCCTTCAACGAATGATCAATCCCTTATCATAAAACCCTCATATCTAATACCTTTTTCCTACACCCAAACCACATACTTATTATACCACGTGAATGATTATTCACGATTATTCGAATGTAACATGCAAACGAGATAGAGAACCACCCCAACGACAAATCACTGGAGAAGAAAATACTTTAACTATTCTCTCATCCAACAAAATATTTTTTTTTTAAACTTTTTTATTTTTATTTTCTTTTTAAAAAAAGGGAAATGCCCAACTACACAGAACAATAATTATTTATACATTGTTGCTCATCCTTTTATTCTTTTCACGTGATTATGAACATCAAAAAGTTTTATTTTCCCCTTTAGTACACCTTTTTCGAAATATCATTTTATTCGTTGTTTTAAAACAATGTATTTACAGGTATTTAAACAAAAATAAGATAATAACAATAATAATCAAATCTCAAAACGCTATAACAAGTATAACATTTATTTTCTAAATGGTAATCCAACTAGTAATTGCAAATTAAAAAAAAAACATGACTTTTAAAAATATTTATAACTTTAATTATCATCAGAAATAAATCTGTAATCAAAAGTAAAAAGGTGTTGAGTCCAACTATGTCAAATTACGAAATCAGTGAAAAATTATCTATAGAATGGTATAAAGAAGGTAATTCTCGCCTGCATTGTTAATACAATATCGAGCTTAATACATAAGGGTTATGAAAGAGAGATTAGATGGTTATTGAGGTGTAGAAAATAAATAGGTCACAATTTCATTTTTGAAACGTTAAGATCATTTTGTAACCGTAAAATGACCATTTTTTACCTATACATAAGGGTTAAGAGCCAAGTATAAAGGGTTTAAATACATTTAACGCCTTTTTACATTATCTGATGAGATATCTGATTTTAGTATAAAGAGTATAATAAGTCAACTTACACGTATGTATGTCATTCAACACCTTCTTGCTATTAAATAATCACATTAGGGTGGTTGGTTATTAAAATATATATTTACATATATATATATACATATTTTACGATTTTGGTAGTATTCATACTACGGAACGATTAAATTTTAATCAAATTATAATTATTATTAACTACGGGAAACAGACAGAGAAAAATAGACTCCAGCGCGGGGATTTGAACCACCGGCCTCTATATTTCCAGTATAGCGCTCTAACCAACTAAGCTACGCAGGAGAATGAATTTCTCTGACGTTAATGATATCTTGACCCGAATTTAAAGCTTTCAATTTTTCCACAATATAGAGGCCGGTGGTTCAAATCCCCGCGCTGGAGTCTATTTTTCTCTGTCTGTTTCCCGTAGTTAATAATAATTATAATTTGATTTAAATATATATATATATATATATATATATATATATATATATATATATATATATATATATATATATATATATATATATATATATATATATATATATATATATATATATATATATATATACATATATATGGTTATTAATAAAGCATTGAAATAACAGTTATTCTAGCTTATTAATGCTGATAATACACTATTAATGAATAACATACAAATTATTATAAACTATCTTAAATTTTACGAATTTTAGTCCAAAGGAGTTAAGTCAGTCAACAATGTGGTCCAAAGGAGTTAAGTCAGTCAACAATGTGGTCCAAAGGAGTTAAGTCAGTCAACAATGTGGTCCAAAGGAGTTAAGTCAGTCAACAATGTGGTCCAAAGGATTTAAATCAGTCAACAATGTGGTCCAAAGGAGTTAAGTCAGTCAACAATGTGGTCCAAAGGAGTTAAGTCAGTCAACAATGTGGTCCAAAGGAGTTAAGTCAGTCAACAATGTGGTCCAAAGGATTTAAATCAGTCAACAATGTGGTCCAAAGGATTTAAATCAGTCAACAATGTGGTCCAAAGGAGTTGTCAAGGGTTTTTTCCAAACATTTGATTATACGTAGCTGTGTGTTGAAGGAATACTGATCTAAGCTTGTGGATCCTACAGAGTATACTTTGAAGAGGATGAGGATTGCATTATACAATCTTTAAGTATTCTCAATTTTTTTTAAAGAATTGTTCAAAGTTAGTTTTTGATCTCCTGAAAAATTGCATTTTTGGGCTACAGAAATAATCTGTATAATTCCCATCGTTCTAGGTAGTCGAACAGAAAGTTAAATAATATACAAGATAAAAAGAACTTCTTATATACTACGTTTTTAAATTTTCTGTCATTCATCATAAATTTGAAACCCGTCAAAATGAAGAACATAAATGTGGGATATGTCAAAACAAATAAAATAACTTACGGATTTTTTTCGAACTAACTTTCCATACAGTAAAATTTGCTGAAAACGAATTAAATTCTGCTAAAATATGGCTAAAAGTATTAACATAATGCATTGTCATCGTGTTCTGAGCTATTCTAAAAGTTTCAAATGTGTAGCTACTCGAGAAGCTAGTTAAAAATCGATTGCAAGATTTGTACTGGACAAACAAACAAGAAAGCAAGCTAATAAAAACGTAGTAAAAATAAATTTGGCCCAGTTTGAAATCGAAACAGTTCCCTATAAACAACTACCTGTTATAATTTTACTAAGAAATTTGTATTAAGGTTTAATAAAAAGTAAATTAATTAAGATATTTCAGGATTTTAATACAGTATCATTATGTATATTACGTATTTGATTAAGATTTTATCTAAGTTTGTCACATCGATTTTATTATATTTTTTAATAAAATAAGTTTTATATTATATTAAAATTGCATTATTAGATTATTTTTGAATATTAATTGATTAATTGAGTATTAATTATTGATATTAATAAAACAAATTATAAAGTTATTATTATTATTATTTTTTTTTTTTACATTCATTGTTAATTAGTTAAATTAAGTTTTTAAATTAATTTTCACAATAGTGAACGAGAATGGAACATCGCGGAAGACTATATACCGGAATCTTAGAATAATAGCAAACTATAATAATATAATAAACATTTTAGCTACGTTTTCAGATTATGACATATTCATTAGGGATTTGAAACCAACGTTTCGCTTCTACAACTGGAAGCATCTTTAAGAATGTAGTATTATCTCGAAGCAACAATCTTAAAATTTAAGTTCATCAGATTGTTGCTTTGAGTTAACAGTCATTATCAATATTATGAAATAAATACCTGAAGATGCTTTCAGAAATTAAAGCAAAACGACAGAATTCACATACCATATAATGTGTACTATTCACCTAAACATCTATTCATGTTTAATTAAAGACTATAGACACGGCAGCTAGCCTATGATCCAGATTATTTACAATTTTAATCCATAAATTAAATTTGAAGTTACATGAAGATAAAGTTTGATAAATTTAAAAATAAACTACGGGGTCCAAATAAGTTAATAATATCAACAAAAAGTAGCTGCAAAATACGCGAAGAAGTCGAGTGAAAGATATAGAGTGGTCGATGAACATACCTGAAGGATGGTACTGCATTGAGATGAGAACGAGGACTGATTATGTACCCCACCATGTACCCTTCGCTTAGGATGGTACAAGAGGTACTATCAAGGAGGGTTGGGTAAAGGGGTTGAAAGAGTGGTGGGGATATAGAAAAAAGGTCAGGATATAAGGAAGGGGTACATGGAAATGATGTGGAAGAATAAAAAAAACACATAGAGGGATGCCGAGTACCATCTGCCCTCATCTGCATGTCAACGCCCTCCTTATGCGGTAGTTGGAACTTTAGGAAAAAGCTTACGATGCACAACGACGTGCCTGACAAAGAAGAAAGGAACTTGCACGTTACCAGAGGGTTGGCAACTCTTTTCTGCTTTAGACTTTAAAGGATATGCATAAATCATAGGGAGGAAACACTATCAGAGTTTTTTGGACTTCGCAGGAACCATTAAAGGGTTGTAGTAAAATCATTGACATAACTTCCCACCAGAATGTTCCCATTATGGTACAGAACTTAATTAGAAGTATAAACATACATTCTTAAGGAATGTTGTTGGCATTCATACCAGAAACAAAGTCAAAAACATAATAATAATCGGAACTTCTTTAGATTGTTACTCCCCCATGGTTTTTTTTTATAATATAAATGACTTTGACTAAATAACTATTAAGAAAAAGGGATGTTTAGTCCAATGTACGTTTGGACAATGGAAAACACACTTCAGTTTTTGTAAGGGGAGTAACAGTCTAAAGAAGAAAATCCCGTACACCTTTTTTTAGATCATTACTCCCCTCTTTTTTTTCAAGGTGAGTAACAATCTAAAGAAGTGCCTTTAACTTCATTGTGCTCATTGCTTTATCTTTCCTACTTTCCACAAACATTTGTTTTATTATAACCTATTCCGTTTTTGAAGAGTGCAAATTTAATATTGAATCAAAATAAACGAACTTTTAATCCCTATGTGACAATTCATCCAATAACAGGACACGAAGAAGCTACCGGCTCTCGAAAGAAATGGTAAAATCTTGAACAACCCCCTTGATTTTGAGCGAATTTTTCTTCTCTCACCATCCCCTACTCGGGGGCATATCAATGGCACGGTTGTGATTCAGTATTGGCGAAATCCTTTGTGCAGAGATTTGTCCTTTTAGCTATTAAAGATTCTTGTCAAATTTATTTAATTTTTGATTTTGCTTCCGAGCTTACCTAAGTTAGCGGAATCTATGTGATCGTTATGAAAAACGAAAATATTTTACGTCTCCGATTTCAAAAATTCCAAGATAGAAATCCGTTTCAGGCATCAGGGAACATTTTTGGCTCCGTATAAATATGTCTGTATGTCGGTCTGTCGCTCAACTTTTGCGAATCAACATATCTCAAGAACTACACGTCCGATTTTAATAAAATTTATATTGTAGGTTATAATTAGCTCATTGTTAGTCCCATATAAGTTTCAACCTTCTCTGCTCATTCGTTTGTCTTCCACATGCGCACAAACATACATTTATTTCCACCTATAGCAGCTAAATTGATATTTTGATTCATGTAAAATAGACTGCCAATTGGAGTAACACATAACTTCATCGCATCCTATCACGTACTTTATTGATTTTATGCTTTTACGAGCTACTATTGTCTAATTTGTTTAATTGACTCAGCGATAGTTGATTTTTGCATTGTCCAAGGTAAAGGAACCTCTCTTAATGTTTCAATGTTACTAATAAAGTAAAATTGATCACTGCAACGGATAACCAAAATTATGAGGACCAACTAAATGGCCGTCTAAACTAAACATTAGCTTGAAGTTTATTGACAATGAACGGATCACTTTTGGTCTTTAAATTTTATCTAAGTGATCAAAATGGATGATTAATGATTAATTAATAAATCAGCCATTTTACACCATCATCAAGACAATCATTTATGCATGATGAAGAAGTTCGATTCTGAAAAAGAATCGACAATCATGGTTTAATTCTAAGAAATAGACTATATAAATTATATGCATAACATTATGCTATAGGATATTGGCACTTCTTTAGATTGTTACTCCCCTTAAAAAAAACAGAGAGGAGTAACAGTCTAAAGAAGGTGTACAGAATGTTCTTCTTTACACTGTTACTCCCCTTATAAAAACAGAAGTGTGATATTTCTTTGTCACAAAGTACATTGGACTAAACATCCCTTTGTCTTAATAGTTATTTAGTAAAATTCATTTATATTCTGCAAAAAAAAAAAACATAGGGAAGTAACAATCTAAATTATATCTATAAACTCATTTATACGCACATTGATTAGTCCATATCGACATTCTTATCAGTCAAGTTATTATACCTAATGATCATACAGAAATTATACTATTGTTCATATTTTCTTTTTCGTTTTTTAAATGAGTTCTTCATTACAACCAGTCTGATATTTTTCTTGTATGTGGTTAAAAAAAAAGTTGATGTAGGTCTAGACTTGATGAACGATAAAAACTGCTTGCATGAGGCAAAAAGGATGCAAGCTTTTCACCTCCCCTTAACCCATCCTATCTCCTTAAACTCTATCATTATAATAATCTCTCCTGTACCCTTTATACCTGCTTGTATAGCGTGATAATAGGCTCCAAACCCGAGATCACTTATTCCCATCCATCAGTCTTCCCAACATTGAAGAGAAAAAAAACCCTACCTATAATTATCCATGTAATGAATGCGCGCCTACCATCCTATTCTCACTACAGCTCCCGTAAAAACGGCAGATGCGTATTGCATCCCATTACGTAGGAACTTCGTGATAGGTTTCATTTTTTTTGTTGTTGTTGTTTGTAAACCTTCTTTTGTTTATTAAACTAGTTTTTTTTGTTATCTTCTTTCTTCTTATAACCCTTTTTTTAAATATTCATCTGGCGTTTTGTTTGATTGAGGTTAGCTTCGTCCGTTGTTTTTTTTGTCTTGATAATTTTGATGGAAGGGTTATTTTTTGTATGATGTTAATTTCAGGTAAAAGAAACAAAAAGAACTTAATTTTCATTTATTTATTACCTTTATAATGTTTAAATTAACTATTTTTACGTTAAAAGTTAAGATATCCTTTTCTTTAAGCTTCTGACATCGCTATTTAACAGCGATGTCATGTTATGTCTTCGAAATTTAAGGAAAATAACCAGTTTCTAAGGATTATATTATTATCACGTCAGAAAGGATTATATTATCTCGTAAATGTGCAATATTACAGGCTATATACTTTGATGTAAAGGAATATATATCCGATTTCTAAGTCTTTTACCAAGTCAAGAAGAACTAAATGTTCCATAATTCAGCCTGTACCAAATTTAGAATACTTGCTAACTTACTTAAAGATGCTATCACGCAGGACCTTTGGCGCATAGTGCCATTTAAGTTTGTCCAGTCCTTACGATTTCTGGCTAGGTCCTTAACTTGTCGCCACGTAAGGTGTTGATTCGCGAGGCTGGCTTCATTGTGAAGACTGCGACGCCAGGTGCCTCTAGGTCTCCCTCGTCTCCGACACCCTTGAGGGTTACAGTCAAGGGCTTGCCTAGATATCTCATCGGCATCCTTACGCAGAGTATGGCCAATCAACCTCCACTTTCTCTTCCGCATCTCAATTTCAACAGGTCTTTGGTGGCATGTAAGCAACAGGTTCTACATTTGAAATCCATCTGTCCGGCCATCATATTTTTAGTATTCTGCAAAGGTGCCTGTTAATAAAGACCTGCAATTCTCTTTGAGATCATCTAGGTTGGCCTGCATACTATTGCGTTTAGTTGACAAAATAACAATGTCATCTGCGTAGTCCAAGTCATCTAGGTAGTCCATCTTTATGGGATGCCATAAAAGACCTCGACACTTCTTGGAGTCTAAGCTTGCAACTAGAACTTCGTCAATTGCGATGAGAAATAGCAAGGGAGAAATCACAGAACCCTGCCTTAATTGACATTTATTGAGGCTGATAAAGCTCCATTATGAGATACACATTCAGTCAATTTCCGGTGCTTTCTTGTTTTCCGGTGCTCTTCATTCTTAGGTTTGCAGTCTTAACTTCACTTACTGATTGGTGGGTGGGTACCAACTCGCAAAATCCGTTTAACCCTGATGTGTTCAGCAGAAGTTTCATCTGTATTGCCTGTGATGTTGAGCTGTCCCACGGTGAATACTTCTTCGAAGTGTTCAAACCAATGCTGGCGCTGTAGCGGTTCAATTGTGAGGGTGAGTAAGCGTCTTGCTTTGCTCCTGAGCGGCGTCTTAGAGTTGGATCTAACTCTAGTCAATTTCCTAGCATTTTCATAAAAAAAACTACTAATGATGAATATAGAATAGTGGTTGCTGTAAATTACATCAGTAAGAATGAATGGTCCCCAGCAATACTAATGGATTTACTGAGATAGGCCTAAATACATTAAACTTTGGCTCATTCTAAAACTAGACACCTGGTAATAATAATTGGTGGCGAATCAGGCTGTTGAAGGCTTAAATGTATCAAACTTTGGCTCATTCCAAAACTAGACACCTGATAATAACAATAATTCGTGGTATATCATCTTGTTGAAGGCTTAAATGTATCAAACTTTGGCTCACTCTAAAACCAGACAGCTTGGACCTGCCAGCAATGGGCATATACAACAACTTGTGGATGCCAAAGTTTAGGAGTATCATTTGATCAGCTGTAGACACCGTATAATTGACATTAGGATAAACACCACTTTACTTAAGTAGCTACTCATTTACGAGTATACAACGATTCTAGGTTCATACCAAGAGGGTGGTCAGGTCACGAAATTGAACCTAGACTATGCAGTCACCCATCCAAATGGTGACCACGCCCGATGCTGCTTAACTTTATCGATGGTCCAGACCACGCTCTTCCACTTAAGCTTTCGAGGGACCCCAAATATTACCTTATAATTGCTTAATTAACACATTGTATTAAATACAACTTAAATTTCCTTAACACTTCAAAAAAAAAAAAGAAAAACAACTTTTATTGCAGCCCTATATACCCTTAAAAAAACACAAATATATAATATCCTATACACATTCAAACAAATAAAAACACACTTCTAAACCATAAAAATCAAAACTCAAAAAGGACCAATATTTACGGATATTAAAAAAGAACAACACAATAGAGAGGGTGTCATAATAACTGTACCCTTATTTTTTCTTTGAAAAAAAAGAAACATCCATGCAAAGTTTTTTTTCTATCAACCCTCTTCAAAAAAACAAAAAAAAAAACACATTTCACAGTTTTTTTTCGCATCTGTTTACTTCCTGTTATGGGTATGTTTTTTTGTGTGTTAAAAATCTTCTTCTACCCCACACACTAGACAACAAGTCAAATGGGGCGGTAATGTTTTTTTTCGAAAAAGTGTGCTACTAACCTACGTGAATATTTTTATGAAAAAAAAAAACACGCACATCAGACACAAAAAAATCATAATAACACAAGAGGAAAGGGTCGTGTGGCCCTTTTAACATTATTACGGAACATTGTAAAAAAAAAAAAAAAAAAAAAAAAAAATTCAGGGGTATCTTTTTTTTAAAGGTTTTGACCCCCTTTTTTTTGTAAGACCCTTCTAAAAAAAATTTCTTTCTAAAGCCGTTATTTTTTAAAAGATTGCGCATGCAAAAGAGTTCAACCCTTTTTTTTACTACGTACCAAGTTCTCATTATCCATTTTAATGGGTAACCCTTTTTTTTCAGTGAATACTTCTGAGCATTCGGGCGTGAAATATAATTTATGCGATGGTGAAGGCGCATCTGCAACTATAACTATGGTAAAAAAGGGTTGGTGTTTTTGGAAAAAAGGAAGGGTTAGTGCTTTGCATAGAGCGAGCCAAAAAAAACTCGGTAGACGGAAAAAATGCCCACGGAAAAAAAGCCCAGGAAAAAATGCCCACGGAAAAAATGCCCACGGAAAAAATGCCCACGGAAAAAATGCCCACGAAAAAAATTCCCACCGAAGAAATGTCCAAAATAATTAAACTTTAATGTTTAATGGTAGTTTTTAAATATGTATAATTAGTTTATTGTTAACGCTAACAAATTTTAACCTTTTTTTAAGTGGAATAGCCATTAGGGGTGTTGTATTTTTGCAGTTATATTACTATAAAAGTAACGGTACCCTGGACCACTGGACTTAAGATCTTCTTTAAGGTCTATAGGGTATATAATAAAGTAATCAACCTTGCTATTCTATATATGCTTCAAATAGCAATGTTGATTACTATAAATATTATATAGACTATAGACTATAGACCTTATATACAAGTAAGTTGAAAAAAAAGTTATTAATTTAAACGACGTTGACTAATACTAATTCAATGGATGTAAATAAGGAGATGTGATCACAGAAGTTACAGTTTTTATAATTTCCATACATTTCTGTGTACTTAATGTTTAATTTTAAAGTACATTAAGGTAACCTTATCTAAGAGATCATTAAAAAACATGTTATTAATTTCCATTTTCAAGAGGAAATAAATATAATATAGAATTAACCGAAAGAATCTACCGAAAGTATAAATACGTTTTTGACATAAGTACGGCGTATGGGATATCGTTGGAAGCGGTAAAAAATAAGGAACCAATATAAAAGACCAATTTAGTGGCCTCCAAGCTAAGGAAAAGTTCCGAGGTGTACACGATTTTTTTTAATTCGAAGACATAAAAAATATCTCTCTTGAGAAACACAATTAGTGGTTTGATCGATCCATTCTGTGCTTGCCCTGATGCCCTCCATTACGGTAAACAACTTTTTTGAGCATGGATAAATGATTTTATACAAAAGTCAAAAGAATGCTATGTTAAACTTAGGCTTACATTTAAATATAAAATTTACTAAAAATTATATTGGTTTAGTATTTCCTTGAAGCATTCATACTTTCCTAAAGATTAAGCATCAATGAAACCGCGTTAGTCAAAAGATAAGTTTAAACATAATAACAGACCAAGGACAAACAGGACATTTCCCCAGAGGGAAAACCGTGGATTACCACAGGTACTAAAGGGATACGTCCATCAGTATTATACCGACAAAGTTCAGATGCAACAGTAGGATTACGATTTGTTCGCCCACTCCTGTCTAGATAACCATAAATATTCAGGATTAGGCTAGTTTAATCTAGTGTTCAGTTTAACAGTGAATAGAGAGTCAAACCGATTTTAGAACAAATAATTCTAAAAACTTAAAACATCATTTACTAAAAAAAAATTCTCAAGAAAAAAATCGGAGGCATTATGAATTTTAACTTTCATTATCTTACTAACTAAGGAGTAAAATTAGATTATCTTTTCTCGGTATTTTTCAATAGAAATATACGAGAATATAATAATATATAGCCTTTTATAGAGATTTGTATGGCAATCATCATTCTAATAAGCTAGCATATATTTTAAATATTAAACACAAAACTAACTACACCTTCTAATTAATTTCTTTTGAAATAAAATCTCTACCAAGATTTGTAAATTAAAAAAAAGTCGAAACTAAAGTTAGGATGGTACAGATTTTGGAAGAAAAATTAATGAGCACAGACGGTTGAAACTTATAGACAAATTAGGTCTATGACCTACCTTCCATATTTCATTAAACAAATGCCCACGGAGGAAAAGTCTTTTTAAAAAAAAAAAAAAATTCTAGCAACAGTTTTTCCTTTTCAAGAGAATCAGTCAATGTTTGACATCGTACGTTATTATACTTCAATTCTGTGCCCATATTGTCCAGACAGAGGACCCGCGCCACTTTCACTTACATTTTAGTATTACGCAAATTTTAGTGAAATACATAAATATAATACAAAATAAATTAATATGGTACCTGAATTTAAAAATATACTGAAAAATTAAAAAAATGAAAATGATAATTGAGACTGACTCATTTTGTGCTTATAAAAGATGAGACTAAACAACGGTATTTTATAAATTAAAAAAATAATAAAATCAATTTGAATATGTTTTATAATATTATGCTAAAATTATTTCATTCAAAATTATATTTTGAATGAAATTTCAAAATTATGACATAATATTATGACATAAATTATGACGTAATTATGACATAAATTATGACATAATTATGACATAAATTATGACATAATTATGACATATCAAAATTATATTTTGGACATTTCTTCCGTTTGAAATTTTTTTCGTGGGCATTTTTTCCGTGGGCATTTTTTCCGTGGGTATTTTTTCCGTGGGCATTTTTTCCTGGGTTTTTTTTCCTTGGGCATTTTTTCCGTGGGCATTTTTTCCGTGATTCAAAAAACTCTTGTTGGTATCCCCAAGACCAAATATTTTAGAAACAGACAGTTTAGTTTAGGTTTAGGAGACTGTAGACCCAAAAAAAGAAGAAAATTACCTACTTTGGCAGCGAATTTAATAATGATGATAAAGGCGTTGAAGTATTTGAAAGAATTTAAAGCTGACAATGGAATAGGAATCTACTTCTGATTTCTCACTAATTGATGATGATAAATGAATTTAAAGACAAAAGGATGAAAGAGTGCCAAAGGTTAAAACAATTTGAAAATAGTAGATTAAAATACCTACTTGGCTTACTTGGTTGATGTTAATCCTATATTTTATTATTAATGTTGGTTAGTGCTTTGCATAGTGCCAGCCAAAAAAAAAACCCTTTTTTGGTCTCCTCAAGACCAAATATTTTAGAAAGCGACAGCTTAGTTCAGGTTTCTGAATAAACAAAAAAAAATAAAAAAAATACGTGTGGTGTCGCGGGACACCGTGGTAGGAACGAAGTTCCTTACATTTTTCATTAAATATAAATTATAAAACCACACTGCTAAGTACGTATACATTGCTAACTACTTATTATACATGGCGGAGTTAGAAAAGAGACATAATTAAAAGTAACGAACTGTTTGTACCTAGCAGAGTTAAGACAAAATTAAAAGAAAATCATTATTTGTATAATTAAAGCAAGCGTATTACTATAAATATATATTGAATATAAGAAAAAAGTTGATCATGATGAGTTTATAGTTAAAGAGTATGTTTGTTGAAGGAGTTTGGATTGAAATAGGACTGTTTTCTACCTACCCAGCCAATTAATTTAAAATATTATAAAATATATCTCTTCCCTACTCTACAGCTTCTGCTTGTATCAGGGTGAAATCTTACATGATTATATTTTATTAATTTACAAAACAAAGTGACATTTTTGACATATATAACAAAAATAATCAAAACAAGTCAAGTAACAGGCTTCCTTAATAACACTTTTTCCCGTCTTTTAAAGCTTACGTTTACGCGAGCGTTGCGCGTGAACGCTTGGGCGGATAACGTTTTCCGACGAACTCAGCCTGGGCATTGGTAAAATAAACATGTGTACCAAATTTTATTTAACTGGGTGAGCTTTTACTCAAGTTATCGTCATCTGTAGATTTCGTGACGGATTTTGCGTGACGGTGATTTTGTGACGGATATTTTGTGACGGTGATTTTGGTTGTTTTTTTCGGATTCACTCCCGGGCTCCAGAACGTGCCATAAGGAACTTCGTTCCTTATGGCAAATTATAAGATTAAACACTTTACCAACTAACCACTGCTACTTTTCTTTCTTAACACTTCTCAACGTATTACGGTAATTATAAGATTAAACACTTTACCAACTAACCACTGCTACTTTTCTTTCTTAACACTTCTCAACGTATTACGGTAATTATAAGATTAAACACTTTACCAACTAACCACTGCTACTTTTCTTTCTTAACACTTCTCAACGTATTACGGTAATTATAAGATTAAACACTTTACCAACTAACCACTGCTACTTTTCTTTCTTAACACTTCTCAACGTATTACGGTAATTATAAGATTAAACACTTTACCAACTAACCACTGCTACTTTTCTTTCTTAACACTTCTCAACGTATTACGGTAATTATAAGATTAAACACTTTACCAACTAACCACTGCTACTTTTCTTTCTTAACACTTCTCAACGTATTACGGTAATTATAAGATTAAACACTTTACCAACTAACCACTGCTACTTTTCTTTCTTAACACTTCTCAACGCATTACGGTAATTATAAGATTAAACACTTTTACAATCATAAACCCCTCAAATATCGTATCAAATCCTATTTATTTTTCAGCAGCTTTAAAAAAAAGTTACATAGTTCAAACCTCTTTTCTATAATGCATCTATTACTTGTTTTTTCTTTTAACCCCACAGTAAACATTGCCTTTACTCATCCACTGAAATTCCAAAGCTCTTGTAAAGATTTAAACCGTAGAACCGTTACATAAAAAAAACACTACTATAAACCCCAAACTGTTTTGAAAAAAAGGGGTTACGAACCTAAAGGTACCTATGAACCCCTATAGTAGCAAAAAAAAAGCCCTTACTACCTTCACCTAAGTAATCCCTTTTTGTAGGGCGGTTTTGTCTGGTACTATCCCAAGTCAATAGACCTATTTATTGCCACTTTGGTACCGTTCGGGAGTCATCTTTTCAGTAGGTTTTTTTTTTTTTAAGTTCTGCTGCGGATTTGTTTGCATCTCTCTAGCCTACATCTTTTGTTAAAAAATGAACCCTTTTACTCACTATATTTTTTACTATATTTTTTTTACTCACTATTGTCGAGTGGCAAAATGTGGTTGGCAAGTGTCTGTTATTGTGGGATGCAGGTGGAAACAAAAAAAAAAAAAATGTTTATCTGTCATTACCTTACATTAAACTATTAAAGTATTATCATTCTATTTATATATTTATATATATATATATATATATATATATATATATATATATATATATATATATATATATATATATATATATATATATATATATTGCGGTTTATTTTAATGCAACCAACATCTGGGACACCATAAAGACATGTTTAAATCGCTTGTTAATCATATTATTCTAACAATTTTGCTATTTTATTAAGTGGCTCTTAAAATACCTTAATAACGGCACTTATTATTAGGGAATTGATAGTCTCAATTAGAGAATTGGCCAATTTAGTTAAATTATGATGGAATTGTAATAGCCAATATAAGAGAAGCTATTAAGCTGTCGGCAACTGAACATATTTGCGGTTGGATGATAATTTTCTTTTGCATGGTATTGATAGCTTCATATTAAATTTATTAAACAGGTCAAGTGTGTGCTAGTCAGCATACAGCGAGGGTCCGTAGGCAACCCTGCGTATAGTTTAAGTAGTACCCTATTGATGGTGTTTTTTAAAATGCTAAAAAGCTTACTTTGAACTATCCTATGGGTCTGATATTCTCAAAACACATAAACAAACTTCTAATAAAGTATTTTTTTGCCACTGAACCGGACTACAACCACATAAATACATCGAAAAGACCATAGTTATAAAAAAACGTATTTTGTTAATAAAAAATAAAATAATATTTTTTCGAAATTTCCAAAAAGTATTATCTTTACTTTTGGTCGAAGAATGTTCAGGAATTTTTTCAGATTTTTTGCACTTCACATAAGCGAGATAGAAGGGGGGGGGGGGACACGTTTCACACCCACTTCAAACTTGCCTACGCTCGCCCTATCAAAGTTCTAACCAAAGAATTATATATTTTTTTAATCAGCTCAACGTACTATTTCATATGATACCCCTCACGGTGTCGAAAAAAAATTAAAAAAATTTTACCATTAAGTTTTTTTATCCTAATTTTTTTGAAAAATATTTTTTTTAAGTCACTATATTTTTAAAATATGTGGGTAGATACAAGACACATACATGCCAAATTTCAATGTGATCGGACGAGAGGTGTAGCCATGAGAGCAGGCGACCAGACGGACGGACAGACACACGCAGGAAAATATAAGGGTCCTTGGTTTTGCCTACGGACCCTAATAAGGAGTGCATAAATATATATAAAGTAAAAAAAAAAAAAAAAATATACCTTAATACAAACTAGTAAGATTTATACAGAGAAAGTATTGTGATAGAGCGAATATTTTATTTTAATATTTTAGGTTTTTCACATTTTCAGGTTTTACGTACATTTTAAGGTTCCCTGAGTCTAAAAGAAATTGGTTCTATAACAATTTCTGTGTCGTCTGTAATCTGCCATCCCATTTAGGCAAGTAGAGCCTAAACTTATGCGCTGATTTCCTTGAAATTTGAGTCATATTTTCAAAAAAATTCATATCATAAGGCGAAATCGAGAAAGAATATTTCATTTATTAAAAACGGTTTCGAGGTTCTGATAAAAAAAAAACAAAAAAAAAAACAACAAATCTCAGTCAAACCAACTTACTTTATACTATGTTGTTAAAAAAAAAGCTAAGACAAAAAGAATTCTATACTTTATAGTATGTTCTACCAAATCTCAGTCAAAACACCTCTTTTTATATCATTTGATTCACCAAATCTCAGTCAAAACAACTCATTTTATTTTTGTTTCACTAAATCTCAGTCAAAACAACTCATTTTATTTTTGTTCCACTAAATCTCAGTCAAAACAACTCATTTTATTTTTGTTCCACTAAATCTCAGTCAAAACAACTCATTTTAATTTTGTTCCACTAAATCTCAGTCAAAACACCTCATTTTATTTTTGTTCCACTAAATCTCAATCAAAACACCTCATTTTACATTTGTTTCACCAAATCTCAGTCAAAACACCTCATTTTATTGTATTCCACTAAATCTCAGTCAAAACACCTCATTTTATTATATTCCACTAAATCTCAGTCAAAACCATATAGTCTTCCACTAAATCAAAATCAGAAAACCTTTCTTTATGCTATGATCCACCAAAACCCGAGTAAAAAGCAACTAATTTACTTTATTTGTTATCCACCAAGTCAAAAACGAACGTAACACCTTTATCATGGTAATTAGGTATCGCGGAAGAGCACGGAATTGTATATTATCCAATATTTTTGTTTACAATTTTAATATAATATTTTAATAATATTAGAAGGTATACTCTAGTGCTATGATATAATCTTATTCTTTTCTTATAACATTTTTCAAGAGGTTATTGGTTATTTCTTATCAATATTTTGTATGATATCAGCATAAGGTTTATATTTAAGCTGATAGATTTGAAGAAAAATAAGATTAATGATTTGTTACGAAGCCTTTTATACGTCGATGATTCCAGATATTGAGCCTTATCTAAGCTTTATAGAAGACAAAGAAGAATGATAAGAAGAAGAAGAACGGTTGAGAAGTTCAGTTTGTCTTTAGAAGCATTTCAAAAGCATTTATCTACGTCAAAACAACGTCAACAAATCATTGATCATACATCTTCTTTCTTTTTTAAAAAACGTATTTATCTTTTGTGGGATACAAATGTTGTTTTCATTTATATATTTATTTATAGTATGAAAAAAATAGTAAAACGGGTTATACTCGCATATGGGACATTGTTTCGCTGATTGCGGTTCTTAAGAACCAAGTTCGCCTATAAGTGGAGGTTGACAAGCCTAATTCGTGACGAACTTGGAATTCCATCAGGTTCGAACTTGATCTAGTTCGGCAAACCAAGATCGGCGAACCAGTTTCTTATGTGTACAAGACGCTTAAGGGGTTAGAAATTTGGATAATATGGTGGAACATATAATACAAACTTCTATTCGTCTAAATCGGTACGTAGATGTCCACTGGTGGTTCAAATCAAGCTTTGTATACACTAAAGTTATTTTTTAACTAAAGCAAATTCTTTAACTATTCCTGCTTAAATGACTTAAGTGATTGCAAACTACTATTTTTGCTCCCGACTTTACCGAAGGTAACGGAAGTTATGTGATCGTTCTAAAGAATGACATTTTTTTTGTCTACAATTTCAAAAATTCCAAGACAGAAACCCGTTTTAGACATCAGGGAACATTTTTGGTTCCGTGTCAGTCAGTCGCTCAATTTTTGCAAACAACATATTATCTTAAAAACTACTCGTCCAATTTTATTAAAATTTAGGCCATTATTGTATTAGTCCAGGAGATAGCGTGCAAAAAAGCATGGGACTAACATCAAGCTAGAATTTTGTATGCAAGTTAATGTTTAAAGGCCTTTTAAGAATATGTTGTCGGCTAAGATCGTCTGCGGGACATAGCTTGGCAATAGGTATTTAAAAAAAAAAAAAATGGTGGAGAGCGGCCATGTCCTGCCAATTATGGTGGACAGTATGATTTTCATGATCCTGAGTACAGAATTAGTTAGTAGGCCAAAAATCAAGTTGATGTTATTTTCACACTTGATAGGTTAGTTATTCAAATATTACTAAAACTCAACGTGGTCACCTGTCAAGTGACAAACTAACATTAACTTGATTTTCGGTCTACTAACTAATTCTGTACTGAGGATCATGAAAATCACCTTGTCCACCATAATTGGTGAGACATGGCTGCTTTCCACCAGTTTGTTTTTTTCAAACGCCTATTGCCAAGCTATGTCCCGCAGACGAATTTAGCCGACCACATATTCTTAAAAGGCACTAAAAGATTAACTTGTATACAAAATTCTAGCTTGATGTTAGTCAGACACTTTTTTGCACACTATCTCCTGGACTATATCCCCCATTATTTTAATATGTGAAAATTGTTTTGTTTTTTTACATAAATTAAAGTACGAATTTAGCAAAAGTTAAAGATCTGGTGCTATCTGCGGTCTACTTTCAACGAACCATCCAAATATCATAAAAATCAGATGAGTACTTTTGAAGATATATGTGTGAAGAAATATATGTTTGTGCGCATGTTGAAGAGAAACAAATGGGATCAGAAGGTTGAAACTTATATGGGACCAACAATAGTCTAATTATGACCTACCATACAAATTTCATTAAAATCGGACGTGTCGATTTTAAGATATGTAGGTTCGATAAAATTAAGCGACAGATCGACACGCAACAAAAAATGTTCCCTGATGTCTGAAACGGATTTCTGTCTTGGAATTTTTGAAATGGGAGTCATAAAATATTTTCGTTTTTCAGAACGATCACATAGCTTCAGTTACCTTTTGGAAAGCACGGAAGCAATATTTCGATTTTTACTATCCTCGCGTACTTTATTAAGTTAGAATTTTATATATTATTTAACAATTTGAATAATAATTCATATAAATAATTAAAATTAATCAAAATACATAGTTAAAAGTTTTAGTATAAAGTAGTTAAAAGTTTTTCTAAAAGTTTTTAGTATACAATACATTTGACTAATTTATTAAATAATTAACATAATCCACAGATCATCTATGCCCAACATTTCTTTGAATGACACTTCTTCAGATTGTTACTCCCCTTATAAAATATACTTCCAATTGGTGTGGCATATAGCTTCCTCGCATCCTATTCACGTACTTTATTGATTATATGCTTTTACAAGCCATTATTGTAATCTAATTGGTCTAATTGTTTCCCCCGTTTTTTTTTTTGATCTGTCAAAATTGTTTTAATATTTTACACGAAATTAAGTATCAATTTAGCAAAAGGTAAAGAGCGCAGATGGTTCAAATTAATCTGGGGCTATCTGCGGGTTACTTTCGACACACTATAAAAGTTTCATTCAAATCAGATAAGTTCTTTTGAAGCTATAGGTGTAAATAAATGTATGTTTGTGCGCATGTGGAAGAAAAACAAATATGCGCAGAAGGTTGAAACTTATATGGGACCAACAATGGGCTAATTATGGCCTACCACCCGAATTTCTTTAAAATTGGACGAGTAGTTTTTAAGATATGTTGGTTCGCAAAAATTGAACGACAGACCGACAGACAGACACGAAACCAAAAATGTTTCCTGATGTCTGAAACGGATTTCTGTCTTGGAATTTTTGAAATCGGAGACCTAAAATTTTTTCGCTCTTCAGAACGATCACATAGCTTCCGTTACCTTCGGTAAGCTCGGAAGCAAAAACGGAGTGGAGTGACAATCTAAAGAAGGTGTATTGAATGATGTTTTTTAGTCTGTTACTCCCCTTATAAAAACAGAAGTGTGATATTCCTTTGTCTCAAAGTACATTGGACCAAACATCCCTGTGTCTTAGTAGTTATTTAGTCAGTCATTTATATTCTAAAAAAAAATCATAGGGGAGTAACAATTTAAAGAAGTACTCTAAATATAATATATTGTTTTTCTAGTTTTTTTCATCCTATATTTTATCAACTAAAGTTCCAATGTATGTTTCATATAATTCAATATTGATCTTTTAGATAGAAAAAACACAACCTTTTTCAGGGTAGCTAGGGGGGGGGGGGGAGTAAATAATTTTCTCCCCTCTTTTTCACCATGTATTTCTAGCCGTATCTGTTTAAACATTTATCACAAAAATGGTTGTCTCGACAAATGGTAGGAGAAAAGGGTGGGGTGGGGATAACAGGTGAAAAAAAAGAAGAAAAAAGCCCTTTTTCGATTATAATGTCTGAAGAGAAATCAATCGTGGATCGATCCAACAATTGTAAGCCCTTTTCCCTTAACACTCCCTTTCTAAACTACAATTCCTATTGTTTAGACGATTAGGATATAGGAAAAACTTCATTATAATTGAATTCGACGTTGTTTCTTTTATAGATCAAAAACTGACAAATAAAAAAAGTACAGAAAGCTTTGTCAATATTAAACAAAAAAAACAAAAAAAAAATCTATTGTATATCTACACTTTTAGTCAAGGAGATATATAAACTAAAAATGAATTATTTTATACTTTAACAAATACAAAAAAAAATTGATAAATGGATCTAGATATGACACAATTATTAAGAGATAATCTGTCACTTATCTTTAAAATGAAATAATGGATGGATTGTAAATGAACTTAAGTGCTCTAATGTAAATTTATTATCAAATACTTTTAACTACATTTATTAAAAACAATGAATTATTAATAAACAGGTTTGTTTTTCCGGTGAAATTCGTATCATGAAGGAGTTGAGGTCCTTGGTTTCGCTTCAGGGGTGTGGTGCATCATGAAGCAACAACAAGATATACTGATGCTTAGAGTTAACATCACGATGCACCACATCCCTGAAGATACTTCCAGTAGTGGAAGCATCTTTAGGGGTGTGGTGGATCATGAATCAACAACTAGATAATATACTGATGCTTAGAGTCAACATCACAATGCACCACATCCCTAAAGACACTTCCAGTAGTGGAAGCATCTTCAGGGGTGTGGTGCATCATGAAGCAACAACTAGATATACTGATGCTTAGAGTCAACATCACAATGCACCGCATCCCTAAAGACACTTCCAGTAGTGGAAGCATCTTCAGGGGTGTGGTGGATCATGAAGCAACAACTAGATATACTGATGCTTAGAGTCAACATCACAATGCACCGCATCCCTAAAGATACTTCCAGTAGTGGAAGCATCTTTAGGGGTGTGGTGGATCATGAAGCAACAACTAGATATACTGATGATTAGAGTCAACATCACGATGCACCACACCCCTGAAGATGCTTCCAGTAGTGGAAGCAAAACGTCGGACTTCAAACCCTTCGTGACGTAGATTTCACCCGAAAACCAAACTGTTTATTAAGAGTCTATTCGCGGAAGCCTACGCACCAAGACGCTAAATTAATGTTCGAACTATTAATAATTATATGCAATAAGAAATTATTTCTCAAATAAATATTTTATAATGCAAAAAGCATGTTATTTTTAATGTATTTTGATACTTTCTCATAAACTTAGTACATTTTTTCACAGCTTAGGTTATTACAGGAACTTTGTACATATTATAACAAGAAAGTATTTTTATGCTACAAACATTTGAATTTAAGATTTTGATGAATTTACACGTTTTGAGCTCCTCTGAGTTTAAAAAAAGTTGCTTTTTACAAAATATTGTTTTTTGGTCTTTAGCCTGTCGTCTGTGCAGATACTTGCGGAGCCTATAAACTCTGGGCCCATGTGAATGAAATTTAGCATAAAGGTTCAGAAAAATCATACAATAAGAAGAAATCAAGGAATGGATTTTAGCTCCAAATTTAGGAGTAATAATGACCTACTATTCAGATTTCATTAAAATCAGACGACTAGTTTTTAAGTTGAGTTCATTCGCAAAAATTTAGCGACACACAGACACGGAACCAAAAATTTTATGTGATGTCTAAAATGGATTTCTGTCTCAGAATTTTTGAAATCTGAGATTTGTCCTTTAATTTATATATGCATATATAATTGGAAAATTTATTTTCAGAATACAAAATTTTAATTTGAAGTGAGAAATATGAAATCAACAAAGATATATTATATAACGTAGATATATATTTATATAAAATAGAAAAGAAGACATATTTCTCTTAGGTTTTAGTATATATTTTTTGTTGTTATTATATTTTATCATATATTCTATTTTTCAAATTCACTTTTTGCGTGTTGTTTTTTTTCATGTTATTAAAATAATGATTGTCACAAAATGAAAAAAAAAAACGGGGGGGGGGGGGGGGGGGGGGTAAAAGGTAGAGAGATGGAACCCATAAATACATGATATAGTTTTTTTTCGCTTAAAGACTGGGAGGAAACAATAATACAGCCAAACACACACCCACACATATATAAATATATATAGTATATACATAAAATGAGGTAAAATATAAAACCGAAGATGAAAATTGGAATACTAAGGATCATATATATATATTTATATATGCAGAGAAAAAAATAAATATATAAAAAAAATCGGAACGAGTAAAAATTGCGACCCCCCCCCCTCCACTCTCTAAACCCAGCACACAAATTATTTGCATACCAACCAATATAACCCCCTCCCCCTCCCTCCCCCCTCCTAAAAAGAAATGCTTCTCCGTGAATAGGAAGACAAAAAAAATTCCCAAGGAAAAAAAACAGGAGCAGAATAAGCTGGTTGTTTTGAGAAAGATAAATAAAATTTGGTCCTCCAAGATGGGCTAATATATATATATATATATATATATATTGTTTTTTATTTTTTTTAAAAAAAAGATGAAAAAATTCTGGATATGAAAATTTTTAGCAATTTGAGAATACTTTTAGGATTGGAATGGGTTTATATCATAAGGAAATTTATATTTTTTACTGCTGGAATTTCGAAAGACCTCTTCAATTTATATATCCAAGACGGTTTTATACATATTTCGAGAAGACAATCATCTTTTTTTTTTTATTATTATAAATCATAAAATATATATATAAATATATTTCTAGAGCTTTAAAAAATCAAGTATATAGTTATTGAAGTATATAAAGGTCAGATGGGGAAACACTTAAAATAAAAGTTTATGTAGGTTCTGATGTCAACTTATTTTTCGGTTTTATAGTTGGTTTTTTTTTTTTGTATAAATGAGAAATAGTTGAGCGTGAAGATTTGAATTGCTTGTCATTTCATTTTAAGCTCTTATTTTCACTGCTGGTTTTATGAAGTTTTTTAATGTTATTGAAGAGGGCGGTTTTTTTTGTTCTTTTGTTAATATTTAAAAGGATGAGGAAAAAATATTAAAAAAATAAAATTACAGAATAGCTGCTAAAATTTATTTTATAAGAAGAAAAAGTTATGAGGATGCTGTTTTGTTTTGATGAATCGAAAATGTTGTTAAGATTGAAGACTATCATATGCAATAAAGATTATAGTGGGTATAGGTACGGGTACAAAAGATATGAACAAATTAAACTAGAAGATAGCTTTATAAGGGATTCAGAATAGTCTGCAAATTAGTGTAGCGCGTGGTGATTTAGGCACTTCTTTAGATTGTTACTCCCCTTATAAAAATAACAGAAGGGGTGCGGAATATTCTTATTGAGACTGTTACTCCCCTTATAAAAACAGAAGTGTGATATTCCTTTGTACCAAACTACATTAGACTAATTATCCCTTTGTCTTATCAGTTATTTAGTCATATATATTCTAAAAAAATATTAGAAAAAAAGTATCATCTTAGCACAATATATTAAGCAGATACCCTTGAAATTTATCTGAGGCTATCTGCGGGCTACTGTCGTTAAAGCAACGAAATTTATTAAATGTATGTTTGTGGGCATGTGGAGGAGAAACAAACTGACGCAGAAGGTTAAAACTTATATGGGACTAACAATGGGCTAATTATGACCAACCATCTAAATTTCTTTAAAATCGGAGAGGTAGTTTTTAAATTACGTTGCTTCACAAAAATTGAACTAACACCAGTCAGAGACGGGACCCAAAATGTTCCGTGATGTCCTGAAGGGATTTCTGTCTTAGAATTTTTGAAATTGGAGACATAAAAAATATGTTCGCTTTCAGAATAATCACATAGCTTCTGTTACCATCGGTAAAATCGGAAGGAAATGTTTGGGATGAAATTTACATATACTTAAAAAATCGATCCGATAAATCGAACAAAACTTTCTCTTACAAATGGATCCTTCAGTACAGGTTCCAAATAGCATAATTGTTAAGGTTAACGGAGAAGATAGATGTCCAAGGTGTAAAGAGAAGAGAGAAGGTGGTGCCCAAAGTGTATAGAGAAGAGAGAAGGTGGTGCCCAAGGTGTAAAGAGAAGAGAGAAGGCGGTGCCCAAAGTCTATAAAGTGGAGAGAAAGGTGGTGCAAAGGAGTATCCGAGAAGAGAAAAGGTTGTGCCCAAAGAGTATAGAGAAAAGAGAATCTGGAGTATAAAGTGGAGAGAAAGGTGGGGCTCAAGAAGTATCAGAGAAGAGAGAAGGTGGTCCCTAAAGTGTATAGAGAAGAGAGAAGGTGGTGCCCAAAGTGTATAGAGAAAAGAGAATGGGGTGCCCAAAGTGTATAGAGAAGAGAGAAGGTGGTGCTCAAGGTGTATAGAGAAAAGAGAATGGGGTGCCCAAAGTGTATAAAGTGGAGAGAAAGGTGGTGCTCAAGGAGTATCAGAGAAGAGAGAAGGTGGTCCCCAAAGTGTATAGAGAAGAGAGAAGGTGGCGCCCAAAGTGTATAGAGAAGAGAGAAGGTGGTGCTCAAGGTGTATAGAGAAAAGAGAATGGGGTGCCCAAAGTGTATAAAGTGGAGAGAAAGGTGGTGCTCAAGGAGTATCAGAGAAGAGAGAAGGTGGTCCCCAAAGTGTATAGAGAAGAGAGAAGGTGGTGCTCAAGGTGTATATAGTACTCAAAACTCTTTGGGTGTTACATAGTAAGAAACATCCTCGAAATACATTAACAATGTACATAACATATTATGTAATTGTTGTCTCACCATTCGAAAGATTTTCTCTTTTTGCTATTAACATGTGAAGTTATAATAGGCATAAGCAAGTGTGAGTATACATTTTTAAAAAATGGATGTTAATTAAACATCTGAGATAATGGTACAAATGAGACTGTTGCTTTTCAAGCGTGGAAAGGAATGGTACGAAAATTCAACCCTTACAAAAAGTTACATGCGAGGTAAGAAAGGTATAAAGGATTGCAGATAAAACTTTAAAAAAAGGGCTATTGTCAAAAAGATTTTCAGGTTCATCAAGGTCAAAAAGGCGACCTTATAGCGGATAGGTTTATAAAAACCAGAGGAAGGATTTGTTTGCAATACTTGACTACATCCTGTGGGGTTATAAAACATCCTGCTGGTAGCTAAATGAAGGGTTAGGATTATTAGTTGTTGGAAGGTTCTATGGGATAAAGAAGGGTTTATTTGTTGTAAGGGAAGATCATTTTGATTTAGAACGGTATCATTTTCAACAATACCCAGACAACCCTTTTAAAACCTACCTGACTTACAATCGTACAATCAGGAGCATTCGGTTAGAGTGCAGGTTGACTTGAGGGGAGATTTTTATACCTGAGAATGGTGAAAACAAGTTGAGAGCATGTATAGGGGACGATATCATGGGTATCATATCCATGAAATGAGAATCACTTTGATTAGTAACGAAGTAGTTAGATTTATGGATATTGTAGAAGTGATTGGGAATCTATATTGCATAATGTTCTCACATTATTTAATTCTTGAGCCTTCTTTTAGATTTAGAGACAGAATTTAGTTGTAATCAAAGGCAGATAAGCGTAAGGATTGCATATTTTTAGAAATAATGAAATACATGTCTTCATTAAAAGTAACTATATTACAAAAATAATGCTATCCACTCTGAATTAAATAGAATTTGCGGTCAGCTAAGATCAGTCAAAAGTAAAGTAAGGGGTAGCACATAGCTTTCTCTTATCTTATCTCGTACTTTATAGATAGTACACTTTAAGACGCCATTATTGTCTACTTTGTTTAATTGTTTCCTCCGTTTTTCTTAATCTGTCAAAATAATTTTGATTTTTTACATGAATTAAAGTATCAATTTAGCAAAAGTTAAAGAGCGCTTTAAATTAATCCGGGGCTGTGGGTTACTTTCGATAAACTATTAAAGTTTCATACAAATCAGATGAGTATTTTTGAAGCTATTGGTATAAATAAATGTATGTTTGTGCGCATACATGTTGAAGAGAAACACATGGGTGCAGAAGGTTGAAACTTCTATGGGACCAACAATGGGCTAATTATGACCTACCATACAAATTTCACTAAAGTCGGACGAGTAGTATTTGTTGGTTCAGACAGACAGACAAACCGACAGACTGACACGGAACTAAAAATGTTCCCTGATGTCTGAAACGGGTTTATGTCTTGGATTTTTGAAATTGGAGACAACAAAATTTCGTTCTACAGAACGATCACATAGCTTCCATTACCTTTGGTAAGCTCGGCAGCAAAATTAGTTTCCATATTTCTATTGTATATAAAATCCAAATACCACTCACTGACTGACGCGACATGATATCTCTGAAACCGCTAGACCTATGACCGTGACATTCTGTAGGTAGGTTTCCTTTACCACCTAAGAGCTCGCTAAGAAATCTTTTTAGCGTACATAAAATACCCGAAATTTGAAGATATCTCCGGTACAAATTTTACTAAAACTTTTAAGAGGTGTTGGAGAAGAACACCTTCTCGACCAACCTTGAAATCTCGAACCATCCGAACCACCTCCAACCATCTCGAACCACCTCCAACCATCTCCAACCACCTCCAACCATCTCGAACCACCTCCAACCATCTCGAACCATCTCGAACCACCTCGGAGCACCTTCAACCTTATCCAATCACTTTGAACTACCTTGGACAACCTCCAATCAGCTCGGTCCACCTCCAACCACCATGAACCATTTCCAACCATCTCAGACAGACAAACCACATCACTTACTTGTGCTGGATAAATTAGACCTAGAGGTCGACCAAGAAGTCATGGAAATGAGAGGAGTGCGCTAGTGTCGCCATGTACAGTCAGTTTTTGATATAATAGACCACGGTAAAAAAACACAGTGTTGTTCTTCTGTTATAAATAATTTTATTTTTGATAACTTCTATATGTTTTAAATATTTTTTGCAACAGGCAACACTGTACCTGATAAGAAATCACTAATAATATACGATAATATCTTTATATTATTACTTATTGATTATTCATAATAATATTCTTTAAATCTAAATCGATAAATGTTTTCCTTAATCTATTTATTTTCTTCCTCTTTATTTCTGAGTTTGATTTGGATTTAGAACAGTTGTGACTATAGTTCGTGCTGTATAAAAACAAACAAAACAGGAAACCTAACAGATTGGAAACCTTCCTGTTGTTATTCGTGAGATTTGACATAACTGGGCATGTCATACAAACTAGGAATGGTTATTGTCTTAGCATCCGACTGTACTGACTTCGGCACTACTCGGAAGTTCCGATTTTAAACGAAGTTAAGCTTTCCGCTTCTCCCGTGTTCATGACTTCTTGGTCGACCTCTAGTAGAACTTACTCGGACGGGGCAGACTTGGCTAAACCAATGATCTCATAACGTTTTATTATATATAGGGTTAGTATTTATGCATATATCCTTACACAATTATCTAAATTGGAGCCATGTGATAAAGCTACTTTACTGTGGTGTAATAAAATGCAACATTCGTAACTTCGCATTTCAAGAAACTTAATAATGAAATAAAGATAATACAGCGCAGCGACCGAAGATAAAAATGATTTACTGCATCATTTCATTTAATTTCAATATGTAACATTCAATTTTTCGTAAATAGTATGAGCTTCTATAAAATCTATCTGTAGGCTAAAGGTTTTAATGTATTATACCAGTACTATTTTGCAACCATATCAAGCATATATATATATATATATATATATATATATATATATATATATATATATATATATATATATATATATATATATATATATATATATATATATATATATACATATATATATATGCCTATATTACACTAAATAAAAATATATATGCATAATAAAGGGAAAAAGAAAAAAAAATCATGAAAGATGATAGAGTCGACAGAAGTGCAACCTTGTAGTTACCCGAGTGAATTACAAGGTAGGTAAAAAAAAAAGAAAAAATAAGCCACGACTTTAGTGAAAGAGTACTATTCTCGAGAGATACTGCAGGGGAAGGGATGGAAGAGGTAATAGTAATCAGCAAGGGTATTCAAACTCAACATACCCTCCCCGTATTACTGCTTTATATATATTCCGAAAGGAAAGTAAAGGGGGGGGGGGAATAGAAGTAATTTCTGGGAGAGAAATAAGAAGAGACCCTGCTGTTATTTTCTTGGGAAAGCTTCAAGTCTTCAAATATAAGGGAAAAGACTCCATAAAAGACCTTTACTCCATTCCAACCCAAACCTTTATTCCTTCAAAAAAATAAAATAACCTTCATTTTTCTCTCTAATATACATAAATATATATATATATATATATATATATATATATATATATATATATATATATATATAATGGATGTAGAGAATATATATATATAATATTCTCTATTTTTATGCTATCTACCATATCCTATTTTATTGGAGATTTTTCTCATCTTTTTATTACCCTTTACGCTAAAAATTTCATTCTAGTTTCTTTTATTTTAACTTCGTTTTTTCTTATAAATAAATAAAATTCTGGAATTGATTATATTATTCTTCTCATTTCGTAGATATAAATATACATACATAAGTTATAATTATAATAATAATTATTATTATTATTATAGCTTTATCGACATTTCTTTTTAAAAGCAAAAGCCTCCCTATTTAGGGGTAATTGTAAGGTTATAAGTTCCATAGTGCTATCCTAATTGATTTTTAATTTTATTCTTCTAACTTTGCTTATTTGGAGTAGCCCTATGCCATAGCCTTCCTAATCTTTCCGAGAATTCGTCTGCCCATCTTCTTGCTGGTCTTCCTCTCTTCCTATTCTTTCCATATGGGGTCCATTCCGTCGCTTTTCTCGGCTATCTTTCTGTGTACATCCTGTACTCGTGTCCAGCCCATTTCCACTTCAATTTGTGACCTTTTCTCATTAAACTTCTCCCTCCATATCTTTTTATTATTTCTTTGTTCTTAATTTTCTCTTATACCAAACATTGCTCTTGTTATCTGGCATTGTGCGGAGACTAATGGTGCGTTTACACGTGACACTTCTCTCCGGCAATAAATGTCAAGTGTCAGACAGAAATCACTTTGAGTGTTTACATCTGAGAGAAATTGCTTGAGATTAATGTCGGAGATATATGTCTGACACTTCTCGCAATGCTTAAATTTGCAATAAATGTAAGAAGAGGAGTCTGAATTTTCAAATAATCGGTGTTTACATCTGTTAGTATAGAAGTGTCGACACTTATAGCTGAGAGTAGAAACATAAATCTCAGACATACATTTTTCGGTGTTTACACAACTGAGATTTCTGTCTGACATAAATATCATGCAATAAATGTCAAGTGTAAACGCGCCTTAACTACTCCTTTAATTTTTGGGTTAAGACCCAGGTCTGACTTCCATATAGAATGGCTGGAAATATGCAGCATTGTAATATTCTAAATTTTATGTTCTCGGATACACTTAAAAATGAGTAAACTTTGAATAGGTAGGGTAAATTAAAAGGGATACAGAACATATAAATATTAACTCCAACTCTGGTATTTGAACCACAAATATTTTGATTTCCATTATAACTTTATGATGAAGGAACGATGTTGTTCCAATTATGATTTTTTTAAGTTCCTTAAAGGCACGTTACGGCATCTAAGCCCGTGAATGAATCTGAAAAAAACGACCGTCACGAATTCGACGGACGACGATAACTTGAGTAAAAGATGGCCTAGTTAGTTGAAATTTGCTACACATGTTCATTTTACCAATGCCAAGGACGAGTTCGTTGGACAACGTTATCCGCCCAATTTATTTATTTTATACTATATAATGATAAAAAAAAGTTTATCTTTTAGTTTTGTCTTAACTCCGCTAAGTACAAATAGTTAGTTACTTTTAATTTTTTGTCTTTTTGTAACACTTCCATGTACAAGTAGTTAACATCGTATAACTTAGCAGTGTGATTTTATCATTTATATTTAATAAAAAGCGTAAGGAACTTAGTTCCAACCGGGAGTCACACGTATATTTTTTTATCTATATTTCACGTCATTGTAAAGATCCTCATAAAATCAAAGTACCGGTATTGAGGTCAATGTTAGTCAATGTTAAGTTTTGTAGTTAAAATGTTACGACGTTCTAATAAATTAATTATACATTTTCTAATCTTGAAATTGTGACTTGTCATTGTCAAGCCAAAACTTTGCCACATAAATGAGAGTTTATTACCAAAAGAATCCAACACTATCATTTGAATTATTACAAAGTGTACAATTTTAGATTAAATTGTACAAGCTAGATAAGAAGGTCATCAAGGAATAACACAAACTGTCCTCTTCACGTAAATTGAAAAAACTTTACTGCCAAAGCAGCTTTCAGCCTTCAAAAGGCATCATCAGTAAGAACAAACAAGAAATATCGAGCTCAGGAAAAACTAACAAAACAATTAAAACTGACAGACAAAAAGTCAAATAATTGTTCTTGCATAATCTTTTGCCATGTAAATTGCTTTTTTAATAATTTAAATACTTGTTTTTTTATGTTTGTCAGTTTTAATTGTTACGTAAGTTTTTGTTTAGCTTTATATTTCTTGTTTGTTCTTAGGCACTGATGATGGTCTTTTGAAGGCTGAAAGCTGCTTTGGCAATAACGTTTTTTTTTTAATTTACGTAGAGAGACAGTTTGTGTTATTTCTTTAATTGTATAAATTTAAGTTTTTGTAAAATAAATGATAATAGGGATGGGCCTAGCCAAGTGGGAAGTGCACTCGTTAGACTCGCTTGAAATCAAATACTTGAGATTGATAATAATATCATAGTCATGGTTTCGATTCTTGATCCTTGACTAGAGAGTTGAGAATTGTGTCATGAGACTGTATTCGAGACTTGATGATTTAAGAAATTTTTTATAGTGATTTTCATACCAAACAGATGACTTAAGTATCTGATTTCCCATCCTGTAATCATCTCATTTTGTGATGATATGAACGTAAAATATAAATGATAAAGAGAATAAAAATGATAATAAAAACTAAATATATAATAAGTGTAATAACTAGGTAGAGTCCTTTAAAAAGTGATCCCGCAGATGAACTCTTCATTTTTTCGACCAGCAAATTGGTGGTGGAAGTATACAATATCCCTACGGCACTTAATTGTACCTGCGCTACTGCCAGTATACAATTAATTGTACCTGCACTACTGCAGATCAAAAGTAGAGTTAAAAGTTAAAAATAGTTTATGAAAGGTAACGGAAAAAGGAGTGTGTACAAAAAAGTTTGTTAAAAGCACAAAGGAATTTAAATTTGTTTTTTGATTTGATGAAAAACAAATAACTGGTTCAAAAGGAATAAAACTAAAGAACATTTATACGTATTCTACCGTGAGATTGTTAGTTTGTTATAAATAAAATCCCTTTAAAGGTGTGGATACTAATATTATTTTTACAAAATGTTTTCTACGCAGTTCAAGATTGTTTATAAATTCCCATAGAACGAGAGTTCGTGTAAATTTCCTGTCCCCTTTCTCCAACAGTCGAGAATGTTCCTACAAATTCCCTAATTTGTCAGGAATCACAGAATCGAGAGCAGAAATCTTAAAGAATAAACGCACAAATTAAATCAGGAATGTTACGTTCATGAGATATATAATTCCAACAGTCGAGGATGTTCCTACAAATGCCCTACTTTATCTGAAATCACAGAAATCATAAAGAATAAACGCACGAATTAAAACTACTCCAATAGTCGATGATGTTCCAACAAATGCCCTAATTTGTCTGGAATCCCAGAATCGAGGGCAGAAATCTTAGAGATTCAAGGCACGAATTAAAACTGGAATGTTAAGTTTATGCAAGACGGCGATAAGACGAGACCAGACCATGAATGGGGTAAAACTCTGGGGGCGGCACAACCCGGCTCCGAGCGGATCCGGTTGTAAGGTCTCCAGCCGGGAGTATCTGGAAGAGGAAAGGGCTAATGAGTCCTTTGCGCATGCCCTTTGTAATTATCAATGAAAACCCGACGGAGAGAAGGAGGGAAGAGTAAAGAGGGGTCCACGACCCTTCTCTTACCCATTTTACCCCATTCATTAAGTTTTACTCCCCCGTAGCCTCCCACCTAGGAGTTTTCGAGGTCGATCGATGTTCCAATGTTCTCTGTAGGGCCTTCTTCTTCGGATGGTTCTCTCTCACTCATTTCAACTTCATTTAGAAGCTTCATCTACCTCCCGGTATAATCAACTCACTCGCTCGCCGTGGGTACATGACACCGCCTAGCGGGCCTACCCGTGCCTCCGCTACAACCCTACGACGAGAAACTCCGAGCGACACCACCCTCGGCCCAACAGGTGTTGATGACTGAGCCGATGACGTCACGGCGCGGCCTCGTTCCACCCTCCTACTTCCAGCTAATCAACCTCCCTCTCATACCCTTTTCTTTTTAAACTCCAGACGGAAATAAACTTTTCTTTTTTACTTCCAACCCCCCCCCCCTTCTCCTTGCATACACGCTTTTTTTCATTCTCCTCACCTAAATTTTCACTGCCCTCATTTCTCGGTCTTAACCTCTCTTAATATAAATAAACACGAGGCATTTCCTCAATATTTATTCTTGAAGCAACTTTAAATCAATTCCACCTGTGAGAATGAAGTTAAAACATTTAGAAAGATTATCTGGATTAGTAAACATGTGCCAATATAAACTATGTACTAAGTTTTAAAGACGATAGTATTAAAGCAGAGGTCTCCAAACTTTTTGGCTTAAAAGTCGCATCTGGATAGGATGGTCCATATGGGCCGGATGAAGTAAGCACTCAGACATTGGACTTCACAATGGCAATATCTGCTATATAAGCAAAATAGGTTTCAATTTATAGGTTCATTTGTTAACTTCTTTTGTGGCACGGCGGGCCGGATGAAAACGTCTCGTAAAAAGTACTTTGGAGACACCTGCTTTCCCCTAAATCTAGGTCTAAAAACTCAAATTTATTTAGGTAGAGTATTACGATTAATACTCTTAAACCAAGGTATATAAAAAAAGAAATACTCCTAATCCCAGGAGCACGTCATCATTATAGAGGTCTAAAACTACCTGGAATCAAAAGTCAAACAGAATTTGATAATAGATTGAGGAGCAAAGAAGCAAAAATCCTGCTTTAGTCCATGTATATTATTTGGTACTTTTTTTAGATTGTTACTCCCCTATTTATTATTAGAATATAAATGACTTTGACTAAATAACTATTAAGAAAAAGGGGATGTTTTGTTCAATGTACTTTGAGACAAAGGAATATCACACTTGTTTTTATAGGAGAAGTAACAGTCTAAAGAAGAACATTCTGTACACCTTCTTTAGATTATTACTCATGAATTTTTTTTATAAGGGGAGTAACAGTCTAAAAAAAATGCGTATTATTGTGATTTCACTCAATTTAGACCACGTTATGATTAGCAATTAGTCAACGATGTAAATTTAATAAAATTTAAATAAAGGTCGAAACGTTTCTGTTAAATGAAACAGTTCTTTTTTTAAATTTACACCTTATCATCTGACCTCTCATGTATTAAACCACAAGAGTATATTACTCTAATTAATAAATTAATATTAATTTAATCTTACATAAAATATCATTTCTTTTGGTTTTCAGAACAAGATTCGAAGATAACTAATGGCCCTTACAAGACAGGGAGCAACAACGGAAGGAAATTCAGGTGTCAGAAATCTGCATGGACGTTTGTGAAACCGAAATGAGCCTTTTACGACCTATCGATGTAGCTGATAAATCACAGGTAAGTCCATCAATCCATATTTTGAATAAATTACTTAATTACTCTTTATTATTGCTGACTAATTTTATTCTATTGTTTTATGGTATATCTGATGTCAAAACTATATTTATATTTAGATACATCTCGGATTTTAGTATGAAATATAATAAATATACACTATATGATATAATAGTGGAACTACATATATAATCATGGATTTCATTATAACATAAAAGTTTAGCACAATCATAAATATATTCGTATATATATATTTTCAAGATAATGAATGCTCAGGTTTCCTAAATAATATCATATCTTTAGAAAAGCTTTGATAAATAAACCTTTAGAAAAGCTTTGATAAACAAATCTTTAGAAAAGCTTTGATAAACAAATCTTTAGGAAAGCTTTGATAAATAAATCTTTAGAAAAGCTTTGATAATATATTTTTAGGAAAGTCCACTAAAATCCGGTCTCATTACTTCCAACTTAACCTCAAAAATTAATTAAGCTTTGATAAATAAATCTTAAGGAAAGCTTTGATAATAAATTTTTAGGAAAGCTAATAAATCTTTGACAATAAATCTATACCACTAAAATACACTCTTATTACTTCCAACTTAACCTCAAAAATTAGTTATCACTAAAAATTCACTTCAACACAACCTAACCTATTAAACATCAAAAAAATTAAAAATATAGTTCAACGAAATCCGATACTTTATTTTAATAAAATTTCCTTTTCTACAAATATTAACACAAGAACCCTCCACAAACCATCGTCACATACAAAACCCCTTCTATGAAAATAATATGCATACTAGAAATAGGATGAGTACAATCACATACCCTTGGGGTACACAGGTGTCACCCCTCTTTACCCAATGATTCAATTCTAACTACCCCTATAGCATCATTTATTTCGACTACCTGGTCCTTTTTTATCATCACTTTGACCCCTTCAAACAAAAATGTACCCTTCTAGAAGTACCCTACACATATAAAAAAAATAAACCCTTAAACATATGCATATGAAAGAATAGATCCGCTAACTAGACATATCCTGTTCTCTTTTTTTAAGGTACCTAACGAATATACTTTATCAACGTTAACCTTCTAACCTTTATACTCTATTATACATCAAGAAGGTACGCATTTTTTAACGACGCCTCATCCCTCATTTGCATGATTCCTGTACCCTTTTTACCCGCTTAAAGTACCCTTATTTTGAATGCAGTCAAGTCCCGTTTTTATTTATCATGTAAAGTTTGAACAGACCTACTTTTCTCCCTGTACCTAACATCTGCATTTCAACCGGTTAAAGGTTGGTTTTTTTTTAGCCTTTTTTGTAGAAAGTTCATACAAAAAAGTTTTTAGTGAAAAGAAAATAATTTGTAATTCATATTAGGGTAACGTAAACCTTTCCTTTTTCAACTCTTCTTCCTTTTTGTCATCATGTAAATTTATTTTTTATATATATATAAGAGGAAGTAGTCTGGTTAATTTAATGGTAAGATAGAATGTGCGCAGCATTTATAACAATATATATATATATATATATATATATATATATATATATATATATATATATATATATATATATATATATATATATATATATCGAATTTTGAGTAGTTACCGCAAGTTTGTACGTTATCAAATGAGGATATCCCTACCGTCAATACTTGCTTGATCTGGAGATCACTGGACCGGTTTCGGCTAAACGCCATCATCAGCAGAGTCGAAGTCTCATATATATATATATATATATATATATATATATATATATATATATAACACAATCGAATGTAGTCGGATTAAGTCTGAATTGATGTGTACAAATTTTCTGCTTTTGATCTGTGTATTTGTTCTTAAAAAGCTTTATATTAAATAAAATTACAATGCACTACAAGAATAAATCAGATTAATGCTTAAAGTACCCCGTATATTTTTGAATGCAGAAATGTCCCGCTTTTGCATCGCAGTTCGACTGGGTGTAATTTTAAAATATATTTTCAAACAACTAATAGAAAATGAAGGAATAAAACTGATTTATTATTTGTATGTTAATATTATATTCTCATGTCAGGATACGATTTATGATTACTGCACCTGATTTTAATGTTTGCCTCCGAGCATACTAAAAATGTTGGATGCACTGCACAGTGATCATTCCGAAAGATGGATTTTTTTAAAAATTCAAATATGAAATTGTCCACAACGGAAATAAGTTTTAGAGATTAGAGAACATTTTTCATCTTTTGTCTGTCACTCCATCAACATTCTTAATTTCGTGTGTACAATCCATCAACATTTTTGATCTTGTGTCTGTCACTCCGTCAACATTTTTGATCTTTTGTCTATAACTCCATCCACATTTGAATCTTGTGTCTGTCACTCCGTCAACATTTTTGATCTTGTGTCTGTAACTCCGTCAACATTTTTGATCTATTCTCTGTAACTCCATCCACATTTGAATCTTGTGTCTGTAACTCCGTCAACATTTTTGATCTTCTGTCAGTCACTACATCAACATTTTTAAGAACACCCATAATTTTATACGTATTTGCCCGATTTTATTAAAATTTGATAGACTGTCAAAGTTATAGAACACAGATAGTCCTCGTATTATTCTAAACATACTTTTCACATTCTTCCTTGGTCCAATCCAAATTTTATTAACAATCATAGTTTGAAATCTACTATTTCATAATAATTTATTTTATGCTCATGTGACTATTTGTCAAGTTATGTCCTATAACTCTATGTACCAACTTATTTAACTAAGATTTTTTTTTTTTAAAAAACATTCTTATTAAAATAGACTGTCAATTGGTGTAGCACATAGCATCCACGCATCCTATAACGTACATTGTTGATATTATAATTTTACAAGCCATTATTGCTCTAATTTGTTTAATTGTTTCCTCCGTTTTTTTTTTTTAATTTGTCAAAATTATTTTGATTCTTTACACGAATTTATAATTCATGTAATGAGTATCAATTTAGCAAAAGTTAAAGAGTGCAAACTCTTCAAATTAATCTGGGGCTATCTGAGGATTACTTTCAATAAACTATAAAAGTTGTTTACAAATCAGATAAGTACTTTTGAAGCTATAGGTGTAAATTACTGTATTTTTGTGCGTCTGTGGAAGAGAAGCAAATGTGCGCATAAGGTTAAAACTTATATGGGACCAACAATAGGCTAATTATGAACTACCATAAAATTATGCAAGGATCAGTAGCTTTTAAGATATGTTGGTTCGTAACAATTGAGCGGCAGAACGACTGATAAACAGACACGGAACCAAAAATGTTTCCTGATGTCTGAAATGGATTTCTGTCTTCAAATTTTTGAAATCAGAGACAAAATGTTTTCGTTCTTCAGAACGATCACATAGCTTCTGTTACCTCATTTTATATACGATCTGATCGACAGCTATAATGTTAGGGTAAGCTCGGAAGCAAAAAGAATAAGATATATTTAACTTATATGTCTTACATTTAATAAATTAAAAATATTTTATCGAAGTAACATCAAAATCTTTTCTAAATGAACAATATACACGTACCGTACATAATCGATTGTGTTTCTTATAATATCGATAATTTAACTTAACAAAATGATAAGATAAGAAAACTATATATTGACTGTTTTCTTAACTCAAAATAGTAAGTAAAGTAAATTCGATTCAAAACTCTAAAACCATTGTCTTTTTATATTGGAATCAATGAGAGGTCGTTGTAAATAATAGAATATCTATATATTTCCCACTTGAACCGTGTGCATACTTTCCCAGAGTGTGGATTAAGTCGGGAGAAAGGTTTGTGTTAAGGTGATGTGTATGTGTGTGGGTGTTTTGTTGTCAGCCATTGCGTTTCTATGGTAACCATGAGAGGGTGGGATATGGCGTTTTGTAGGGGGTGGGTTATTCAAAGGGGGATGAAGGAGGAGTTAGAGAGGGGGTGAGGAAGGGGAGTGGGGGGTTGAAAACGTATGTCTCCCTTCTTCTATTTCCCCATATATATATATATATATATATATATATATATATATATATATATATATATATATATATATATATATATATATATATATATATATATATATATATATGATATACACTTCCACCCCTCTTTGCTATATACCCCTGTCTTTTCCTTTTTCTATCCTATTTCAGACAAACTTCGTCCATGTCGCATTGCAGGGGATGAGGGGGCAACGAGAAGATGGAGATGAGGAAAAAAAAAAAATTGTATAGTACTGGAAAAAGAAATGAAAAAAAAGGTAATATTGAAGAGGAAAAAAAAGAAAGAAAAATCTGAAATGTTATATCTTTATATAGTATGTATAGAATAGGAAAATATGACTGAATAAGATATAGGATTTTTCAAAATGTTATTATTAGATTAATAATACGAGCAAGTGAAGAGGAAGTATAATAAGGAATAATTTGAATAAAAGATATCAAGAGTTTTTGTGAAAATCATGCATAGTTAAAGCTCAAAAAGTAAGATTTTAGAATGAAGATAGGGTGACTATTGTAGATGAGTTGTGGAATCACATGATTTAGAATAAAGATAGGTGACTATGCACTAAATAGTATCTTTATTTGTCTAGATGAGTAGTGTGGTCACTTGATTTAGAATAAAGATAGGTGACTATGCACTAAAAGTATCTTTATTTGTATAGATGAGTAGTATAGTGACTTGATTTACAATAAAGATAGGTGACTATGACTATGCACTAAATAGTATCTTTATTTTTATAGATGAGTAGTGGAATCACTTGATTTAGAATAAAGATAGGTGACTATGACTATGCACTAAATAGTATCTTTATTTTTATAGATGAGTAGTGTGGTCACTTGATTTAGAATAAATGTAGGTGATTATGCACTAAAAGTATCTTTATTTGTATAGATGAGTAGTGAAATTACTAGATTTGGAATTAAGAAAGACGTCTCTCATTTAAAATTATCTTTATTTGTATAGTTGAGTAGTAGAATAACTTGGTTAAAAATATAGAAAGATGTCTCTCCAATAAAATTGTCTTTATTGTATAAGTAGATGAGTAGTATAAACACTTGATTAGGAATAAAAGAAGACGTTTCTCCAATAACATTGACTTTATTGTATAGATGAGTATTAGAATAACGATAAAAAAAAGATCTATCCACTAAAGTTATTTTTATTGTATAGATGAGTAGTAGAATAACAATTAGAATTAAAGAAAGATGTCTCTCCAGAAATATTATAGTTATTGTATAGATGAGTAGTAGAATAACTTAATTAGAATTAAAGAAAGATGTCTCTCCACAAATATTATAGTTATTGTATAGATGAGTAGTAGAATAACTTAATTAGAATTAAAGAAAGATGTCTCTCCACAAATATTATAGTTATTGTATAGATGAGTAGTATAATCACTTGATTAGGAATAAAGAAAGATGTTTCTCCAATATAATTATTTATATTTGTATAGATGAGTAGTAGAATAACTTAATTAGAAATAAAGAGAGATGTCTCTCCCATAAAATTATATTTATTTGTATGGATGAGTGTTAGAAAAACTTAATTAGAAATAACGAAAGATTTCTTCCAATAAAATTATCTTTATATTTAATGATAAGTAGTAGAATAACTTAATTCGGATTAAAGAAAGATGTCCTTCCACTAATGTTATCTTTATTGTTCAAAGTCACCTTTCAAAGTACCAGGGATCATGTTCAGTGCCGACGACAACAGATACAAAAGTATTCTGAGAAGAAGAATTCTGTCTGACCGGCAATAAAGATGGCCACAAATGGTTGTGAACGTTAGGTTTATACAATAAAGCTATAAATTTCATGAAAATACGTCTTTCTTTTCCACATTTCTACAAGTCTGACCAGAATGAAAGATGGCCACTAATGGATTTTAAAGCTAGATGTGCACAATGTAGCAACATTTTCGTGAAAATACGCGTTTCTGTTACAAAATAAAGTGTGAAGTGTGGCACATAGTTTCTTAACAAAAATGATTGAGTAAGAGCAATAGATGGTACTAAAGTAAACAATTCAGCTTCCTTGCATCTTATCACATGAATATGTAATAAATTGTCCAAGAGATAGCGTGCAAAAAAGTTTCTTACTAACAACAATAATAACAAATATTATTTTATAATATTTGTTACTATTTGTTACTAATAATAACAAATATTATTTTTTTCAAACCTATGAATATAAGCAATCAACATAAACCAGGATAATTTTGTTTTAAATATTATTGCAGCGTTAACACGTATTTTTTAATTAAACCTATGTTTAAGGCTGTAAATAATAAGCCATTTGGAACTTCTTTAGATTGTTACTCGCCTAATAAATTAAACAGAAGGGAGTAACATCTAAAGAAGGTGTAAGGAATGTTCTTCTTTAAACTGCTACTCCCATTAAAAAACAGAAGTGTGGTATTCTTTTGTCCCGAAGTACATTGGACTAAACATCCCTTTGTCTTAATAGTTGTTTAGTGAAAGTCATTTATATAATTAAAACAGATGGGGGAGTAACAATCTAAAGAAGTAACAGCCATTTTTTATTGCTAACTACTCCACTTTTATTTACGTACACTCCTTGTGCATTAGCATTTAAAAAAAAAATTTGATATATACCGTGCTTTCATTAAAACGAACAACCTATTATAAAGGACGAATTTCTAATTTATCATAAACAAAAGGTTGATATTAATTAGGATCCATAGCATACCGACTAAAATTTCAATTAAAATATAATAAACAAAGTAGATTAAAATATGGGCGTTCTAAAAATATTAAAGGACAAACTTATAATTGTCCAGGAGATAGCGTGCAAAAAAGTATGTGACTAACATCAAGCTAGAATTTTGTATGCAAGTTAATGTTTTAAGTCCTTTTAAGAATATTTCGTCGGCTAAGTTCGTCTGCAGGACATATCTTGGCAATAGACATCTGAAAAAAAAAAACAAAAAAAACCGGTGGAGAGAAGCCATGTCCCGCCAATTATGGTGGACGTCCTGAGTACAAAATTAGTTAGAAGACCGAAATCATCGTTGGTGTTAGTTTATCCCTTGACAGGTTAGTTAGTCAAATATCACTCCAAATCAAAGTGATCACATAGCATGGAACAAATTACCATAATTTTGTAATCATTGGATCATGAAAATCACAATGTCCACCATAATTGGCGGGACATGGACGCTCTCCAACATTTGTTATTTTTTCAAATGCCTATTATTGCTAAGCTAAGTCCCGCAGACAAACTTAGCTGACCACATATTCTTAAAAGACACTAATGAGATTAACTTGTACACACACTTCTAGCTTGATGTTAGTCAGACACTTTTTTGCACGCTATCTCCTGGACTATATAGACAAAGATACAAGATCAAACATTTTCCCTGATTCTAAAAAATCAATTTAGTTAATATTTTGAATTTGGAGATAAAAAAAAAAATTGATAAATTATTACAATGCTTCAATAACTTTCGGGGCAGCTCGGATGCAATAAAATATTAAATTTCTGTTATTTCTTAGTAAAAATATTATTATTAAAACATAAAAAAAACAACACAAATATTGAAATTATTTATCATCTTGTTTTAAGGTTGGAATACAAGTCGCATCGTATAACCTACTGTAACCTCTCCCTAAGGTTTCTTTTTCTTTTATTCTTTTTTTCTCTCTTCTTATTCTTCAATTCAAAATGGAAGTCTTCACAAGAGATAGGTTATAATATTATATAAAAGGCGGGTAAGGGCAGAAGAAAACACGCTCCTTATAAAAAAACCCATCCTACCTTGGAAAATCTATATACCTCTACGTATATATATATATATATATATATATATATATATATATATATATATATATATATATATATATATATATGTATATATTCTTTTGAATAACACAATTCTTTTTAGTATACATTATAACTTTTTCTCTCTTCTTTACTTTCCTCTTATCATTACTCTTTTTTTGAAATACTTTCTTTCTCAGGAAAAAAATAGAATAAAACAAGATATATATATATATATATATATATATATATATATATATATATATATATATATATATATATATATATATATATATATATATATATATATATATATATATATATATATATAACCTTACTCTGGTATCTGGTTTGAAAAGGTTGTTACCGCAACCATACGATTGATAACCTTACCCCACAATTCTTGCCTATTCCCCCCCCCCCATCATCCCTCCCGTTTACCCCGTTTTTTCTTCATCCTATGTAATAAGTATGCTTTGTGACAGAAAATGAGAAAGAGGAAAAAATTATTTACAATATATATATTTTATTTCGAAGAAAAGCATTGTAAATATTATAATATTTTACATTATTATTGATGTTTTTAAAGAAATTTCTATATAAATATTATTATCCTTTTTGGTAATATTACAATTTAAATAGAAAGGGAGGTTAAGTTTTGCCTTGTGGAACACCTTTTATTATACTTATTAATATTAAGTAATGATTGATATAATTACTCATTAAGTTAATAAGGGTTTAAGTGATATTAACCTTGCGACAATTCTACTTTTGCTTCCGAGCTTACCGAAGGTAACGGAAGCTATGTGGTCGTTCTAAAGAATGAAAAAATTTTAGGTCTCCGATTTCAAAAATTCCAAGACAGAAATCCGTTTCAGACATCAAGTAACATTTTTGGTTCCGTTTGTCTCTGTCTGAAGCTCCATTTTTGCGAACCAACATAGCTTAAAAACTACTGTCCGATTTTATTTAAATTTAGATGGTAGGTCATAATTAGCCCATTAATTGTCCCATATAAGTTTTAACCTTATGCGCACATTTGTTTCTCTTCCACATGCGCACAAACATACATTTATTTACATCTATAGCTTCATAAATACTTATCTGATTGTAAAAGCATAGCCGAAAATCAATTATGTACGTGTTAGGTTGCGAGGAAGCAATGTGCCACACCAATTAGCAGTCAATTTTGGATATTGATGATACCAAGGATTAGTCAAAAGTAATAATAAAAGTTTTGAATTTTTAAAAACGTTGGTAAATCAATATTTTATATTATTACTCTTGACGGATCCTCACTATTCTCCGATTTGTATTCACTGTCGATATCAACATAATATTTCTACTTTATGAATGATCCTCGCTACCCTCAATTTCTATTTAATTCACTAACGATGTCGATATTCCACACATATATAATTACTCATGTTGTTAGTTTTGAAAGACGAAGTGTGCATTTTTTGTTTTGGATAGGCGTTAGTTGTTATAATTCTATAACATTATTGACTAATTCTTAGTCCAGGTTGCCTTGTGGAACACCTACTATATGTATATATATATATACTTCTCGAGGTATTACTATTGTATTTATTATAAATCTTTAATTAATTGAGAGCACTTGGTGTTGCCTTTCAGATGTTTAAGTAAAACCCTTATTTTTCTTTCATTTTTTTCTTATATAAAGAGAAATTATTGCGATGACACGAAAATTCTATTTATATGGATTCACACGTTTTGAGATCACCTGAGTCCAAAATATTAAAAACTTTCTGTCTGTCGTTGGACCTTAAACTATACTGGGACAATTTTGAAGAAATTTGGCATACATGCCCAGAAAAATCATACCCAGAGGCGAAATCACAGGCACTACCCACATAAACTCTGAAAAAAAATGATTTCTCAAAAATGGTTTGGACAATTTTGATTAAAAAATTCTAAAATGTAGTCTATTTAAATACGAATCTAACGATAAAAACAGTTTTCCTGGGAAAAAATCTAGTCCCTGAGAAAATAGCTTTAAACGCGGACACAGAGAGCCCGGGTTCGATTCCCCACCGAGGAGAAGTTATTTGAATGATAAATTTTGATCAAATGTTCAATAATAATTAAATGTACTTAAGAATACACAATAACTAATAAATGCAAATGACTGGACCAAGTAATTATCAAATCTTATATAAGAAAGTTTGTCTAAGTTGTCTCGGACCAGTTTTTGTGTTTTTAAACGCATGTAACAACAAAAGTTCATATTTATAAACAGTATAAAATAAGACACGGAATATTTTTTTGTATTCTATACAATATTATTACCCGGTATATCGAATTTATTCGGTATTTATTCCGTATATTTTTTTCCACATTGTTGATCCTTTTGTACATATAAAAAAAAAAAAAAAAAAAAAAAAATCCTTTCGATTTCTGGCTGTGACGGAGTTAAATAAAGCATAAAAAAAGCAAATAAAATCATTATTTTACACACATACATTCACATATATATATATATATATATATATATATATATATATATATATATATATATATATATATATATATAAATATATATATATATATATATATATATATATATATATATATATATATATATATATATATATGTGTGTGTATGGGGGTTCTGAAGTGACACTTGAATAGTTCACCAATTTGACTTCTTTTTGTGCATTGTATATTTTTTATTTCTTTTGTCTCGACATCCAATACCTTGTTTTATGTATCATTGGGCATTTATTTCCACATTTTTTATTTATTTAATACAGAACTTGTAACAGCAAATATGTCATATTTGTTTGTAGTATATATATATATATATATATATATATATATATATATGCGTGTGTGTGTAAGTAAATATAAATATTGTACATAGTCGTCCGAGAGTCAGAAAGCCATTTATGTTTTATTCTGCCATCTCCAATAACAACATTTATATATATATATATATATATATATATATATATATATATATATATATATATATATATATATATATATATATATATAATTAAATTTTAAGTTAGCAACCGTTAAAGTGTAGATATGAGAGAGTTAGTGAGATACGGTCTAAAGAAAAAAACTAAGTTTTTACCAACTAGTTAGACCGTATCTCACTAACTCACTCATATATATATATATATATATATATATATATATATATATATATATATATATATATATATATATATATATATACGATGGTGCTTAATGAAAAAGAGATATATAACTTATGTATTATAAATAAAAAAAAATTAGTCTACCAATTAATGGGGCTCATAGCTTCTTCGCGGCCTATTTTATGTACTTCAATGGTTATTTTGCTTTTACAATCTATTTTTGTCAAATAAATTTAAATTCCCTCCGTTTTTATTCTGTCAAAATTGTTTTGATTTCTACCTAAATTAAAATATTAATTAAGAAAAATTTAAGATGCATAGACTGATGAAATTAATTAGGGGCATTCTGCGGTCTACTTTCGACAAACTATCCTAATTTCGTAAAAATCAGATGAGTACTTTTGAGGATATAGATGTAAATAAATGTATGTTTGTGCGCATGTGGATAAGAAAAAAATGGGCGCAGAACGAAACTTAAATGAGGATGATTATGACCTACCATAATAATATAAAAATTAGATTAACTTTGGACGAGAATTTTTATAGATATGTTGGTTCGCAAAAATTAAATAAATTAATAGACCGAGATGAGTACTTTTCATTACCATCGGACTGTAGTATTTAAGATATGTTGGTTAGTATTTAAAAATTGAGCGACAGACCGACAGACAGACACAGAACCAAAAATATTCCCTGATATCTGAAACGGATTTCTGTCTTGGAGACATAAAAAAACACTTCCGTTACCTTCGGTACGCTCGGAAGCAATAACTAATTCCTATCACTGGGCAAAATAAACTAAAAGATCGTTTAAATTAAAATATATATATATTTATATTATCTTCCTAAATAACTGTTTCATGGAACACAGAAAAAATAATATCCTCGTATTTAGGGAGGAAAATTTTATTGATTTAAGATAACATAGTTGTAATATTAGACTTATATAAGAAACACGAAAGAAGTTTAAAACAATAATTAATATAAGATAGGATAAAATTGCAACAATTGAACTTAAAAAAAAAAAATTGCTAGCAACTCATTGATACATCCAGCGATCTATCACAGAAAATAATTGTTTAAATATGAATAAAGATAAGATGAATTAGCTTTAACTAAATATTATAAAGCTTTTTGACTAATAGATAGAATGCAAACAAAGTTTAAAACACGAATAGAGATAAGATAAAATAGTTTTAACTAAATATTATAAAGCAACTGAATGATAGATTTAATGTAAACAAGGTTTAAAACACGAATAGAGATAAGATAAATTAGCTTTACCTAAATATTATAAAGCAACTGAATGATTGATTCAATGTAAACTAAGTTTAAAACACGAATAAAGATAAGATAAATTAGCTTTAACTAAATATTATAAAACCAACTGTATGATAGATTCAATGTAAACAAATTTTAAAACACGAATGAAGATAAGATAAGCTAGCTTCAACTAAATATTATAAAGCAACTGTATGATAGATTTAATGTAAACAAAGTTTAAAACACGAATAAAGATAAGATAACATAGCTTTAACCAAATATTATCACGTAATTAACTGATAGATCCAAAGTAGAAAAAGTTTAAAAGTAATAAAGTATAATATAAATATTTCTAAACTAAACCTAAAAAATGAAACAATAATCAAGGAACTAATGAAACATCGGGTTATCCAAAGCAGAAAATGTTTAAGATATTGCTAAAATATAAGTTCCTTAACTAAAGCTACAAAAAAAAACATTATCTAGTAACTAACTAGCACACCCTACTCCGACGAAGTTCAAAACTGTACTGAAGTACACTAAAGGTATATAACAAGTACCTGAGCTAAAAAAAAAAAAGGTATCTCCTACCTAACATATAAACCCCCACTACCTTGAACCTTTTTTGCATAACATCAACAAACTTTGCATACCATTAGACACACACCCTTTTCCATCATTGTATATTTTATACAATTTTTCTATTTTAAGGGTACTCTACCACTAAAAAAAGTACAGGTGGTGGTTCCCTCCTTTTTACTAAACATAAAAAAATCACATAATGAAAAAAATGAATAGAATAAAATGAATTATGAATTAACATTTTTTTTTTCATTCATTCATATGAATACTGTATACGAGAGAAAGGGTTAGTAATTCATTTTCTCGTGTGCGCAAAATTCCATTGTTATGCATAACGTATTCAAATTAAGAATGTACCCTTTTTTTATATAACTCATATTTATATAGAAAGGGTTAAGGTAGGTACCTTATACAAAAGTACCTTCTCTATAAAGGGTTACCTTATACCTTCCCTAACTTCTTTAGTAACCCTTTCAGATGAAAAGAAAGACTTTTTTTTAAGGGATCATCTTTTGATCAGTTTATAGGTTTAGGAAATGATCTTCTCACGAGTATCTATGTCAGACATAAAATGTTCTAAGCTTTAGTAAAAATATGTTCTATTTATCATTTTTATGTTCATAGTATTTTAGTTAACACATCCAAGTTTGATGATTAGATGATTATGAAAAATATCAAATATACGGATGACAAACATTTTGAAGATGGATAATGATCATTTACATGGAAGATCACCATGAGATAAGTTATGATCAGCAAAAATATTATGTTAAGATATGTAACCGAAGGAAAAACTACAAAGAACATCATGGGCGCAGAAAAGGTATACACCTGAAGAGAACTGTTTGGACTATAAAGGATTCATTGGAAAAAATACAGATGAATGACTTATTGAAGATGGATAATGTTGATTAACATGGAAGACGACCATGAGAAAAGTTATGATCAGCAAAAATATTATGTTAAGATATGTAACCGAAGGAAAAACTACAAAGAACATCATGGGCGCAGAAAAGGTATACCCCTGAAGAGAACTGTTTGGACTATGAAGGTTTCATGGGAAAAAATACAGATGAATGACATATTGAAGATGGATAATGTTGATTAACATGGAAGACGACCATGAGAAAAGTTATGATCAACAAAAATATCATGTTAAGATATGCGACCGAAGGAAAAACCGAAAAGAACATCATGGGCGCAGAAAAGGTATACACCTGAAGAGAACTGTTTGGACTATAAAGGATTCATTGGAAAAAATACAGATGAATGACTTATTGAAGATGGATAATGTTGATTAACATGGAAGACGACCATGAGAAAAGTTATGATCAGCAAAAATATTATGTTAAGATATGTAACCGAAGGAAAAACTACAAAGAACATCATGGGCGCAGAAAAGGTATACACCTAAAGAAAACTATTTGGACTATGAAGAATTCATTGCTTTGACAAATCTTACAGCGTACAAACCTGAAAAAATAATTTTTGAAGGACTGCAAGAACATTTTTAAAAATTGTAAAGTGGAGTTAGCCTAGTATTAGGTAAACTAGTAAAAACCTGTCTCTCCACAATATATTTTTAAGGCGAAACCCTTTAGCTTCAAGTTGTTATTATCAGGGCCGGAGAGAAAGAGTCAGATGGATGGATATAGGGATCAGTTTATATGGCTAGACAAACTTGTGTACTTTACTGCCATTTGAAATTTTACATGCATTTTTTAATTGTACTTTAGACTTTAGACGATATGTATAAAGTTTTATAAAAAAACGTTACGTTAGAACGTAAAATATATCGCTAGTTTTCTCTATTTTAAACGTGTAGGTCCGCTTTAATGTTTCTAGTATATTTATCACTTCATAGAGATGTCAGTGTTGATTTTAAAAATAGTTATTCATGCACCTAGGGAATAAAGTAAGCCATTATTCCCTGAGCAAAATAGATGGTTCTTGAGGCGAAGCCAAAGGAACGACGGTCTTTAAATTCCAAGGCGAAGCCAAGGGAATAACACTTATTAGCTCCCGAGGCGCATCCAAGGGAGATAATTACCGCGAGGGGAATAGTGGCACTTTACTCCCGAGGTATAAACAATATTTTATCTACAGTAGGGAGAAAATACACATTTTCATCCATTGCACAGTCATTATTAATTATTTTAATAAAAAACAATAATTTTTAGCACTTTTAATAGCAGGTATAAGAGATTCAATATTAAGAACAAATAGGAATTGCAATAAAACTCAAATTGAAGGTTATTTAGATGTAGGTTATAAACAATGATAAACAAGGTCAAAAAAGCAGTGTCGCCAACCTGATTTCAACAACTTCATTACATTAGCCGTTCAATCTCTACTATTTATAAAATAATTAAGTTGGCAATCCTTCTTTTTCTCCCTGGTTTTACTTTTTCTCCCTACTTTTGAGTTCAGGGAAGAAAATAATTACTTTAGTCCCTCTAAACGAATCCAAAATCATAACTTTTTCTCCCTATTGGAGATCAAAGGATTATCCTAAATAAATGAAGTTAGAAGTTTTTCTTGTCCTAAAATTCCAATTTTACATTTGAAGCTTTCTTTTACGCGAGCGTTGGTAGTGAATACTTGGGCGTATAACGTGGTCCAACGAATTTGTCCTGGCCATTGGTAAAATGTACATGAACAAGTATACCTAATTTCCACTAAATCGGTCAACTTTTACTCAAGATATGGTCATCGGTCGATTTCATGACGGTAGTTTTTTCAGATTTACTCCCGGGCTCCAAACGTGCCATAAGGAACTTAGTTCCAATAATTTTTGCTTGCCAACTTGAGCGATCTAAAATTACTCTTGTCAAGAACAACTGAAAATATCCTTACAGGCTCGAACAAAATCAATATAACACAGATTATAAGTATGTATGACTGATTCTAACAAAAATCTTATGATATCAAGCGAAGAAAATGCAGTAGTAAGAAACAAAATTACATACGTAATATATATATATATATATATATATATATATATATATATATATATATATATATATATATATATATATATTCTATTTTTTATATATATCATTGACATCAGATGTTGCTGACACTTGTACATTAGTCAGAGGGGTTAAAATATGCAGCACTCTCTCCCTTCAATTTGCCCCCCTCCACTTTTTATTGATAAGTATATATTTTATCTCGGAAAGTAAGTTATGAAATAAAATATTTCATTTTTTCAAAAACACACGTATTTAGAAGGGAAAACGGAGCAATAAATGATTTTGAAAACAACCTAAATTATTTACGTCGAATGATAAATACGTTTTTTACTTCGAAAGATTTAAAACTTAGAACTTGTTATTTTCCCCCCGAAGGAAATTGGATTTTTCTCAACTATGTATTTATTACCACCTTCGATTATCGAAATATTGCGATTTTTTTTTTTTTTTTTTAAATTTATTGCTTACTATTAAGTGTAGAAAGGGAAGAAAACATTATACTTGGTGTGCAATGCAGTTGTCTGCTTGCAATATTTAGCTGAGCGTACATTTTAATTTTAAATTTTATTCATGCGTTAAAATTCATATTACATTAATCAAAAACGTCCCTACTGTTTGACGGGAGATGTAACTCCGCATCGCTTCTTTTAAGATTCTGCATATTTGATAGATAATTTCATTTGGCTCAATAACTAAACAAACCCTTATTATAAATAATGTAAACAAACCACTCAGTGAATTTTTAAACATAATAACAAACACATACATTTGTTATGAATACACTTATATGAAACAGCTGATAAGTTACAATTTTATTTATTAACAGCTGATCGGATACATTAAACAGCTGATGGTTAACAATAAACAGTTTTATTTACAAACAGCTGAAATCTGATCAAAAATAGTAATATTTCTAATTTTTAATTAAAAAGCATTCTTTCCTGTTTTTCTATTTTACCCCCTCTTAAATGAAAATATGACAAAATAGACTGCCAATTAGTGTGGCACATAGCTTCCTCGCATTATATCATGTACTTTATTGTTATATTAACATTAAAATTATTGTTATATTACTTTATTGTTATATTGTTTATTTTGTAAAAACTATTATTAGTTTTAGCGATCTTTAACACTTCATAGCGGTGTCGCTGTTGGTTTTACTAAAAAATTGTATTTGTAAAAAATGTTTGTCTCATAGAATAGATGAAGTAAGATTTTTTTCCCGACCTAAAATTCCAACTTTAAATTTAAAGTTCACGTTTACGCGAGCGTGGCTCGTTAACGCTTATACGGATAACGTTGTCCAACGAACTCGTCCTGGGCATTAGTAAAATGAACATGTCTACCAAATTTCATCAAAATCGGTCAACATTTACTCAAATTATCGTCGCACGTTTCATAATTCGCGGACACACAGACCGACAGACAGACAGACAGACACGAGACCAAAAATGTTGCCTGATGTCTGAAACGGATTTCTGTCTTGGCATTTTTAAAATCGGAGGCATAAAACTTTTTTGTTCTCAAAAGTGAACACAATGCTTCCGTTACCTTCGGTAAGCTCGGAAGCAAAAGAACATAACAACAATAACTGTACTCTTAAAGAGCTTCCCAACGACATGCATCATGAAGGGCATATACTATTTTAACTTTTTTACCCTGTATTCCGTACACCTGTGAACCAATTTGGACCATTTCAGAAGTATATCTTCTTGTGGTTGGTCACTATGACCGTGCCGAATTTTGTGCGGATCGGTTCAGCTGTTCAGGAGGAGTATGTGTCCAACCAATTGCAAAGTGTAAGATAACGCTTACGTAATTTATGTCTTGTTTAGTTGTTACTGCTTTATCAAGTGTTTCGAGTTTTTTATTTTATTTTATCTTTTAGCGAATTTTCGCCTTCAACATAAATTGCCTATATTCACATTAGAGTGATTTTTTAATTCTGCTGGGGTATATTGGAACTAAGAAATCCATTAGCGAACAACTTTTTTTGTGTCAGTGTTGTAACAATAACCAAGAACAAAGAAGTATTAGTTTTTGGTTTTTGGAAGTTGTGGAAGCCAGTGATTCCGAAAAAAAAGACCGTCACAAAATCATCGTCACAAAACCAAGCGTCACGAAATCTACTGTTGGCGATAACTTGAGTAAAAGATGATTGAGTAGTTGAAATTTTGTACACATGTTCATTTTACCAATGCCCAGGATGAGTTAGTTGGACAACGTTATCTGCCCAAGCGATCACGCGCAACGCTCGCGTAAACGTAAGCTTCAAATTTAAAATTGGAATTTTAGGACGGGAAAAATTCTAACTTCATCTTTAAATAATTTTAATTTTTTTAATCTCATTAAATAATGAGACACAACTTTTTTAAATATTTTTTTTTTTTAGTAAAACGAGCATTGATACTGCTATGAAGTGATAAATATCGCTGCATTTATTAAAGCGGACCTAAACGTTTAAAATAAAGAAAACAACGTTTTTACCGATATCTTAGGTTCTAACGTAACGATTTTAATAAACCTTCATACACAATACACATCGTCTAAAGTACAATTAAAACAGGCATGTAAAACTTCAACCTGGCACAAGCAGACGTTTTTTAGTAGGGAAGAGATATATTCTATAATATTTTAAATTAGTAGGCCGGGTAGGTAGAAAAAATCTTATTTCCTACCAACTACAAACATATCCTTTAACTATAAACTCATCATGACTAACTTTTTCTCAATATTCAATACATATTTCTTGTAGGACGCTTGCTATAATGATACATAATAATATAATGCTTTTCTAGGTACAAACAGTTATGTAGTTACTTTTAATTTTGTCTCTTTTATAAATCCACCATGTATAAGTAGTTAGCAACGTATACGTACTTAGCAGTGTGATTTTAAAATTTATATTTAATGAAAAATGTAAGGATCTTCGTTCCTACCGGGTGTCCCGCGACACCACACGATTTTTTTTTTTGTCTGAGGTGAGCGCAAAGATGTTGCGCAATTTGTAGGCTTGGTTTCATCGAAAATATTGAGTAGACCCAAAGTTATTAACAATTTTATAAAATAATAACCTGAAAAACGTAGGTTGACAGTGAAGGAGATTATGATTTACCGTTTCTGTTGACCCACCACAACCAAAACCCACAGACTCTCAAATCAAAATATTTGGGTACTTCTAGAACACCTAAAGACTCGCGGTTTTTTGCGTTTGGTCGGAAATTGGCCAAAACCGACTGGAAAAATCCGAAAAGTTTAAAAAAAAAAAGTTGTGTCCCCCCCCCCCCCCTTTAAAATTAAAGAGGGTGGACGCAACTTTTAAGTTCTTTTGGAGGCTAATTGTGGCTAAACGGGAAGTCGTATCGAAAAGCAGATAGCACCAGCGATAACTGATTTTAAAAGATCTACAACTTTGGTCCTATGACATTTTGTCGTACCTCCATCGGTTCTACCTTAAATAGAGATAAATTTTATATTATTTTTATAAAAATGGGACTTTAAGCTCTAATGGCGTCCGAAATTGTTGACCGATTTAATTTCTAATTGGGGTTCTTAAACCTCACACTAATGCTCTTTAAATCGAATATTTATTATTTTATTAATTGTTCCCAGAACTATAGTTATTTAATATTTACTGGTGCAACTGCCGTATTGGGTGAAGAAACTGGTAATTAATCTAATGCACCATCAACCATTATTGATGACTGTTCAATGACTTCCCAGTCTAATTTGGTTTGGACTACGTTTATTTTCTTTTTTTTATACCTTTTTTATCATTGTTATATACTAATGTATTACTTAGTTTCAATTGGTTATTATATACATATATAGATAGACTTCATATTTATTATACCAATTTTAGCATTGATATAACGGGAAGTCGTATCGAAAAGCAGACAACTAATTTTAAAAGATCTACAACTTTGGTCCTATGACATTTTGTCGTACCTCCATCGGTTCTACCTTAAATAGAGCTAAATTTGATATTATTTTTTTAAAAAATTGACTTTAAGCTCTTATGGCGTCCGAAATTGTTGACCGATTTAATTTCTAATTAGGGTTCTTAAACCTCACACTAATGCTCTTTAAATCGATTATTTATTATTTTACTAATTGTTCCTAGAACTATAGTTATTGAATATTTACTGGTGCAACTGCCGCATTGAGAGAAGAAAATGGTAATTTAATGAATTCAACATCATTTTTTGTTCAATGACTTCCTAGTCTAATTAGTTTTGACTACGTTTATTTTCTTAACTATTATACCATTTTTTAGCATTGTAATTTATTACTATATTACTTATTTTATAAATATATAGATAGACTCCAAACTACGAGTTGGAGAGTATTATATTCTTAATAACGGAATGAATATAGTCCTGATATTATTCCTAGAAGGCTTTGGAAACAAAACTATTTAGGCATTTCATTTAATTCCTAGGCCTAAATTATTACAAGTAACATAGCCACTAATACCTAGCATGAGGGATGAAAGCTAGCATTCTATAAGAATAGGGAAAACAAAGTAATTTCCTTTCGATTTAAATTTCTTTAAGCATCTTTCTTAAAGGTTGTTAGATAAAAGTGTTATTGATATACTCATATTTTTTATCCCAATTCTTATGTACATTTCATTTTCGGAGTTAAAAAAAATAACGATTTCAGGTTGAAAAATAAGCCTTGTAGAGATTGTTTTTGGATGGTTTGTTATTTTTCTGGCGAGTAATTTATTATTTTCGATAAAGAATGACGACATGCACAACTATATTATATAAAAGTATTAGATGGTGGTACTTCTATATATATGTGAGTGTGGATATTATATATATATATATATATATATATATATATATATATATATATATATATATATATATATATATATATATATATATATATATTTATGTGTATATATATATATATATATATATATATATATATATATATATATATATATATATATATATATATATATATATATACTAGAATGAGGCAAAAGGGCTGTATAGGATGAGAATGCTGAAGGAAAAATGGTTATGTAGGAAGGGAAAAATAAGGGAGAGGGACAAATAGGATGAAAAAGGTATGGAGAAATCCCTTTTAAGGAATAAAAAAAAGAAAAAAATCAATAGCATAGGATTGGTTGAAGTATTTTTTTTTTTTTCTTTAAGGTTGTAGGGGGTTCGGGTGAGGTAAAATATCCTGAAGCGAAAGAAAAAGGGTGATTTCAGAAACCTTATAGGGTAGGAGAGTTGACGCAAAGGGAGAACATTGGATAAGGGTGGGTTCCCAACTCCCTTTTCCCTATATATACCCTATATACGCTCTGGAAATGGAAAAAATGGGATGGGGAAAAAATTGTATTTTTTTTTTTTTTTTTTCGTTCAGAATCAACTGATATTGTTGATCTTTTAGCGACAATTTCATTTTTTTTATCTTTGAGAAAAAAAAAAACCCAGTCGTTTTTAAAAGATGGATTGGGATAGAGTAGATGATTAAATTTTGTGTTTTTGTGTTATCTTAGTACTGTTTTGTTGAAATCAAATTGTTTTTTTTAAAAAAATGTATCTTTATCTTAAAGAAATATGCTTTGTTATATTGAAGCTACCCGTTGGGAGAAGAAGCGTTGTTTTTGTTAGTTTTATATTCTATATTATGTATCAAAGGTTTATCTTATTATTTAGAAGAACTAAAATGAAAAATTTCATATCTTAGAAGATAGTCTTTGAAGATACTAGAAATGTCTTAGAAAAGCAGAAGAGTGTACTTATAAATATAAACATTTCAAGGAATTGTTCATAATAGTCCATGGGTTTTGTGGGTAATTCATATACTGGTTAGAGGTGGTTAGAGGTGGTTAGAGGTGGTTAGAGGTGGTTAGAGGTGGTTAAGTATTGCTTTAGTAGTATTGTTGTAGAAGAATTGTTTTAGGAATTGGTCAGATTAGCAAATGTTAGGATAAGCTTTGTTAGAAATTTGTACAAATCATTTTATATATTTATAAATGTTTGTTTTACACATAGATTTCCTTAACATATGTTTAAGGAAATGTTATCAGATTAGCGTGCATTTAAATCAGTCATAAATTCATACTAAACATAAAATAAATTTGTACTGGTAATTTCAATGAATTGTTCAGATTAATATATCGATGGCTAAGAAGTGATACCTCGTAACTACGAAAATTATGATTTTGAGGTTTTCGTTATATTGGCCATGGGAGGCTTGTCTGCAAGAACATACGAGATCTCGTAAGTAAAAATAAAATCCTTCACATAGAAAATGGGCAGTCGTGACATCTCGTATCAGATTCGCAAACTATTTATTATGTGATAGCTTGTATCTACACCTCGTTTATGTTTCTGGTGAATGTGTTTTGGTGAAGGTTAGTTGTGACTCCTCATTACTGAACTGCTAATTCGTATGTGAGACCTCGTATGTGTTTCTGGTGTATGTGTTTTGGTGAAGGTTAGTTGTGACACCTCATAACTGAGCTGCTTCGTAAGTGAGACCTCGTATGAGTTTATTAAAGTAGTGACAAGTAAGATCTCGTGACTACATTATTTTATAAACTGTTATAATTTGACAGTTACCAATGTTTCAGAAGGGTTATATGTTATACAAATTTATAAAACACGTAAAAAGCTTAGTTAGTTAAGTTTTTTTGTTTTTTTTAAATAGTTTTTTCTTCCTCCTGTAAATCTGATATTTTGAAGATACGAGGTATCACTTCTTAACCATCGATATATTAGTGTCTGTTTGCAATTAATACTAAATGCGAATTATGATTATACTAGTAATTTCAAGGGATTGTTAAGATTTGATTATATTCGGATAAGCTGGTAATCCCAAAGTCCTTGTGATTTTGTTCATCCCGTCAGACAATCAATAAATTACTTCCAGTGAAGCCTTCAAATCAATATTTTGCTTCCAATAATTTTCATATATTCTCCCTAACATGTTCGTATTATTTTGTTTGTCTGAATTTGTTCGTCCTACAAAAGAATCATTCACTCCTAATCGTTCTCTTGAAATATTATCCTTAATGCCATTATATTTCATCCCATTAAGCTCACATGACTTTGTTCGTCCTATATAAAATTCATTCACTTCCAATCATTCTCTTGAAATATTATCCTTAATGCCATTATATTTCTTCCCATCAAGATCATATGACTTTGTTCCTCCTACAACAGAATCATTTGCTTCCATTCATTCTCTTGAGAACTTATCCTTAATACCATTATATTTCATCCCATTAAGCTCATCTGAATTTGTTCGTCCTACAACAGAATTATTCCCTTCCTATCATTCTCTTGTTCACCTAACCATGATATATCTTTACTAAAACAATCCATTCTGTCAGATAAAATAAATAAAAACTCATTTAAACTCATATGAGTTTAATACAATGATGTTGCAAATGATCTCATGAACTCATAGGTTCCGAATAAACTTGAGTAAAACGAAATAAATGAGTATGATCATCTTACAATAAAAACCTTAGCTTCAAATCATGCTCATATGATATTTGTCCTTTCTACAAAGAATCTTTCCATTCCAATCATGCCCTTATGATCTTGTTCTTTCTAAAAAAAAAAAAAAAAAAATCCTGCCCTTCCAATCACGGTCTCTAGCTAACTCCCTTCGAAACCCTCACGTTTTCAGAGGAAAAAGAACCTAATGAAGTGTGCGTGCCTTGAATGCTTTATACATTTTCGTTTTTTACTTTATATTATTTTTCTCTCGAACGAGTTTTTCTTCTCTCATTCTCCTTTTCCGAATAAAAGTAAATAAATAATAATAATAAAAAAGAAACAAGCAAGACCTCTGACATTATTATTTTTTCCTTTATGTAAGCAAATGTTTTTTTTCCACTCTTATTTCAAATGAAGAGATGGGATTTTTTCAAAATGATTTTTTTATTTAAACTTATATATAAAAATAGTCTGCCAATTAGTGTGGCACATAGCACCATCGTCATATTTCAAATACTGAAATAATTTTATGATTATGCAATCTATAATTTACAAATTTATTAAAATTCCCCCTCCTGTTTTTAAATATTTAAAAATTGTTTTGATAACACGAATCAAAATATCAATTTAGCAAAATTTAAAGAGCATATATACGGTTGAAATTAATCTGGGGCTACCATAAAAAATTCATTAAATTAGGACAATATAGTTTTTTTTTAAAGATAAGTTGGCTCGCAAAAATTGAGCGACAAACAGACAAGGAACCAAAAATGTTCTCTGATATCTGAAGTGGATTTATGTCCGGGAAGAGTTGAAATCGTAGCCATAAAAAATGTTCTCTGATATCTGAAGTGGATTTATGTCTTGGAAGAGTTGAAATTGTAGCCATAAAAAATGATCTCTGATATCTGAAGTGGATTTATGTCTTGGAAGAGTTGAAATCGTAGCCATAAAAAATGTTCTCTGATATCTGAAGTGGATTTATGTCTTGGAAGAGTTGAAATTGTAGCCATAAAAAATGATCTCTGATATCTGAAGTGGATTTATGTCTTGGAAGAGTTGAAATCGTAGCCATAAAAAATGTTCTCTGATATCTGAAGTGGATTTATGTCTTGGAAGAGTTGAAATTGTAGCCATAAAAAATGATCTCTGATATCTGAAGTGGATTTATGTCTTGGAAGAGTTGAAATCGTAGCCATAAAAAATGTTCTCTGATATCTGAAGTGGATTTATGTCTTGGAAGAGTTGAAATTGTAGCCATAAAAAATGATCTCTGATATCTGAAGTGGATTTATGTCTTGGAAGAGTTGAAATCGTAGCCATAAAAAATGTTCTCTGATATCTGAAGTGGATTTATGTCTTGGAAGAGTTGAAATCGTAGCCATAAAAAAATTTCTTTTTCAGAACGTTTTGACATAGCTTTCGTTACCTTCGCACGGAAGAAAAATTAAATAGGACGAAATAAACAATATTGCTTCCGAGCTTACCGAAGGTATCAGAAGCTATTTGATCGTTCTGAAGAACGAAATATTTTTAGGTCTCTGTCTCCGATTACAAAAATTCCAAGACAGACATCAATAATCCGTTTTAGACATCAGGGAACATTTTTGGTTCCGTGTCTGTCAGTCGGTCTTTGCGAACCAACATATCTTAAAAACTACTAGCCCGAATTTATTTAAATTTGGATGGTAGGTCATAATTTGCATATTGTTGGTCTCATATAAGTTTCAATCTTTTTGCGCTCATTACATCCGTACAAAAATACATTTATTTCCCACCTACATTTACAAAAGTACACATCTGATTTTTATGAATTTTTGATGATTCGTCGAAAGTAGATGGCCCCAGATTAATGCGCTCTTTAAATCTTGCTAAATTGATACTGCTCTCTTTAAATTTTGCTAAATTGATACTTTAATATAAGTAAAAAATCAAACCAATTCTGACAGATTTAGAAAACGGGGGAAAATGAAATTAATTCGATAATTATAAGTTTTAAAAGCATAAAATCATTCATTTTACGAAATAGGACGCGTGAAAGCTATGTGCCACACTAATTGGCAGAGTATTTATTATGGGACGGGATACCCGCCATTTTACTCATCTATACTTTATATGGATTATCAGTGTAAAACAAGTCTTACTTCTATCAAATTTGAACCAGATATGTCGGTGTTTAGACAAATTTTTAACAAGAGTTGCTGCAATGCAATCCAATGAGCTTCTTCAATTTCAACGGGACAAATTAACAAACACTTCAAGGAACCAAATTCCTAGACAGAATTAATTTAGCTCATTTTTTCTTATTTCTCCATGGCGATACAACCCTTGAAGGATCGTGGCCTTCTCGAAAGTTTCCAATGGTATCAAGAGCCCTTTAGAAGCCATTGAATCTCAATCTTTCCCAAATCTTGCTCCACATCTTCAGCCTAAAATTTTCTTGACCTTCCACGACTCCTCCTGGATGTCCGTCTAAAAGCTTTTTAGGATATCTCTCCTATACCATCCTTTGCTTGTGACCAAGCCATATTGTCTGAATTCTTAAATAACTGCTCCAAATAAGTCCTCATTTATTCTTAGCCTAAATTACCATCCGACGTTTATACTACTACAACCATTTACCTTATAGACCTTTCTCTAATAATGCCATAAATGTAGACTTCAATTTCTTACATATCCGACGTAGGTACTTGCGATTACAACCGTAATAACACTATTACGGAGAGAGTATTTCTTAAGTATTTCACGTTACCTATGTATTAAATTTTATTTTGATTTCTGCTCAAAAAGACTTTACATTTTTTGTATAAGTAGCACTCGTATAACCACGCTAATTCATCACCATCCACTATACCGTTGAGAAATAAGATTTAATAGAATCTTTAAAGATTTTTAATGAGGCTGAAACCTATGTAATGACTTTTGTCAAATATTCGATGTAGATGGAAAACGACGTGGTTTTTTTTGTGACCTTCGTCATGTTCGTTTTTTTGTGTACGTGATAATTGATAATGCATAAGATGTTCATTATTGGTAACTATATCTCTACAATACTAAATTGAACCCAAGAAATCGACTAAGTATTCGATTGCTTAACTAAAGAAGTATAAAAAGTAGAAATTTTCATTAAATAAAGTTCCAGAATTTTTAGTCGTAAAAAAACCAAAAACAAAAAAACAGCCTTATTATTCAGGAGCAGATCATCTAACATAAAAATTAAAAATTAAAAAAAATAATAATACATAATTGGTAATTATTTGTTTAAATAATCGAGGAAACAAATACAGTTAAAAAAGAAAAGAAATCGCAAACAGACAAAAAGGGTGAAAGAAAAATTCGGAAAAAAAATCGAGGGCAAAAAACCTTAAGAAGGGCAAAAAAAAATTAAATTAAGGTCTCTCAGAAAAAAAAAAAAAAAAAATCGAGGTAAGTAGGTTAAGAAACAAGAGAAGGTCTGGGGCATACTCATTCCAACAGGAGGGGGGGGGGGGGGGGGGGGGGGGGGGGGGGGGGGAGGCGTAGTAAAATCCAGCAGACTTAGGGGGGAAGAGGAAAATCATTAATGGGTGTGACGTCACGCCTCAAAATCCCCCCTCCTTTCTCTTTTAAAACTTGGTAGGGAAATGGGGAGTTGATTGCGTCACAAATGGGAGAGGGGGGTTAGGTCCCCCCTCCCTTTCTTTCACTCAAGATAATTAAATGTGCGCGGGCGCGCCTTTTCCCTTTCTCTCTTTTTTTTACTCTCTCATTTTAACACATAGCCCCCTCTGGATTTTAAAGTCCCCCCTTTCTCTTTTACACACTTAATACCCCCTCCCCTTCATTTGATTTTTTTTTTTTTTTAACACAGATCGCACCCCCTCATTCTTACTCACGATTTTAAAGTCCCCCCCTCCCCTTGCACTCTTTCCCCTTCCCTCTTTTACACACTTAATACCTTCCTCTCTCTCTTTTTTTTTTCAAAAAAAAAAAAATGCCTGCCTCTTTCCCTTTTTTTAACCCCCCCTTTCCTGTTAAATGGGTTTTGTCTGGGAATTCCCCCCTTCCCCAACCCTATACGTGGTAGTAGAGGAGAGGGGCTAATTTATCTGAATTGTCTCAAGGTCCCCCCCCCCCCCCTTCCTACACTTTCTACCCTTAGCCTAATTTTAAAGTCAAGGCCCGCTCCCCCCTTTGAATTTTAAACTGGGTCAGTGTCACACCCCCCTACCAGTTTAAACCTCTTCATTTTAATGTAAAGTTCATTCACCTCCCCCCTCCCCCCCCCCCTCTTCTAAAGGCTTTAAAATACCATAACCTAGCTCAACTTTAATTTTTTTTTAACTCTTCCTAACTTAACTCTCCCAATATTTTTAAACTCGACCCAACATAAACAAGTTCAATTATTTTTTATTTTAAACATTTTTTTTAATTTAATCTTGAACATTAGTTTTGATAATTGTTTAATAATTAAACTTATATTTATTTATTTCTATTTAATATTTAACTATTTTTTTATTAATTCTTTATTAACCACTAACTAATATTGTTTTGAACTCTGTATAACTATAATTTATTGTTTAATATTTTTTTTACTTCTTTATAACTAATATTTTTTTGAACTCTTTATAATTAATATTGTTTAGAACTCTTTGCAACTAATATTGTTTTGAACTCTTTATAACTAAATATCGTTTTGAACTCTTTATAACTAATATTGTTTTGAAATCTTTATAACTAATATTGTTTTGAACTCTTTACAACTAATATTGTTTTGAACTCTTTATATGTATATTTTTTTTGTAGTAGTAGTAGTAGTTACCTAGTACTTCCTACTAGACCGGGTAGGACGAACCACTTGTTCGAACCTCGCAATCAGGCCTACAGTGGACCCATTTTACTTCCCCGTGGTGGAGAGTTCCAGCTACTTCACACATCATACATTTGTACATTGTACCGCCGAAGCGAGTATGATGTGGTCATTAGTAAGCTATATGAGCGTCTTCAAAGTGTGGGGGAAAGAACCCCTCAGTGGGTGTCCCTCGCCCTGCTCCGTCCGCGATTCATAGATGCATTCAGTGTATCACGGCCCGGGATCGAACCCACGACCTCGAGTTGCCTCGACTCAGTGATAGCTGAGCGGTGTCTTTACGACCTCGGCCACCCTGGCTCCCTATATATATATTTTTTTTTTATTTATATTTTTTTGTAACTTTCTTTAATAACTTTGTTAACGGATCCATACCATACTTCCTTTCCCATCTTATTAAACTGTTCCTTGCTGAAATTTCAATGACGGTCTTTTCTTAGCTGTTAAAAAAGTAAACTTCCTTTACCGAACTTAATTTAACTTTTCACTGTTTACTTGATATGCAATATATATTTTCAGCTGTTGCTTTCTTCTTGATAATCCCCTTAATATGTCTCCGAGCCAAAGGAAGCGAGATATACGTAAAAAATAAATTTCGTAAACCGTCCATTGTACGTAAAAAAACGAATCAGACTTTTTTGTGGGAAATTTTCTTATCTTTAATTTTGATAACCACTTTGCTTGGTGTCCGATTCATCAGATGCGAGATATTCGTAAAAATCAGAATTTGTTGACTTTTGCCCTTGAATATCTATTAACGCGACCACGATCTTATTAACTATTTTCAATATGGTTTTTCAGAACTTCAAAATCAGAACTCAAAAAGAAAACCTAAAATTGCAGGACTATTAAATATCATTCATTGATGATCTTTATTTAGGTGTAACAATAATCTGCTCCTTATATTCTTTAAGCTGTTCCCTACTCAAGTTTAAAAAATAACATTTTTAGCTGTTCTTTACTCAGTTTTATCGAAATTTCCTCGAGAAACCTTAAATCGAGTAAATGAGTGAAAAAAAATTAAATTTATTATAAATAAGCAAAACGATATATATAAATAAATATTATATATATATATATATATATATATATATATATATATATATATATATATATATATATATATAACGATTATTATGCTTACAATTCATTTACATCACATTGTAGCATTGTAGTGAATTATTATTATTAAGCATATTGTTAATACATAATTTCCAAATACATTTCGATCATTATTTAGAAATTCAGAAGTCGTAAAATATATTATAAATAATAAGATTCTAAATAATTCATATATTACAAGGTAAGAAGATTACAAAAGAAATTCTTCATCATTTTATATACGTAATATAATATATTCTCAGGTTTTGAGATTATCCACCAAATCCTTACTAAACCCGGAAGGAAAAATTTATTCTTTCAATCGTGCGACTTATTCAATATCGAATTGAATTGATTGATAACGTACATACACACACAAATATATATATATATATATATATATATATATATATATATATATATATATATATATATATATATATATATATATATATAATATGTATACATATATGCTTCGCTACAGAGTGTGTTAGTTTTAATTGGTTTATAAACTACTGTCAAGAATTATTTCAATTCTTTTGCTAAGTAATAACATCTAGACGTACCCCATAGATCAAAGAATATTATTTGTAAAGCTTTCTAATAAGTTGCTGATTCCGAGAAACTGAAAAAATTATTACATTTTATACTTGAAATTTTATTTAGTTAACTTTCCGCAAGAAAAAGAAGGCGGATCGTAAAAAGATATTTAGCCAGGGCCGAATAGGACGAATAGGAATCGGACTAATATTTTCATGGTTTTAAGTTAAGTGGTTTTAGAGATACAGTAGAGCGTCGATTAACCTACTAATTAAAAACTAATGTTTTTTGGGGTGGTTCGGATAATCAAAAATTTGGATAATCGAAATTCACTAGAAATTGAAAGCAAAAATAATCAACCACGTTTATGCAAAAAGCATATTTGTTTTATTTATCTAGTACATAATATATATATAAAAAAATATATATATAAGTTGTATCACCTAAGATTAATTTGGCATAAAGAAGGTAGTAATACTTGTCTGCTTAATTTTTTTAATTAATTCTTCACTATGAATCTCGATTAGTCGAATCCCATGACGTAATTTTAAATTTTTCAGCCACTCAGAACTGAGGATGAATAAAGAGTCACCACCAAGTTCAAGTTTAATTCCACTGCTTTATTACACAATATGGGTCCTGATATGGATATGGGCTGTCTAGAGGCCCGTTTTTGCAAAAACCAAGTCAATGCAGCATCTTCGAACAATTTGGATTTCTTTTTTTTTTGGAACGAAGTTCCTTATGGCACGTTCTGGAGCCCGGGAGTGAATCCGAAAAAAACGACCAAAATAACCGTCACAAAATCCGTCACGAAATCTACAGATGACGATAACTTGAGTAAAAGCTCACCGAGTTAGAAGAAATTTGGTACACATGTTCATTTTACCAATGCCCAGGCTGAGTTCGTCGGAAAACGTTATCCGCCCAAGCGTTTACGCGCAACGCTCGCGTAAACGTAAGCTTAAAAAGACGGGAAAAAGTGTTATTAAGGAAGCCTGTTACTTGACTTGATTTGATTATTTTTGTTATATATGTCAAAAATGTTACTTTGTTTTGTAAATAAATAAAATATAATCATGTAAAATTTCACCCTGATACAAGCAGAAGCTGTAGAGTAGGGAAGATATATACCTTTTAATATTTTAAATTAATTGGCCGGGTAGGTAGAAATCAGTTCTATTTCAATCCAAACTCCTTTAACAAACATACTCTTTCACTATAAACTCATCATGATCAACATTTTTCTTATATTTAATATATATTTATAGTAAGACGCTTGCTTTAATTATACAAATAATGATTTTCTTTCAATTTTGCTTTAACTCTGCCAGGTACAAACAGTTCGTAACTTTTAATGTTGTCTCTTTTCTAACTCCGCCATGTATAAGTAGTAAGCAATGTAAAATTTATATTTAATGAAAAATGTAAGGAACTTCGTTCCTACCGGGTGTCCCGCGACACCACACGTATTTTTTTATATAGTTTAACGATTTAAACTGCCCTCCTCACTGTCAAGGTTCAGTGCACTTAATCTTGACCAAGTGATTGAATCAGAATTATTTTTTATTCTCATAATCCTTGATTTACCAACACCAAACTTGATAGAGCCAATGCCTTAGCTTTCACCTTTCTTCAGCCGCTTAATAATTTCCATTTTATCTTTTATTGAAAGCACTCCCCGTTTCCTTTTTGTCGACATGTTGTAAGTTTTACTTAAAATATATCTAACTACTAACTAATTAAATGTATACCTCACAATGAATGATTTGAAACTGAGAGCATCAGGCTATAAAAATTAACTGCCGAGGCGAAGCCGAGGCAGGTAATTTATTCGATTATCAATATGAGGCAGAAATGTTTCCTTTGCTGCCTTGTTGATTACAATATTTTTCCTACTGCCGACAGAAAAATGTTTCCTATAAATAATATTCATTTCATAATACTTACTTACTTATCAAATACTATTATTGAACTAGTCAAATTAAAAAAAAACATGCAACAATATCAAATGTTACAATTATAAAAAATGAATTGACTGAAATACAGTAAAAACAAAACAAAATGATGATAATGATAATAGACGAGCTGCAGTGTTGCCACTAATTTAATTATTTATGATTATTTTAAGACCTACTATTTTTTTGTAATATTTTTATTTATTTTTTTATCTTTTTACTCCATTCTATTTTATAAATATAATTTATAATAAGTATTTATAAACCTTTTTTTATAAATTCGTAATATTTTTAAGGTAAATTGTTCAAATAATTTAGGTTAAAGATAATATAAAAGAAAAGGTTGTTTGTTTATTTATATGTAGCGTGGAATGTGGGCGTGGCTTAGCCTGGAAAAATCCTCAGCTTGCTGCGTATTGTAAAGTTTTCTTGAAACCTCAGAGAAATTCAACTTTCATGCCTAAAAACAGTTCAATAATGCGTAATTTTGCTGCCGCTAGTAGGAAAATGCATTTTTTAATCTTTTATTTCTAAAATAGTCTGCCAATAAATGTGGCACATAGCTTCCTTACATCCTATTCACTAATACTTCAATCATGTTATTCTTTTACAATACATATTTTTCATCACTGTTTTCAAATTATATCAGCTCAAAACTATAAAGAATACAAAATGTATTCGCATTTAACACAAAAACGCACATTGAGTTAAGTTAAGACAGAACCTTTATACAATACAAAAATAAGAAAACTCTAGCGGCAAATTATATCCACAAGAATATTCTTTTATTTCCTTCTTTATTTTATAATTTAAAATAAAAAAAAGAATGAATGGAATAGAAATGATAAAAGAATGTCAGATAATAAAACAGAAGAAATATGAAGTATGAAATCAGACCATTTGTCTTCTTTTTTTTCTTTCGTTTCGTTTCAAAGAAATGAGGGAAAAATAAAATATGGCGCGCGCAAAAAAAAACATTGTTTTTTCTTAATATTTCCACTACATTATTTCAAGAATATTTATGTTTCTTTGAAATTAATAACTAATGTTCTTTTTTTTCTTCTAAATATTATATTCGAGACATATTAAGGAATGGTTAAAACCCAAATTAGAATGGTTGAAATTAATCTACTACTTAGAATCAAGATTATTTATCTTCTAGACATATTAAGGCATGGTTAATACCTAAATTAGAATGGTTTAAACTAATCTACAACTTAGAATCAAGATTATTTATCTTCTAGATATATTAAGGCATGGTTAAAACCTAAATTAGAATGGTTTAAACTAATCTACTACTTAGAATCAATATTATTTATCTTCTAGATATATTAAGGCATGGTTAATACCTAAATTAGAATGGTTTAAACTAATCTACAACTTAGAATCAAGATTATTTATCTTCTAGATATATTAAGGCATGGTTAAAACCTAAATTAGAATGGTTTAAACTAATCTACTACTTAGAATCAATATTATTTATCTTCTAGATATATTAAGGCATGGTTAATACCTAAATTAGAATGGTTTAAACTAATCTACAACTTAGAATCAAGATTATTTATCTTCTACACATATTAAGGCATGGTTAAAACCTAAATTAGAATGGTTTAAACTAATCTACAACTTAGAATCAAGATTATTTATCTTCTAGACATATTAAGGCATGGTTAAAACCTAAATAAGAATGCCTCAAACTAATCTTTAAATGAGAATCAAGATATCTACTTTCTTGACATATTAAGGCATGGTTAAAACCTAAATAAGAATGCCTCAAACTAATCTTTAAATGAGAATCAAGATATCTACTTTCTTGACATATTAAGGCATGGTTAAAACCTAAATAAGAATGCCTCAAACTAATCTTTAAATGAGAATCAAGATAACTACTTTCTAGACGTATTAAGGCATGGTTAAAACCTAACTAAGAATGGCTCAAACTAATCTTCAATTGATATATCTATTATCTAGACATATTACGGCATGATTAAAACACAAATAAGAATGGCTCAAACTGATCTTTAAATGAGAATCAAGATACCTACTTTTTTTGACATATTAAGGCATGGTTAAAACTTTAAAACCTAAATAAGAATGGCTCAAACAAATCTTCAATTAAGAATCAAGATATCTATTTTCTAGACATATTTAAGCATGGTCAACACCCAAATAAGAATGGCTCAAACTGAAATTCAATTTAGAATCAAGATATTTATGCATTATAATTATGGTAACTATGATTAATAAAAAGTAATAAAAACCAACATTTAATAATGAAATCTCTGAAATACCTTAAAAGAGAGAACAGCTATATCAATATCAACGCAGAACTCCAATATATAATAAGCTCACCTGTAACAAAAATAATAACATAAAATAAATATTACATTAAATTGTTCATCAGAGAGGCACATGGTACATATTACATTTGCGAACCAACATATCTTAAAAACTATACGCCTGATTTGAATGAAATTTGTGTGGTAGGTCATAATTAGCTCATTGTTAGTCCCATATAAATTTCAACCTTCTGCGCTCATTTGTTTCTCTTCCACATGCGCACAAACATACATTTATTTACACCTATAGCTTCAAAAGAACTAACCTGATTTTTTAGAAATTTTATAGTTTATCGAAAGTAACCCGCAGATAGCACCAGATTAATTTCAATCGTCAGCGCTCTTTAACTTTTACTTAATTGATACTTTAATTCTTGTAAAAAAAAATTAACAATTTTGACATTAAAAAACAGGGGCAACAATTAAATAAATTAGACAATAATGTAAAAGCATGTAATCAATAAAGTATGTGATTCTATGTGCCACACTAATTGGCAGTCAGTCTTATTCTGTCCTTATACTCCTACATTGATTTAAGTTCAGTAAATACTGTCTTCTAACTATCCTCATGTATTTTAACTCTCATTCATGTATTTTTTCACATTCTTTTTTCAATAACATATCTCTATCAACCACAATAAATTTCCATGGTATTTTTATTTTCTCCTCAATAAATATTTATTTTCACAGTTCTTCATATATATTATATTCTTTGGCTCGTTTATCGTTTGTGTATGTTCTTATTCTTTCTCGATAGAACATCTCGAGATCCTTTAATACATATTTCATATAAGAAAAAAAAATGCATTACAATGTCATATATTATAATGTATTTTTCTCAAGACTCTCAATGTTTCCACACTTATATATATATATATATATATATATATATATATATATGAAATTATATATTTGAGGCCACAAATGAAGCCACAAAATCACACTAATATATAATAAGAATAATGTTTGACATTAGAAAGAACTTTCATTATTACCGCAGATAACTTTATGACTACATTCAATGCACACACAAATAACTTTACTATTTAAACAAGCCAATAATATAATACATAATACATAATACGTAGTCTGTTCAAAAAATACACGGACTGACGTCATAAAACAAAATGTAATTTATTGAGTTACAAGTCAGCGTCCCCTTCAAAGTACTCTCCTCCCCAACGCACACACTTATCCCAACGGTGTTTCCACTTTTTGAAACAGTCCAGGTACTCTTCTTTTGTAATGTCCTTCAGCTCCTTCGTCGCATTTGCCTTAATCTCGGGAATCGTCTCAAATTTTCTTTCTTTGAAGAGTCTTTTGAGTTTGGGGAACAAGAAAAAGTCACAAGGAGCAAGGTCAGGTGTGATATGATCCTTCACAAGAAGTGTTCATCTCATTCTGACCGATCAATCAGTTCTTGACAAACCCGGACGCGATTGGCTTTTTGGTTGTCCGTCATCAAGCGTGGCACAAATTTCGCAGCAACGCGGTGCATCTTCAGTTTTGTGGTCAAAATCTCGTAACAAGATCCAACTGATATCCCACACTCTTCAGCAAGCTCCCTTATGGTCAGACGTCGATTTGCCCTCACCAGGGCGTTGATTCTGTCCACGTGTGGGTCGTCACTTTCCGTGGAAGGACGTCCAAGACGTTCATCGTCTTCAATCAACAGTCGACCACCCTTCAAACGTTAATGGCACTTGAAACATGGCGTACGCTTCATAGCAACATCGCCGTAAGCCGTGTTAAGCTTAGCAAATGTTTCAGTCGCAGATTTTCCAAGTTTAACACAACATTTCACAGCAAGTCGTTGTTCCTTCAGGTCATTCACTCTGAAATTCGATAAAACAAAAAATCGTACTTCACTAAAAAACACGTAGCTAATCAAATAATAAAGATATCTTCAATCGGGAAACGTTGTTATTATCAGCTGATCTGTACAATCCTAGCGACACCAAGAAGATTCCTCTGGGACCAACTGGAGCCGCGTAATTCAAACAGTCCGGGTATTTTTTGAACAGACTACATTGTTATTACACTTTTGTATTAATCTGAACTTGTGTCCGAATCGTGAAACCAAAAATTTGACCCACTTCCCTATACTACCTAAAAAGATGACACACATATTATGTATTTACGATGACACTAGAAGAATAAATCATTAGTAAATTAATTATTTAATTTAGTTTAAATGTCTTAAATTTATTAATGTAAGAAAATGTATAAAAGCCTCACTAAACTTTTATCTGTTGAATTTACTTCATTTTTAGAATTTATCAAATAACAAACGGACGCAACTAAAAAGTTTTTTGGAGGCTTATTGTGGCTAAACGGTAAGTAATATCGAAAAGCAGATTGCACCAGCGGTAACTGATTTTAAGATATCTACAACTTTGGTCCTATGACTTTTTGTAGTACCTCCATCGGTTCTGCCTTAAATAGTGCTGAATTTGATTTTTTTGTTTTAAATTTTTGATTTTGAGCTCTTATGACGTCCGCAATTGTTGACCGATTTAATTTTTGATTGGGGTGCTTAAACCTCACACTAATGCTCTTTAAATCGAGTAGTTATTATTTTATTATTGATTTCTAGAACTAGAGTTATTAAATATTTACTGGTGCAACTGCCGTATTGAGAGAAGAGACTGGAAATTAAATTAATGCACCATCATGGTTGATGATTGTTCGATGACTTCCCAGTCAAATTGGTTTTGACTATGTTAATTTTCTTATTAATTATACCTTTTTGTAGCATTGTTATTTATTACTTTATTAATTAGTTTCTTTTGGCTATTTTTTAAACATATAGATAGACTTGGAGAGTATTATATTTTTAGTAATGAATTATGTATAATATAGTCCTATATATATATATATATATATATATATATAGTCCTATATATATATATATATATATATATATATATATATATATATATATATATATATATATATATATATATATATATATATATATATATATATATATATATATATATATATGTGTGTGTATATATATTATATATTATGTTTAAAGAACAAACATATATTATCATAATGTTGACATTTTACTCTAGAGAAATAAAACAAAAGCCAACTTAATTTTCTCAAAATTCAAAAAAACCCTTAGAGAAGTTACATTTCCTTTTTTGTCCTTCTTAAATCAGTCTTGGAAATGGAAACCACGGTAATAAACTTTAAACAACTCAAAAACCTTTAACATCTTCCTTCTTTAATAATATATAGAGTTGGGCAATGGGAAAAAGGACGAGAGAAAATGGAAGTAAAAATAAACAGCGAGATAGAATAAGGGAAAATAAAACATGTTCTTCTTTTTTCTTATTTCTTCTTCTTTGCTAAAAGAAGAAGCGTAGAGTGGGGTAAATGTAGTTTGCGGTTTCGACCTTTTTAGTGTTAAAAAGGTCTTGTACTTTTGAAGGTAAAAAGGGCTTTTTACATTTGGAGTAAGGGTGAATCCAATAGTAAAAGAATGTTGCACTAGAAGGACCTTTTGGGTTAATACTCTATACGATTTACTTTCTTCCCCCTTTACCTCTTCCATTTTCTTGAATTTTCTTCGTCGAATTTTGTTCCCCTTTTAAAGGTATATAAGGGTGAGTTGAAAGAAGTATTTTTTGGGAGGGTAAGTGAAGTAAGAAAAAAGGAACAAAAAAAATAAACATGCTAAGGTTTTTTATTTTCTTTATACCACCATCTACTTGATTCTATTTTGACGCAAAAAGGGAATAGAGAAAGACCGCGTAAAAAAATCCAATCTTACCGCGGGTTTTTTTTTATTATTTGTCCCGCCATTTTTATTTTAACCTATTATTTTATGTTGGCTTGTACGATGTATACCTATCTTAAGGGAGTCTTTAGTATAATGTATATATGGATAGGTAATATTTATGAATAAATGTCCAAATCTTTACGTGCCAATGTTTTCTTTTAACTTATTTTGCTTCCGAGCTTACCGAAGGTAACGGAAGCTATGTGATCGTTTCTGAAGAACGAGAATATTTTGTGTCTCCAATTTCAAAAATTCCAAGACAGAAATCCGTTTCAGACATCAGGGAATATATTTTGTTCCATGTCGGTCTGTCTGTCGATAGATTTTTGCGAACCAACATTAAAACCTACACGTCGAATTTTATTGAATTTAGATTGTAGGTCACAATTAGCCCATTAATGGTCCCATATAAGTTTCAACCTTCCGCGCAAATTTGTTTCTCTTCCACATGAGCACAAACATACATTTGTTTACACCTATAGCCTCAATAGTACTTATCTGATTTGTATGAAACATTTATAGTTTAACGAAAGTAACCCGCAGATAGTCTCAGATTAATTTGAACCGTCTGCGCTTTTAAAGTTTTGCTAAATTGATACTTTAATTCATGTATTCATGTATGTCTGTCGTTCAATTTTTGCGAGCCAGCATATCTTATAAACAACACGACCCATTTTAATGAAATTTGGATAGTAGGTCATGATCATGATTGGCCTCTTGTTGGTCCCATATAAGTTTCAACCTTCTGCGCCTATTTGTTTCGGGTTACTTTCGATAAACTATAAAATTTCTAAAAAAATCAGGTAAGTTCTTTTGAAGCTATAGGTGTAAATAAATGTATGTTTGTGCGCATGTGGAAGAGAAACAAATGAGCGCAGAAGGTTGAAATTTATATGGGACTAACAATGAGCTAATTATGACCTACCACACAAATTTCATTAAAATCGGACGTTTAGTTTTTAAGATATGTTGGTTCGCAAAAATTGAGCAACAGACCGACACACAGACGCAAATTAAAAATGTTCCCTGATGTGTGAAACGGATTTCTGTCTAGGAATTTGTAACATGGTAAACCTAAAATATTTTCGTTCTTCAGAACGATCATATAGCTTCCGTTACCATCGGTATACTCGGAAGAAATAGTGTAAATAGATAATTAAAAAAGAAAAAAGTATGTAATATGGAAGTCGTAGATAAAAGTAGATGGGAAAATAGCAGTTTTTCTTTAATATTTTGTCGCTGTCAAACATTTCTTGTTCTTTTTCCCTCCTGTCTCTAGGCAAGATGGAAAAGGAAAATGGTTGTGAGAGGTTTTCAAGTTTTTATCCTAAGAGTATATGGTTGGAGGAAATTGTGACATAGATGAATTGGAGTTTTTCTTGGTGAAGAAGCAATTCATCATGTGTTGTAGCTGTCATTTCGATGGATCTTGTCTTGGGGGATTTTGGAACAGGTTTTTTTTTTTTTCTTTCTTTCCCCATATAACTTTAGAATAAAGACAAGCATTGCTTATTATCATCTAGAGTTTGTATGCCTTAAATTGTCTTTTTGAAGAGAGCCTCTGTTCTTGCACGAAATCATTTTTTTTCTGACGTATATGGATCATGAAAAAAAAAACAGAAAATAAGTAGACGTTTGTAGAAAATTGGAATCTTCTAGGACTAAAAATAAAGTAGGATTTTTCTTTAGAAGAAAATAGTTCTACTTAAATACAAAAAAATTCAAGATAAAAAGAACTTCTTATATACTACGTTTTTAAATTTTCTGTTGAATCGTATGTAATGTTGATAATATAATTGTTATTGTTATATAATATATAATGTTAGTGAAACAAAAAAAATTAGTTCCGAATTTATTTAGTTCACATAAATGAATACCATCTATAGAGCTGATCTTAAACCTATAAAAGGATAAATCTTTGTACAACGGATCTCCCCAACACCAAATCTAAAGCGTGCCATCGATTTATTTAAAATAATATAAATAATATAATCGATAAATAATATAATCGATATTTCCTGCATTGCTGTCATTCAATGTATATCTATCACAAATTTAAGACCCGTCAAAATGAAGATTGCGTAAATATTGGACATGGCAAAACAAATAAAATAACTTGCGGATTTTTTCCGAACTAACTTTCCGTACAGCAAAATTTGCTGAAAACTAATTAAATTCTGCTGAAAGATGGCTAAAAGTATTAAAATAATGCATTGTCATCGTGTTCTGAGCTATTCTAAAAGTTTCAAATGTCTAGCTATTCGGGAAGTTAGTTAGAAATCGATTGCCAGATTTGTACTGGACAAACAAACAAACAAACAAGAAAGCAAGCTAATAAAAACGTAGTAAAATTAGTCCGAGACAACTCAGACAAACTTTCTCATATACGAGTTCATAATTACTTAGCCCAGTGTTTTTCATTTATTAGTTTTAGAGTTTTTGTAGGTACATTTAGTTATTATTGAACATTTCATTAAAATAACTTCTCTTCGGCGGGGAATTGAATCCGGCATCTTTCTGTTCCTCGATTACAGCTTCTCTCAGGAATTAGATTTTTCCTGGGAAAACGGCTTTTATTGTCAGACTTGTATTTAAATGGACATGATTTTAGATTTTTAGGGTCCGTAGGCAAAACCAAGGACCCTTATATTTTCCTGCGTGTGTTTGTCCGTCCGTCCTGTCACCTGCTCTCACAGCTACACCTTTCGTCCGATCACTTTGAAATTTGGCATGTTAGTGTCTTGTACCTACCCACATATTTAAAAATATAGCGACTTAAAAAAAATATTTTTAAAAAAACTTAAGGGTTAAAATTATACTTATTTTTAATTTTTAATTTTTTTTCGACACCGTGAGGGGTATCATATGAAAGAGTACGTCGAGCTGATTACGAAAATATATAATTCTATGGTTATAACTTTGATAGGGCAAGGGTAGGCGAGTTTGAAGCGGCTGTGAAAGGTGTGTCCCCCCTCTATCTCGCTTATGTGAAGTGCAACAAATCTGAAATAATTCTTGAACATTCTTCGACCAAAATGAAAGATACCACTTTTTTTGAAATTTCGAAAAAAAATTATTATTTTATTTTTTATTGACAAAATACGTTTATTTATAAGTATGGTCTTTTCTATGTATTTATATGGTTGTAGTCCGGTTCAGTGGCAAACAAATACTTTATCGGAAGTTTGTTTATGTTTTGAGAATATCAGACCCATAGGATAGTTCAAAGTAAGCTTTTTAGCATTTTAAAAAACACCATCAATAGGGTACTACTTAAACTATACAGTGTGGTGGCCTACAGACCCTCGCTGTGTGCTGACTTGCACACACTTGACCTGTTTATTCAAATAAATATCTTCGGAACCGTTTTGCGGAAAATAATTTTTATTTCACGTTTTTTGGGGACAGTGCCCCCAAATTTGGAGCTATAATTCATTTCTTGATTTCGCCTCGAACTCGAGTTCGGAATCTAGATGAGAATGGACGCAGAAAGTTTGAATTAATTAGGGCTAGCCGTGAGCTAATTATGACCTACCGTCTGAATTTCATTAAAATCGTGGTTTTTAAGATATGAATTAGCAAAACGATTTCAATACGACATTTGTTACTTTTGTTTCAGTCATCAGGAAAAATGTTTTACGCCACTGGAAATCGAATCTCAGTGGTGGTAGAAACAACACCACTTGTAACTCCGAGTGAAGCCATCTTATCTTTATGAACATTTTTCTGATTGTAGAATCCTATATATTTAGTAACATCTATAACTATTTTTTTTAAATCATATTATACTCCATTATATTCACAGGTACCATTTCATCCAGTAATTGGGTGCGGTGAAGCTATGTACCAGACTAATTGGTAGACTATTTTATTTTATAAATTTTATCCAACAACGAATTTAATAATGATGAATTTCCAGGTTCTTACTGATAAGGATTTTTTCATCCGATTTCGGAACCATTAAAAGTACTTAGGATTCAATGCCCATTGTTATCTATATTTTCTTTATATATCGATTCTAACAAAAATACCGATATATATGCCTATTAAGGATATTATGTATACAAAAAAAAATATTATAACATTATAAATAATATATAATATAACAAAGTTAACGAAAGAAAAGGGCTAAAAAAATCCCCGAAAAGCCCCTTATGAAAAAAAGGCTCATTAAATTATAATAATCCGGCTCTTTCTGGACCATTTCTTCAAGATCTCTTATAAACAAATTTTATTCATAGGCTAACCATTACTTATTAAAAGATTAAAGTAATGTTTCTTTTATGTATTTATTTATTTGTATAAAAAAAAAATACATAAATATATATATTATATTTCTAATTTTCCTTTTTTCGTGACACAATAGACTGATTTTTAAGGGGCAACAAATATATAATAGCACTCGTATAACTGACAAGAAGGAAAAAATACGAAAGAAAAACCATAATTTTCAAATTAACTCAATAAATTATGGATTTTTTTCTGGAAGATAAGATGAAAGCAAAAAATCAGGAAATGATATAGAAATGAATTTTAATATAGAAATATTAGGAATAAATAATGTTATCGAAAAAAATCAATGAAGAGTAAATAATTTAGATTATATATGTATCAAAAAGGCTTCTATTTTGACATTCATCACAATTTTTCATATACATACTAGGTTATATTCCTTCTAATATTCCTTCTAATTCCCAACATGGGACTCAAGAACATCTTACATAGTTATATGGACGTTTCTCAATAAAACATGGGACTAAAACACTTCTTACACAGTTATATGGACGTTTCTCAAGAAAACATGGGACTATTGCATCTCTTACTCAATTATATGGACGTTTCTCAAGAAAACATGGGACTCGAGCACCTCTTACACAGTTATATGGACGTTTCTCAAGAAAACATGGGACTATTGCACCTCTTACACAGTTATATGGATGTTTCTCAAGAAAACATGGGACTATTGCATCTCTTACTCAATTATATGGACGTTTCTCAAGAAGACATGAAACTAATGCACCTCTTACACAGTTATATGAACGTTTCTCAAGAAAACATGGGACTATTGCACCTCTTACACAGTTATATGAACGTTTCTCAAGAATACATGGGACTCGATTGCCTCTTACACAATTATATGAACGTTTCTTAACATTACATGGGACTCGAGCACCTCTTTCACAATTATATGGACGTTTCTCAAGAAAACATGGGAGGGTCGGTCGTTCTAAGTCAAATTAACACAATATACAAAATTGACCTTACCATCTTGGATTTTTCTGAAATTTCACACAAATGTACTATTTCTGTATAGATGTCAACTAGTTTTGGAATTACAGCTGTGTAAAGTTTTTAAAAACCCCAGGACCACAAACGGGACTTTTTTAAATTGCCCCTGAAGCTCACCTAATTAAGTTAGAGAGTTCAATGGACTCATTATCATCCCACATTTTAAATTTTCTTCAAATTGGTGTTGTTTTAAAACAACACTAACTATTCATGGAATTAATTTGATAATGTACTTATTGAAAAATTAAAATTTTGCTTTAGATTTATCCAAAAACAAAATTCTCTCGGCCTAAAGTTTGTTGTATATCATAGCAAAGGGCTTCTGAAAATTGAAACCTATCCCAGCTCTCTAGCTCAATTAAGAGAGCTTCCAAAGCATTTTTAAAAAATCCCGTTTGCGGGATAAAGAATAATTTTAAAGCTTATTTGCTTATTATCCATATATTTGGTTAATGGGATACATGCAAGTTCTATCAAATATAATAATAATATTTTTCATGTTCCTATGACTATATAGAGGACTGAATAGAATTTATGAAACACAAAATATATGTTTCCCTATAGAAGAAAGCTGATACTTAAAATGCTGCATATACCAATATAAAAATGTATATTAAAATATGTGAAGTTTATATATTTGAAAAAAAAAGAAACGAAGTTGAGAATATAACATTTCATGGGCCTCTTGATGTATTGAATTACATTGTTATAACTCTGAAAAAAAGAGTGACTTTGGTACAGTTGACCTCATGTTTATTAAACCCAACGAAGAATAAATAAAAAGTAAACAAAATATGAATTACTTTGTGATATGGTGGAAAAAAGTATGGGTTAAAAGCTATTTCATCTGTTTCCGTTCATTCGTATATGAATAACAAAATTGATAAAAGAGAAATTCCCTTACAATTTTTAAAAATAATCAAAATATCTAAAAAAAATATTTTCGAACTATTAATTTTAACAGGATTAAACATTTTTCCTACTGACAGAAACGCATTTTGGTTTAGTAATACTTCAAAATTGGCGTCGAAAATAAAAGTTACCTTTTTTGTTTTCGAACTTACTGAAGAAAACGGAAGCTATGTGATCGTTCTGTAGAACGAACTTTTTTTTATGTCGTCAATTTCAAAAATTCCTAGACAGAAATCCGTTTCAGTCATCAAGGAACATTTTTTTTGTTCCGTGTTAGTAAAAACTACTTGTCCGATTTTAATGAAATTTTTATAGAAGGTCATAATTAGCCCATCGTTGGTCCCATATAAGTTTCAAACTTCTGCGCCTATTTGTTTTTCTTCCTCATGCGCACAAACATATATCCATTTACACTTATATCTTCAAAAGAACTTAACTGATTTTCATAAAATTTATAAGGTTATTCGAAAGTAGTCCGCTGATAGCGTCAGATTAATTTCAACCGTCTTCGCTCTTTAAAGATTGCTGAATTGGTACTTTTATTTAAAAAAGCAAAACAATTATGAATGATTTAAGAAACAGGGGAAAATTAAATAAATGTTACAATGATAGGCTGTTAAAAGCATAAAATCATTAATGTATCCTAAATAGGACGAGAGAAAGCTATGTGCCACACTAATTAGCAGAATATTTTTATAATGACTACAATGCTTTCGTTAAAACTCAACCTATTTTAATTAAGTAATTAAAATTTTAATATAAGTAATTAAATTTTAATTTAAGACTAAATAACAAAAAAGGTAAAATCGAATTTTTAGTGGGTTTGTCCGGTTTTGAAAATACACCTCTCACATACAGAAGGGTTAAAGTACCTTAAAGATATTAAACACATTTCAAAAGCAATTTCGATGGCTTAGAAGCTTAAAAAATTAAAAAGCCAATTTAGAATTAAAGTTGTGCTTTAAGGTAATTGATTCTTTAGTTTTATCTAGAACCATTATCATCTTTAATCATTACTGATAACAATTTTCACAACTATCAAACTTTATCTACTAACTTTAAAAAAAAGTATTTCTAGAGCAAATTCACCTTACGAATTGCTTACTAGTAAATAAGATACTTAGTAGAACATTATTACCTGAAAAGTAAGGCAACTTATTACCTGTATTACCTGCAAAGTAAGGAACATTATTACCTGTAAAGTAAAGCAACTTTACCTATCACCTCAAATACTTTAATCATTATATTGAATAATGCATAGAACAATTTACATAATCAAAATACATTTAGAAAAAAAAACAAACGAAATTACATTACATCCAATATAATAGTTAATAGTTCTAACACAGAAACTGAGAACTGAATTATGATGTTGTTCGAAACTATATAATAACAGATATTAAGTATGATTGGTCTTTTTTTTTTTCGTTTTAAGTTTTTACACTTGAGAATTACAAGCTTTTTTTTTCTCTTTTCTTGAATATATTTAAGACATTTTAGTCAGTTATGGTGATAAGTAAAACGCTGGGAAATTGGTGAAATTGTTACGTGTTTTTCTTTTACAAAATAGTTGTTTAGAATCATTACTATTTTTTCCAACAAAAAAAGGACACGGGAAGATAAAATTAGATTATCTTATTTGTTAATTTACAATTATTATTACATTTATTTATTTTAATTTTTTTTAAATTCACCAACCTTAAATTAATAGATTCAGAGGGGCAACTAAGGGGGCTTAAGGGGCTAAAGCTTTCCTCAGAGTCTTCAGAAAAATATACGAACTTTAAATCCCATTCAAATTGAATGATCACATAGGTCTTATCATTGGACGAATGATCACATGTCCTGATCGAATGATCACATAAGTCTTATCCTTGAAGGAATGACCACATAAGTCTTATCATTGGACGAATGATCACATAAGTCTTATCATTGGACGAATGATCACATAAGTCTTATCATTGGACGAATGATCACATATAAGTCTTATCATTGGACGAATGATCACATAAGTCTTATCATTGGACGAATGATCACATAAGTCTTATCATTAGACGAATGATCACATAAGTCTTATCATTGGATGGAAATCAAAGTATAATGGAATATTTTGAAAATATGTGTGACCAATTTTTGTGTGAATTTTTGGTACCTTTTAAGAGTATGTGGTCGGGTAAGTTCATCAAAATCGTATTTCGCAAATTAGGCGTTTTTCATTTATAAATACTTCTGCACTTTGACTACAACATTTAAATTCCGGCACTTCTTTAAACTGTTACTCCTAATTTATATTCTATTAAAATTGGGGAGTAACAATCTAAAGAAGGTGTACGGAATGTTCTTCTTTAGACTGTTACTCCCCTTATAAAGACAGATGTGTGATATTCCTTTGTACCAAAACATAAAACTTAACATCCCTTTGTCTTAATAGTAATTTAGACAAAGCAATGAATTAAAATAGTTAAATCCATTTATATTCTAAAAAAAAACATATATGAGTAACAATCTAAAGATGTACGCAAATCCTTTATTAATTTTAAATTTAATAAGAAAAGTGCAAAATATCGGCACTTTTTTACTTTAGCACCCCCCTTGGTTGTAAACAATAGTATGCCCTACAAAAGTCTCAAAGGTTTGTGTGTTAGTCTCACGAATACATTGAGACTCCTGGGAAAGTTTTATATTTAATATTCCTTTATCTTAATAGTAGATTAGACTAAGAGATATGATCACAATTATATACACAAGTGTGATATTCCTTTGTCCCAAGGTACATTGGAATAAATATCCCTTCGTCTAAATAGTAATTTAGACTGCTAAGGAATATATCACGCTACTATTTAACTATTAAACTATTAACTATTACTATTAAACTATTAACACAAAGGGATATAGGGAGGTGCTAAAGTAAAAAACTACCAAAATATCAATACTGAACTAAATCGGTTGAATTAAAAAGAAAAAAACCAGCTACACTCGACACTGAGTTACAAAGACTATAAGATAAATACAATTAAATCTCAATCAAGGTATGACGTCAAAGTTGTTCTCTAGTTCACCCTATTTTACTTAGATCCAACTATTAGTTGAGGATTGGATTGAAGTAAGAAGAAGTCAAATAATGAAATAAAGAAGAACAAGAGAAACGTACACGGATATTAGACGAGATAATATAAGACAAGATTTAAATCTTAGGGATTCCCAAATCTCCTTTTAAATCCCTTCCTCCTGTCTTTTACTACCCTTCCTCCTTCCTCCCTTCCTCCCTTCCAGTTCCTCGGTCTTGTAAATTTCAATTCCAAGACGTTCAACTAACCTCTTCTTTCTCCCGATTTCACAAAAAAACCCTTCTTAGAAAAACCAATTTCGTCAGCGAGTAGGAAAGGTTTTAACGGACGGGGGATCGTATACTTTAAACCCCCCCACTCTCTATCTACTTTCAGTCCTCCAGTTCGGGTTTCGTATCTCGGTTTTTGGGTTGTTTTTTTCCCCCTTCTTCCAGTTTCCTTTCCTGTCCTAGAGGAACCTTATATAGGTAATCCATAGGACAAGAAAAGAGAAAAAGAAATGAAATCTTAGCTCTAGAGGGGTTTTTTGGAATTTAACAGGATTTTGTTTGTTTTTTACCCCCCCCCCCCCTTAGATTTTCTTCTATCCTGAAGGGAAAAAACAACAAAACAACAAGATCCCCCCTAAAAAGAAATCGAATAAGAAAAGGCAATCAAATAAGGAGACAAGTGCATCCTAAAAGTAGGAAAAACAAATACTATATTGGAGGTTAGTTGGAAAGAAATTTACTTGTCTTTAATTGTACAAGAATAAAACATTATTGCACAACTAATATATATATATATATATATATATATATATATATATATATATATATATATATATATATATATATATATATATATATATATATATATATATATATATATATATATATATATATATATATAATTCAAACAATTTAAACTACGGGAGACAGAAACAGAGAAAAATTTGCACTGGCTCCGGGATTTGAACCACGGACCTTCATATTTCCAGTATGATGCTCTACCAATTAAGCTAAGCCAGATATAAACTTTCCTCTGCGCGAAACGTTAGATAATCCCAGTATTTAGCGTGAAATGTATTCTCAAACCTAGGAACCGAAATTTTTACGGCAGACGAACTAGACAAGAGAAAGTTACGCTAGAAACTCGCCATTTGGCAACATCCACTCTTACTAGAGAAATATGAAATCTCAACCTTCGGGCAGCGACATATAATTCAAACAATTTAAACTACGGGAGACAGAAACAGAGAAAAATTTGCACTGGCTCCGGGATTTGAACCACGGACCTTCATATATATATATATATATATATATATATATATATATATATATATATATATATATATATATGTACAATTAAAGACAAGTAAATTTCTTTCCAAGTAACCTCCAATATAGTATTTGTATTTTCTACTTGTTTATACTAATTTCGTTAGAGATCATCATTTATCGGATTAAACTTTAATTTATACTTATGCGACTGTTTGCCCAATGATAGGACTATAGAACGTGATGAAGCTATGTACTACATTCATTAGCAGTCATGTTTGTACTGATATCTTCTGATATCTCCAGTAGGGAGAAAAAGTTATGATTTTGGATTAGTTTAGAGGGACTAAAACAGGTCTTTTTTCCCTGAACTCAAAAGTAGGAGACAAAGTAAAATTAGGGCAAAAAAGTAAGGTTTGCCAACTTATAAATAGTAGTTACTATTTTATAAATAGTAGAAAATGAATGGCAAATGTAATGAAGTAGTTGAAATCAGGTTGGTGACACTGCTTTATCGACCTTGTTTATCTTTCTTTATAACCTGCATCTAAATAACCTTCTGTTTGAGTTTTATTCCAATTTTTATATTCCAATGTTATTCCCGAGGCAAATCAGAAACTCTAATTCCCTCGGCTTCGCCTCGGGATTTAGGGACCATGGTTCCTTCGGCTTTGCCTCAAGAACCAACCTTTTTCGCTCAGGGAATAATGGCTTACTTTACTCCCTAGGTTCGTAAATAACTTTATTTTATCCTTAAAACAATTAATGCAATTCTAGCAAAAATGCACACATACCCATATGAAATTTTGACTATCAATTCGTCAGATCTAATCAATAAACAGGTTATTGAATGGTTTATTAACAGATCCTTATCACTTGTTTATCAATAATTTGTGTAATTAGTTTAGTACACGATAATTAATTGTAACCTATTCTCCTTGTTGTTATACTAAATGCATGGACTGACATTGTAATGCACAGAATGATTATCTCAGCATTAATAAACATTTAAAGCAATATTCAATTATAATGAATAGCATAATTCATTGTATCGTCATTTAAAAATACTCTACCAATTAATGTGGCACATAGCTTCCTCGCAAAGAAAAGACCGAATTAAGAAAAATACCTGGATAAAAATAATCAAAAAGTTGGAACGGCGTCGCACTGTTCCAGTAAATATTTAATGAAGTTGAAGAAATTTAAACATTTGTTGGAGAAACAAAGCCTCCAACAAGCACCAAAAGTTAGCGCACATATAATTAATTTAATAAACAAATATAAAACTGCAACCAAATCGTTGAAACCGCTGTATAAAAAGTTGTTTTTTTATTTTACCCCCCTCAAAACTAAAAATAACACAAAATAGAATATAACAAAAATTAATCTACTATGCAAGAGCTTTTCAACGATATACATCATATTATAAAAGAATAACTTTAACATTTGTACCCCTGTACTCTGAGGTACCAAAATTATATTATTAAAAAACAAACAAAACAAAAGGGCATTCATTTAACTAATAAATACATATAAATAAAAACCTAATATAAAAAAAGTATTTAAACCCTTTAACCTTCAACAAAATTATAAATCGGTACGAAAGTACATGTACAACTTTTTTAAAAAATCAAAAAATAACAAAATGATCACCATCTAAGGTACAACCGATGATGATACGACAAAAACTCATAGGACTAAAGTTGTAGATCTTTTAAAATCAGTTACCACTTTTGCTATCCATTTTCTAATACGACTTACCGTTTAGCCGCAATAAGCCCCCAAACCAGCTTAAAAATCAAGTCGCCCATTATTATTTTTTTAAGGGGGGAAGAAGGGGGAAAAGTGAACTTTTTATAGTTATTTTTGTTCACAATATGGACGTTGCGCGTCGAATGGCGCAAACCGCAAGTCTCTAGCACTTCTGGAAGTGGGTAAACATTAATATCAGTCAGTGAGTCAGTTAGCCATGTGGCTTTATAGTATAAGACATATTAATTTACCACGATTTAAAGTGCGCAGAAAGTTGAAATTACGCAGGTGTTATCTGCAGACTACTTTCGACAAACCATAAAAATTTCATACAAATCAGATGATTACTTTTAAAGATATGGCAGTAAATAAATGTATGTTTGTGAGCATGTGGAAGATAAACAAATAAGAGCAGAAGGTTGAAACTTATATGGGACCAACAATGGGCTAATTATGACCTATCACCCAAATTTCATTAAAATTGGACTTGTAGTTTTTAAGATATGGTGGTTCGCAAAAAATGAACGACAGACCGACAGACCGACAGACAGACACGGGACCAAAAATGTTCCCTGATGTCTGAAACGGATTTCTGTCTTGGAATTTTTGAAATCGGAGATATAAAATATTTTCGTTCTTCAGAACGATCACAGAGCTTCCGTTACCTTCGGTAAGCTCGGAAGCAATATATTAATAAGGATTTTTTAAATGTGTTTCACAAAGCTGTTGAAAATTAAGTTTGAAATACTTTATTTTTATAATTTGGTAATAATTAAAATTTCAATTGTGGTATTATAATTTTTTCGTCCGACCACTAGACAAACGTCCGACATGAGTATAAAATGAAGTACAAGATGAAAGCGAAGCCTTCTCCACAATTAATATATTTGTGGAGAAGAGTCCATAAATAATATATTTGTGGAGCGGTCTCCACAAATAATTTGTTGAGAGTCGCTCTTTTTTTTTTTTTTATCTTAAAATCGAAACAATTTTGACAGTTTTAAAAAATTTGGAAGGAAAATTAAATAAATCTGACAATATGGGTTGTAAAAGCGTAAAAATCATTATAGTATACGATATAGAATGCGAGGAAGCTATGTGCCACATTAATTGGCAGAGTTTCTTTTATAATTGTAAATAATATCAATAAATTGATTACATATTTACTTTTTAATAAGACGTTAAAAACAATTTTATTTATAACTCTTCGCCAAACGCATCTCTCACCATAAACGAATCACCTAAAAAAGAATAAAAATAAATCGGTCTGATAACGCAGACATACTTTCTCATATACGAATTCATTATTAATTACCCAGTGTTTTCCATTTATTAGTATTCTTATGTATATTTAATTATTATTGGACATTCCATCAAAATTTATCATAGAAATAACTTCTCCTCGGCAGGGAATTGAACCCAGCCTCTCTTCGTCCGCGTTTAATGATATTTTGTAAGGGACTAGATTTTTCCCGGGAAAACGGCTTATATCGTTAGATTCGAATTTCAATGAACTACATTCTAGAATTTTTTTAATAAAAGTCCGATTTTGAGAAATAATTTTTTCTTTCTCTTTTTTAGTTTTTGGAGAGTAACGCCCCCAAATGTGGAGGTAAAATTCATTTTTTGAACATGTATGCCAAATTTTGTCATAATTGGCCCAGTAGTTTAGGCTCCAAGCGTCTGCACAGACGACAACGAGACGATAAGACAAACATTTTTTGAAAAACAATTCTTTGGGCTCAGGGGACCTCAAGACGTGAGAATCCATCAAAATCGATTTTTCGCGTCATCACAATACTTTCTCTTTATATGAGAAAGTAAAAACTAATAATAAAAAAAAAAAGTCAACTGAAGAAAATGTTTAATTCTTCATTAAAAAAAATACATCATTAATATTCCCTTCTTACATATGGCGGAACCGCACGTCTCCCTAACATCCTTAAAAACATGGCACGCTTTCATAAAAAAAAAAATATATAATAATGACCATTTTACACTATATTGACCAACATTCCTTCTTTTTTTTGACCATTGCGACTCTTACAAAAAAACAACCACAAACAATATTTAAAACGTTTCATATTAAATAGTTCTTTCTCAATTCTATTATTACCATTTTGACCACAGAAATATCAAAAGTACCGGTTCCTTTTTTTTGTACTTATTCTATATTTTTTTTCAGGTGGGTGGTTAATTTTCGAATAAGTAATATTTACATATTTTATTCTTCTTTAAATGTTTATATATATATATATATATATATATATATATATATATATATATATATATATATATATATATATATATATATATATATATATATATATATATATATATATATATATATATGTATATATATATATATATATATATATATATATATATATATATATATATATATATATATATATATATATATATATATATATACAGATAGGTAGATGGATATAGTATAAACAAACACATTATTATTCTTCGTTTAATTTATATAAATTCTATTCTTATGCAAATAACTGTTTTTGTTAAAAAGGGATATCATATTCACGCCCCCATAATGGAATTTATATATATATATATATATATATATATATATATATATATATATATATATATATATATATATATATATATATTTATAATATAGATATACATTGTAATAACCAACAAACTTAACATATTAAAGAACGGTAGAAACAGTTAAAAACATATAATTATATAACAAAAAATGTCATGTAAATTACCCATTCTGGGTTCAAGTGACTAGAATTTTTCAATTATCTCTAATTACATAATGACATTCGAAGAGGGAAACGCAATAGTTTATTATTTCTAATATATAATATTATTTTCTTTTTCCCACTATTTCTCTGCAGATAAAAACGTTTACCCTTTATCATTTAATGGCTATTTTACTTATTTATATAAGAATTACAGAAGTACATAATTCTGCAACGAATATAACCATGAATGCAATAATTTTGTATCTAGATATATTTCCTTCATAGTTTCGCTACAAAGTGCGTAATTTGAAACGTATTATCAAGGAATATTAATAATACCCAGTGTTATTATAAATATACTATATACCTGTGTTGTCTACGAGGAAATGAAATTATAGTAAAGTGAAGGGATTTATATAAATAGTGATTATGTATAGACGCAAAGGTGAAATGCCGGGAAGAAGAATAAATAAGAAAAATAGACTGCCAATTGGTGTGGCACATAGCTTCCTCACATGCTATCACGTATTTTATTGATTTTATGCTTTTACAAGCCATTATTGTCTAATTGGTTTAACTGTTTCCCCCGTTGATTTTTTACATGAATTAAAGTATCAATTTAGCAAAAGTTACAGAGCACAGACAAATTAATCCGGGGCTATCTGCGGGTTACTTTCGATAAACTATAAAAGTTTCATTTATGTAAATAAGATGAGTACTTTTGATTTAATAAATAATGTATGTTGTATGTGGAAGAGAAACAAATGAGCGCATAAGGTTGAAACTTATATAGGATCAACTATGAGCTAATTATGACCTACCATACGAATTTAATTAAAATCGAACGAAGTAGTTTTTAAGATATGTTGGTTCGAAAAATTGAGTGACAGACCGACAGACCGACAGACAGACACGGAACCAAAACATGTTCCCAGTTGTCTAAAACGGATTTCTGTCTTGGCATTTTTAAAATCGGAGACAGAAAATATTTTAGATTTTTCTAATTGTTTTTCTAAAATTTCTAATTGGCAAACTAATTCCGACGGTAAATCTGCACTATTTTGTCCACTTATTTCTAACTGTCCGATTTACATACGGTTTAATTTTAAACTATTCCATTTTAAAATTAAATTTACATAATTAAAACAATTTCTCTTTTTTAGCATCTCGATAAATTTAACAGTTTTTTAGTTTTGGAACGAAGTTCCTTATGGCACGTTCTGGAGCCCGGGAGTGAATCCGAAAAAAACGACCAAAATCACCGTCACAAAATAACCCTCACAAAATCACCGTCACGCAAAATCCGTCACGAAATCTACAGATGACGATAACTTGAGTAAAAGATCACCGAGTTAGATGAAATTTGGTATGAGTTTGGATTGAAATAGGACTGTTTTCTACCTACCCGGCCAATTAATTTAAAATATTAAAATATATCTCTTCCCTACTCTACAGCTTCTGCTTGTATCAGGGTGAAATTTTAAATGATTATATTTTATTTATATACAAAACAAAGTGACATTTTTGACATATGTAACAAAAATAATCAAAACAAGTCAAATAACAGGCTTCCTTAATAACACTTTTTCCCGTCTTTTGAAGCTTACGTTTACGCGAGCGTTGCGCGTGAACGCTTTGGCGGATAACGTTTTCCGACGAACTCAGCCTGGGCATTGGTAAAATGAACATGTGTACCAAATTCCATCTAACTCGGTGATCTTTTACTTAAGTTATCGTCGTCTGTAGATTTCGTGACGGATTTTGCGTGACGGCGATTTTGTGACGGTGATTTTGGTCGTTATTTCGGATTCACTCCCGGGCTCCAGAACGTGCCATAAGGAACTTCGTTCCAAAAAAAATTAAGAAAAAAAAAATCCAAAATTAAGTTGCAAATCCCATTCATTAAATTTGTAAAAGAAATAATTGTTATATTATGTTAATGACTGTGAACAGATTGTATTTGTAGATTAATAAACCATGACAGAAGATGACCTTTAACAGGGACAAAACATCTCATATGTAATATTAATTATGTCTATTATTACACCTCTTCAGCCATCTATTACTTATATAAAACAACTTAAGTAAACCGGACAATTAGAAATGTAGATGGGCCAAATATTGTAGATTTACCATTCGCTCACTACTGGGAAATTATTTTTAAATGTTAACTTTCCGGGAAAAGCAAAAGTTTTTTCCTTGTTAGAGATCAAATTTCAGAAAATTAGACCCTAAAACCATTTCTTATACTTGGCAGACATCAATATTATTTTAGAGATTATCATAACAAATATAATGATTTTATTTTATCATTTCAAACATGTGGTGATATTTATTATTGTGATCAAATAATATAATTGGTTAAACATAAATTAAAAGTAGAGGAGTGGAACTAACAGATGAATAATAAATAAATTAATAAACGTAGAAGTCGAAAGAAATAACAATTTAAGTTAAAAGAGAATACAGTATTAGTAAGTTAGGGTTGAAGGAAGAGAAATGGAGACACCAGCGCATTCTAGTGAGAACGCAAAGACTTAAAAACTCTCTAAGAGTCAAACCCGTGCTGCGCCCTAGCAGAGATCGATTCAACTACACTCTTACATATTCTCAAAGAACAACATAACAAATCCAAAAAAAATTATATTATTTACTCCTAATTTACCAGTAAATACTCATTATATTATTTAATAATACATTACGCGTCGAGTGCGGAAAGTAGCATTTTGCATGCGAGTGTGTAGTAAAACTACACGAGCAATGCAAAATGCAGTTTTCCCACGAGTTGCGTACCGTACTTTATCTACAATTGTTAGATTTAAATAATAAATACAGAAAAAAATAAACTTGCTGTATGTAAGTTCGTATCTCTCTCTTGATAAAGATGGCATTAATTCTTGAGTTGTATTTTTTGCCGAAAATTATTTCTGGAGGAGTATTATTCTCCACATTTTCGTCAATGTCACTTGATTCACTCATTGTTTTTCACTAAAAACTCGATATAAACAGTTACTTTAATTAAAGAACAGCAAATTAGTTTTGTTAAATGTAAACAAACTCGCTAATCGTGCGTAAAGCTGAAGAATTCCTTTTCTTTACCGCCCTAGGGTGGTAAAGAAGAGGAATTCTTCAGAACTATGAGACGCGCATGCGCAAGATGGTAGATTCAATACCCGTTTCCATGCAATTTTTTCAAAACAGTTTCAATACAAAACCAATAATTTGCTATTGTGAACTTGAACTCAACCAAATGGTTCATTTTGAAATCAATTTTCCCATGGGGTTTTATATACCAAAACCATTTGAAAAAGGTTTGGAAACGTAATAAATATTTGCAATAGGTACTAAATACTTGCGTGTATAAATGTATACTATATAAAATGTTTTTTATTATAATTTTATAACCAAATCTCCCCCCCCCCAAAAAAAAATCAAAATCATAATAAAAGTAACACTTTATTAATTATGGTCCATTTCATTATTTTTTATTATTTCACAGCAAATATATTGTTAACGTTAACACGGCATTTTATTTGTTTCTTTTAGAATACGGATAACTGACAGTTTGGCTGATTGAAGTCGAGATTACTGTGTCCTCAGCTGATTGAATATTGATAAAAGCTCTCGTCGCAAGGACTTAAAACTCTCTAAGAGTCACACCCGTGCTGCGCCCTGGTAGAGATCGGTTTAACTACACTCTTACATATTCTCACGGAACAACCCCGGTGGATTCTCAGCTGCAATCTCATCATTTTGTAAGTAATAATAAATTATAAATTAGATGTTTGGAAGATAACTAAAGTTTATCAATGTTATTTTTCGGTTAAAGAAGTTTACAGTTTTTTATAAAAATAAAAAAAATCGGGTACGGGGTACCTCGGAACTTTTCCTCACTTCAGAGGCCACTAAAAGAGGCAGGAGGAAGCAGCATTGGACGTGGTCAGTACTTGGATGGGTGACCGTTCTGAACTAACTAATTTATTATCATTCTTTAAAAAAAAACCTTATTATTAATACCTATATTTTATTTAATTATTTTCAGTTTGGCGGTATTTTGACAGATGTAAACATACTTTGACGTCATCAAAATTATTGCACTAATAAATAATTATATTCACTTATAACTTTTAAACTAATTAATGGAATTTCATCGGGTTTTATTTATATTTGGTCCTTAATTTTTTCCGTTTCCAACGATATGCTATATGTCAAAAACCTATTTATACTTCCAGTATTATTAATTGTCAAAATTTAAAAATTCAAAAATTTATAACTTCAAAATGGCGGCCAAAATCAAAATGAAATTTAGTGGGCTTGTTTGCCATACAGAGAGGTACATTCGAGCCATCGATCAGGACCATTTTCGATTTATTACGATTTTTTTAAATTTTTGCTGACTCAGCAAACTGGGTTCAAGATTGTGGAAAAAGTTGATTTTCCGGGCGGCACAATTACAGGTTTGGACTGATTTTTCTGCTATGTTTCAACTCTATAGGTTAAATACCTTGGGCGCTACGTTGATAACACACATACACACACACATAGGTCATGCTGAAAACCACTCAGGAGGTTTTAAAAACACCTAAAACGGATAATTCCGTTGAAATATCGAAAAAAAAAAAATTGGTGATAACAATACTTTTCCTACTATTAATAGTGAGGAAAAGTAAAAAAAACTTTTAAATAGTTCTGTTTCCTTCACATGCAGAGTGTCTTTTTTACTTGTTAAAAAAAAAAAAATAATAATAGTGTGTTTAGAGAGGGTTAGAGATGATCAGAGAAACCACCCCTAACTTTTAGGGAGGGATCCTAATTAACAAATACCGTTTTGTTTTTTTTTATTTAAAAGAAAAACTTTTTCTTTTGCTAATGGTGACATTTGACATTGATCCGGGTAAATAATGATACTTTTTACAACAACTAAACAATATACATACTTTGTATAACAGGTGAAAACAGGTACAAAGTTTCTTGTATCAATAGCAAATAAGAGTATATAATTATCTTAAAAGTACCACAAATGACATCCAGGTCTTAGCATATAATATATTAATTACACTATTTACAGTTAGTTTATGTAAATGAAAAAAAGAAATACATAAAAAAACCAACTAACTCCATAGAAACATTAAAAAAAGTATATATATATATATATATATATATATATATATATATATATATATATATATATGTGTGTGTGTGTGAGTATATGTAACTCTTAAATGACGTTAATTTATGTAAATTCTCTAATTTCAATGAATTAAACAACTGTTTATATTCTTTTTTCTTAAATTATTTTCTTTTTGTTATTTGAAAGTTTTTTTGTTTTTTTTTTTATTTATATTAATTATAGTGTGAGTTTAAAGTTTGGATGCAATGTGGTCGGTGTTGCTGTCAGTCTAAGTGACAGAGAGCTGTCATTATGTCTAGAAATAGAATTGAAGAGCAACAGGTGTGACTGTCTCATATAGTTGTTTTTTATTACACCTGTTGTACGTTAAATGAAGACGAAGGGTCTTAAATTACTAAGCAATTGCGAAGAATTAACGAAGTAAAATAAAATGAAAACGATAGTAGAGGATGTAATAGTGTTATTTTAAGTTTAAAAAAATAGGAGGAGAGTCTAATACACAATTTTTTATTGAATAATTTAAAGAAAAAAATAACTATGTGTCAAAAGGTAGACATTATCTAAACTAAATATTTATATATCGTTATGTATCGAGATATTTCCGTCTATCAGATGAGCGTTTGTGTCTTTTATATGCCTCTACATCATTTGAGTGACCTAATGAGATTTATTGATGCCTATACGGCCATGTCTACCCGATGAGCTTTTGAGTCATTAAGATGCCTATACGTCTACCCGATGAGCTTTTGAGTCATTAAGATGTCTATACGTCTACCCGATGAGCTTTTGAGTCATTAAGATGCCTATACGTCTACCCGATGAGCTTTTGAGTCATTAAGATGCCTATACGTCTACCCGATGAGCTTTTGAGTCATTAAGATGCCTATACGTCTACCCGATGAGCTTTTGAGTCATTAAGATGCCTATACGTCTACCCGATGAGCTTTTGAGTCATTAAGATGCCTATACGTCTACCCGATGAGCTTTTGAGTCATTAAGATGCCTATACGTTTACCCGATGAGCTTTTGAGTCATTAAGATGCCTATACGTTTACCCGATGAGCTTTTGAGTCATTAAAATGTCTATACGCCTACTCGATGAGCTTTTGAGTCATTAAGATGTCTATACGTCTACCCGATGAGCTTTTGAGTCATTTAGATGTCTATACGTCTACCCGATGAGCTTTTGAGTCATTTAGATGTCTATACATCTATCCGATGAGCTTTTGAGTCATATAGATGCTTATACGTTTACCCGATGAGCTTTTGAGTCATTTAGATGTCTATACATCTATCCGATGAGCTTTTGAGTCATATAGATGCTTATACGTTTACCCGATGAGCTTTTGAGTCATTAAAATGTCTATACGCCTACTCGATGAGCTTTTGAGTCATTAAGATGTCTATACGTCTACCCGATGAGCTTTTGAGTCATTTAGATGTCTATACGTCTACCCGATGAGCTTTTGAGTCATTTAGATGTCTATACATCTATCCGATGAGCTTTTGAGTCATATAGATGCTTATACGTTTACCCGATGAGCTTTTGAGTCATTTAGATGTCTATACATCTATCCGATGAGCTTTTGAGTCATATAGATGCTTATACGTTTACCCGATGAGCTTTTGAGTCATTAAAATGTCTATACGCCTACTCGATGAGCTTTTGAGTCATTAAGATGTCTATACGTCTACCCGATGAGCTTTTGAGTCATTTAGATGTCTATACGTCTACCCGATGAGCTTTTGAGTCATTTAGATGTCTATACATCTATCCGATGAGCTTTTGAGTCATATAGATGCTTATACGTTTACCCGATGAGCTTTTGAGTCATTTAGATGTCTATACATCTATCCGATGAGCTTTTGAGTCATATAGATGCTTATACGTTTACCCGATGAGCTTTTGAGTCATTTAGATGTCTATACATCTACCCGATGAGCTTTTGAGTCATATAGATGCCTATACGTTTACCCGATGAGCTTTTTAGTCATTTAGATGTCTATACATCTATCCGATGAGCTTTTGAGTCATATAGATGCTTATACGTTTACCCGATGAGCTTTTTAGTCATTTAGATGTCTTACATCTATCCGATGAGCTTTTGAGTCATATAGATGCTTATACGTTTACCATACGAGCTTTTGAGTCTTTCAGATTCCTTCATTAATCTAAACAAAATATTTAAATATTGTGCCTATTGCCAAGCTATGTCCCGCAGACGAACTTAGCCGACCACATATTGTTAAAAGGCACCAAAAGATTTACTTATTCACAAAATTTTAGCTTGATGTGAGTCAGACATTTTTTATCTCACTCAGTGGCTTAGCTAGACCATTGGGGGCCCTCGCCGAAGAAAATCGATGAGCAAAAAAAAAAAAAAAACCTTTTACTTTCAGGATTGGGGGCCCCCCTCGATGTTGGTACATTGATAGTAATTCCGGATATTTCTGGATTTTGGGGCTCTGGCACTGGGGGCACCCCCGCAATGCGGGCCCACGCGGGCCCATTGTTACGCCACTGATCTCACTATTCTATCTCCTGGACTATGAGATATTTATTTGCCTACCTCAATCGATAATAATATATTTAGAAGTCTACTTTAATTTGACGAATATCAAGAGCTGAATGCTGGAAGTAGTTTTATATCACCTACTCGCCGGTCTTGGCTGGCCTACGGCCAGCCTTTGCCCGTCGAGTGGCCAGGTAGATATATGCCAGGTACTTGTATAGTAGTTGGTACTTGTAATATCTGGTAATGTTTTAGGAGGTTGTGGGATATTGTAGCCATCAGGTGGGTTAATTATACAAAATAAACAAACATAAAAGCAAACAAAGAAACAAAGTATGAAAGCTATTGACGTCTAAAGGAGCTGAGCTAGTATCTGTGGAGTTTTAGAGGGGATTGAGTAAGATGGGGTGACAGGAGCGACGGCAGAGGATGGGAAGATCGGACATATTCCCGTCTCGTTCCCTTCTTATAGCGCGGCACTGTTCAAGTAAATATTTATTTAATAACTTTGGTACTAACCAACATTTTTCGGAGAAACAAAGGATCTAACATGCGCCAAATATTAGTGCACATATAATTTATTTAATAAACAAATAACACAGCAACCAAATCGTAAAAACCTCTATATAAAAAGTTTTTTCAATTTCACCCCCCTCAAAACTAAAAATAACACAAAATAGAACATAACAAAAATTAATCTGCTATTCAAGATCTTTAAAACGATATACATCATATTATAATAGATTAACTTTAACATTTGTACCCCTGTACTCTAAACTCTAAGGTACCAAAATTATATTTACAAAAAAAAAAAAAACAATACAAAAGGGCATTAATTTTACTAATAAATAAATAAAAATAAAATAACCTAATAACAAAAAATTATTTAAACCCTTTAACCTACAACAAAATTATAAATCGGTACAAAAGTACGTGTACAACATTTTTAAAAAATAAATAAATATAATAGCATTAATGTACAAATCAAGGCCTTTCAAATGATATACGACACCATATTAAAAACCAAAAAAGTGGTCATGTGACACGGCACACAAGAAAAAGTGTACTTTCATGTTCTCGGCAAATAGGATGAACTAATAAAATATAATATACTCAATTTAAAGAGCATTAGTGTGAGATTTATTCACCCCAATCAGAAATAAAATCGGTCTACAATTGTAAAAAATACGGTCATTCAAAGTAAACAAATTGAAACAATGAAAACAAAAAAAATCCAAAATTATCACCATTTAGGGTACACCCGATAAAGGTACGACAAAAAGTCATAGGACCAATGTTGTAGATCTTTTAAAATCAGTTACCGCTGGTGCTGTCTGTTTTCCAATACAACTTACCGTTTAGCTGCAATAAGCCCCAAAACAGCTAAAAAATCAAGTCGGCCATTTTTATTTTTTTAGGGGGGGAAGGAGTGGGAAAAGTAAACTTTTTATAATTATTTTGGTTCACAATATGGACATTGCGCGTCGAATAGCGCAAACCTCAAGTCTCTAGCTCTTCTGGAAGTGGGTAAACATTAATGTCAGTGAGTGAGTGAGTGAGTGAGTTAGCTATGCGGCTTTATAGTGTATAGATGTCATGCAGATGGAATATACTCGTACTTATAGTACATAAAGTTATTTGCTTCTAAAAAATGTCAGGGATGATGAAAGAGGATACAAATAATTGTCTAAGGACAATCAAAATATTAAATGTTTATCTTTTACTTATCGAAATGTCGACCATCGATACATCAAATTAAGTTAAGTTAACAAGAAATATCGATACTGATTTCGGCACCAGCAACATTATTAACCGAATTATGTAAAAAAAAAAAATGACCTTTGACTTGATGGTTGATCTGCATCTACGCCGTGTTGAGCTACGTGCTGCCATAACTGCTTCAAATCCTCCAGTTGCTCCTTCCTTTTATCAACTGTTGACTGCAATTCCTAAAATAAAATAAAAATAAATAAAAATTAAAAAAATAATAATTTAAGGGTGTCTAATATGATTCCCAATTGTTCACAAAGAAAGTGTTTCAGTCAAACACTTGGTTATTCGCCATTTTGGATTTGAACAACTGATAATTTTGAGTTCGCTATATTTTTTCTGTGTGCGCGTCTAAACGATCTTTAAAGCTTTATTTTCCTAGACGCGACTCCAGCGATAGACGATCAACACTCAGAGCAAGGAAGGGGTAGAGGGAACAATACTATAGAATCTTGGTCTCAAAAAGTGCGGTTCATTATGCGACACCCCTATACTAACACTTTCAAGCGGCAGTTTAGTGAAACAGTATCGATATCTCGATAAAAACTCGAAATATATCTGATATCAGCTGATAAGAATAAGTAATATTTTCTTACGACGTTTAATATTTTTATTTTGAATACAGTTTTCTTCATAAATATGTACTTTAATGTTTGTTGTTAATCTTATTAATTGTCTGAAGTAACGATGTTAATAAACGTGTAAAAGATCCTAGATAACCAATAGCAATCTTCTTTGAGTGAGGTATCAAATAACTACTACTGATAAGGATTTGTTGACAACCGTCTGCGGGGACAGAAAGACAAGGAATAAACCAATACGACAAGGACCAGTGACCACGTGATCACTTTAGTTCAGATTGAGCTCGCTAGAAAGCGTTAGTATATGGGGGGAGCATAATGAACCACTTTTTAAATCGCATTGCTCCCTTTACCACTTCCTTGCTTTGAGGATCAACAGATAGTCGCCCGGCGACTGTCGCTGAGGACTCCTCTTCTGAGTTTGCATGTTACCGTTTTCCTAACAGAGTGACTCTTCACATGCAAACTCTTATAATTTTGTGCCAGCGACTAACGCTGAGGACTCCTCTTCTGAGTTTGAATGTTACCGTTTTCCTAGCAGAGCGACTCTTCACATGCAAACTCTTATAATTTTGTGCCAGCGACTATCACTGAGGACTCCTCTTCTGAGTTTGCATGTTACTGTTTTCCTAGCAGAGCGACTCTTAACATGCAAACTCTTATAATGTTGTGCCAGCGACTATCACTGAGGACTCCTCTTCTGAGTTTGCATGTTACTGTTTTCCTAGCAGAGCGACTCTTCACATGCAAACTCTTATAATTTTGTGCCAGCGACTATCACTGAAGACTCCTCTTCTAAGTTTGCATGTTACCGTTTTCCTAGCAGAGTGACTCTTCACATGCAAACTCTTATAATTTTGTGCCAGCGACTAACGCTGAGGACTCCTCATCTGAGTTTGCATGTTACCGTTTTCCTAGCAGAGTGACTCTTCACATGCAAACTTATAATTTTGTGCCAGCGACTATCGCTGGAGTCGAGTCTAGGAAAACTTACCTTATTACAATTACTGAAAAGTTTCATGTTTTTATCTCTTTTGATTCAAAAGTTATTGGAACCGTACAGAGTGACAGAAAGACACAGGAACAAAACTATAAGGGTTTCTTTTTTTGGTTTGCGTCATGCAGCCACAGAAAGAACAATTTAGCCATAGAAAAGGACAATTATTTAGCCACTGTATCGGGCTTGACGCACCATATGCGTTACCATGAAGCGCCGTGTGCGTATGACGCTTTACTGCAATATTATACAAATTATTATGTATTCTTATTATTTTGATTTATTTAATTATTCTGTACCTATGTATACACAAGTTTGTAAAATTTATTGTGTAATTGAAGCAAGTAAAAACTTGGACCTAACAAATTATTCATAATTATTGATATATGTCTGGAGGTATATCTTTTTTTATGATTTCTTTTCACCCCAGCCATCGAAAGTATTTATTTTAGAAATTAATTTATTTCAGAGGAAAGAAAAAATCGATCCAAGACAACTCAGACAGTCTTTCTCATATACGAGTTCATAATTACTTAACCCAGTTTTTTTACATTTATTAGTTTTCGTAGGTACATTTAATTATTATTGAACAATTACTCGAAATTTATTATAAAACTAACTTCTCCTCGGTGGGAAATCGAACCCAGCATCTCTCTGTCCACGTTTAAAGCAATTTTCTCAGGAACTAGATTTTTCCTGGGAAAACAGCTCACATCGTTAGATTAGTATTTAAATGGACTACATTTTAGAATTTTCATAAAAAAATAATCAAAATCGTCGGAACCGTTTTCGAGAAATAATTTTTTTCCCCGTTTTTTCAGAGTTTTTGTAAAAAATCATTTCTCGAGTTCGCATCGGGGTATGATTTTTCTGAACATGTATGCCAAATTTCGTCAATATCAGCCCAGTACATTAGGCTCTAGGCGTCTACACAGAAAGATGACAGACGTCCTTTTTTTTAAACCACTTTTTTAGACTCAAGGGACCTCAAAACGTGTAAATCCTTCAAAATCTTAAAATCGAATTTTCGCGCCATCACAATACTTTCATTTTATATGAGAAAAAAAAAAATGTGAAGGCCAAAATTTTACAAAAATGGTTTGACGCAACAAAATGCCGTTTTGAAGAAAAACGAAATTTGATCCTTAATTTTATTTTCATATTAAGAATTTTTAATAAAATTATGATTTTTTTTTTTAATGTTGCAGGAAAACTCTTTTATTGTTGGTGAAATATATATTAATTCAAGGGAGAGAGTCTGTACATTATTGATGCGTGCATATATTAAGGAATCAACAGACGCCTTTAGACACGATAATGTCTGTGAGTATATGTTGTAATTTCCTTAAGCTATGTTTACACGGTTATAGTTGACGTCACGATAGCAACTATCGCATCAGCTATCACCATGTATACTGATGAGAAACATTCTGTCACGATAGAACTAAATAAATAAAGAAACAATAATTTTTGTTGTTTAAAAATTAGGAGTTAAAAATGTACACTCTTATTACTCAGATAAAGGTAAATCATTTTTATCTCCAGTAGGGGAAAAAAGTTATGATTTTGAATTAGTTTAGAGGGACTAAAAAAGGTCTTTTCATCCCTGAACACAAAAAGTAGGGAGAAAAAGTAAAAGTGGAGCGAAAAAGTAAAGTAGGGCAAAAAAGTAAAGATTGCAACTTAACTATTTTATAAATTGTAGAAAATGAATGGCTAATGTAATGAAGTTGTTGAAATCAGGTTGGCGGCACTGCGCTTTTTTGGCCATGTTTATCTTTGTTTCTAACCTGCACCTGCATCTAAATAACCTTCTATTTGAGTTTAATTAATTCTATTTCTTATTTGTTTTTAATATTGAATCTCTAATATCTGCTATTAAAAGTGCTAATAATTATTGTTATTTACTAAATTAATAAACAAAAACTGTGCAATGGACGAAAATGCGTATTTTCTTCCTACTGGAGATAAAATATTGTATGTACCTCGTGAGTAAAGTGCCATTATTCCCCTCGCGATAATTATCTCCCTCGGCTGCGCCTCGGGAGCTAATTAGAGTTATTAAAGATTCTAATTCCCTCGGCTTCGCCTCGGGATTTAACGACATGGTTCCTTCGGCTTTGCCTCAAGAACCAACTTTTTCGCTCAGGGAATAATGGCTTACTTTACTCCCTAGGTGCATAAATAACTATTTTTTTAAATCATTTTAGAAATTTAAATATTGTTTTAATTTCTTTAATCTAATAAAATAATTATTTTATATTTGTATTTATAAATTATATTGTAATAAGATTTTCGATAAAAATGTATTATTAGGTGTTTCATTATTATTTTAGGCCAGATGATGCCCAGGTATTGGCGAAAGGTTGCTCAAATTATATTGCTTTAAAAAAAAAAAAAATATATATATTATGTTACTAGGCTGTGAAGTGAGTTTTTTCTTTACCGCGGGAAGTACATTTACTGTCGAGCGAAGCGAGACAGTAAAATGTATTGACAGTAAATGAATTTTATTTTCTTTAAAATTCATTTCTCGATTTCACTTAGTGGTATCATTTTTCTGAACATGTATGCCAAATTTCGTCAAAATCGGCTCAGTAGTTTAGCCTAACAGACGGCAGACAGCAGATAGACTTTTTTATTTAAAAAAAACAAACTCTATTTTGGTCTCAAGAGACCTTAGAACGTGTAAATCCATCAAAATCTCAAAATCGAATTTTCGCGCCATCACAATACTTTCTCTTTATAAGAGAAAGTAATAGAAGTTAAATTGTTTAAGACTAGTAACAAAATTTGATCATTCAGGTTGCTTATTATTAAATATTTATTTTATTGTTGCAGATAATCCCTTTTCTGCTGGTGAAATATATAATTGAGGAGAGAGTGATTCTGCGCATGTTTTTTTGAGGATTCCAATGCCTTTTATATTCAGTCAAGCTAGTTGTGCAAGTATGTATACTTTTTTAAATTTATGTGTTTAATGATTTTAGATTCTTGATAACACAATATGTATACAAAATGTTAAACAGAAATTTACCTTATTTTTTTTTTTAATATGTACATTAAATAACGAATAACGTATTATTAATTTTATTTTATGCAGGAAAAGACTTTTCTATTGGTCAACTATATTTATTTAAGAGATAATAAACATCTTAAAACACTATATTTATTGAGGAATCAACAGATGCCTTCAGTCAAGCTAATTTATGTATAAGTAAGTATAAACATTCTTCAAAATAATTTCAAATATGAAGCGTTATTGGAGGTCATTATGAAATGTTTGAAAGAATAGCCTCTCCACGTAAAGCTATATACCCCAACAAAAACCTAACTGAGAAAAAGGGCCACGTTCCAGACTCCCTCCTCAAAAAGTGAGCCTATCAAAGTAGTGCTATCTACAGTATAGCCAAGTCTGCTCATTCTTTAGTCCATAAGCTCACTTCACTCTTACCCAAAAAGTGACCTAATCAAAGTAGTGATATCTACATTGTAGCCAAGTCTGCTCATTCTTTAGTCCATAACCTCACTTCACTCTTACCCAAAAAGTGAGCTAATCAAAGTAGTGATATCTACAGTGTAGCCAAGTCTGCTCATTCTTTATTCCATAACCTCACTTCACTCTTACCCAAAAAGTGAGCTAATCAAAGTAGTGATATCTACATTGTAGCCAAGTCTGCTCATTCTTTAGTCCATAACCTCACTTCACTCTTACCCAAAAAGTGAGCTAATCAAAGTAGTGATATCATCATGGTGGCCAAGTCTGCTCATTCTTTAGTCTATAACCTCACTTCACTCCTACTCAAAAAGTGAGATAATCAAAGTAGTGATATTTACAGTGTAGCCAAGTCTGCTCATTCTTTAGTCCATAACCTCACTTCACTCTTAACCTAAAAGTGAGCCAATCAAAGTAGTGATATCTACAGTGTAGCCAAGTCTGCTCATTCTTTATTCCATAACCTCACTTCACTTTTACCCAAAAAGTGAGCTAATCAAAGTAGTAATATCTACAGTGTAGCAGAAAAGAATGCCCCCAAGATTCTTTAGTTTTCATACCAAGAAATTATCTTTAAGACTATTATGTAAAAAAGGCTTCGATAATTCACAAAAATTATATTTTGAATAACTAATTTCACATAAAAAAATAGGTTTGTCAATTAGTGTGGCACATAGCTTCCTCAAATCCAATTACGAATTTTATTGATTTTATGCTTTTACAACCCATCAATGTCTAATATATTTAATTGCTTCACGGTTTTTACACTGCCAAAATTGTTTCATTATTTTACATGAATTAAGGAATGAATTTAGCAAAAGTTAAAGAGCTCAGAGGGTTGAAATTAATATGGAGCTATCTGCGGTCTACTTCCGACAAATCATCAAAATTTCATAAAAATTAAATGAGTTCTTTTGAAGATATAATAGGTGTAAATAAATGTATGTTGGGCCCATAAGTTTGAAACTTATATGGGACCAACAATGGGCTATTTATGACCTACCATCCAAATTTCATTAAAATAGAAAGTGTAGTTTTTAAGATATGTTGGTTAGCAAAAATTGAGCAACAGACATACACGGAACCAAAAATGTTAATTTTTAAGATATAATTTTAAGATGGGGCAGGCCAAATTTTGACCCTTTGCCAGAGGTTTCTAATCCTTAGAGTTCAGAAGCCAATCAAAGTAGTGATATCTACATTGTAGCCAAGTCTGCTCATTCTTTAGTCCATAACCTCACTTCACTCTTACCCAAAAACTCACTCTTACCCTTTTTTTATATAAACAAATTGTCACTTATTATAAACTTTATAACATGCAATTGTTTTTATTGTTACAGATAAGCAATTTTCTGTTTGTGAAACATAGGAATTCAAAACGAGAGATTCTTCAGATATTTGATAACAGCAAATATTAAGGAATCAGAATATGCCTCCAGGCAAACGCCTGTAAGTATGTGCACAACAATTTTAAATGCAATGTGTACAAATTTTTGAACACAATAATTTTTAATATTTTGCAAATAATATAAGATATACAAACATCTATATGTATTGTGAAAAGAAGTATGTAAACAAACAATCTTATCAATACTTGACCACTTGACCGGAAAACAAGATTTGTCCTTTATATAGTCCAGGAGATAGCGTGCAAAAAAGTGTCTGACTAACATCAAGCTAGAATTTTGTGAAACGTTAATTTTTTAGTACCTTTTAAGAATATGTGATCAGCTAAGTTCGTCTGCGGGACATAGCTTGGCAATAAAACAATTCAATGGAGAGCTGCCATGTCCCACCCATTTTTATGGACAATATGATTTTCATGATCCTGAGTACAAAATTAGTTAGTAGACCAAAAATCAAGTTGATGTTAGTTTGTCACTTGATAGGTTGGTTATTAAAATATTACTCCAAATCAAAGTGTTCATCTATTGCCAAGCTATGTCTCGCAGACGAACTTTGCCGACCACATATTTTCAAATGTAACCATAAGATATACACTAACTTAATAGTTATTAGTCATTAGAATAACTTAATGGTTATTAGTCATTAGAATAACTTAATGGTTATTAGTCATTAGAATAACTTAATAGTTATTAGTCATTAGAATAACTTAATAGTTATTAGTCATTAGAATAACTTAATAGTTATTAGTCATTGTATAACTTAATAGTTATTAGTCATTAGAATAACTTAATAGTTATTAGTCATTAGAATAATTTAATAGTTATTAGTTATTAGAATAACTTAATGGTTATTAGTCATTAGAATAACTTAATAGTTATTAGTCATTAGAATAACTTAATGGTTATTAGTCATTAGAATAACTTAATGGTTATTAGATAACTTATTAGTTGTACGAATATTTACTCCAAATCAAAATTATTTAACATCTAGCTTGATGTTAGCCAAACACTTTTTTGCTCGCTATCTCCTGAAATATTAATTTTATTTTTTTATAATAAGTATGATTAATTAATACGTATATATTTTTTGTTGCAGGAATTAACTTTTCTGCTTGATAAATATGTTAATTAAAGAGAGATTTGGCTCATCTATGGAAAAAACATATTTATTGAAGAATCAACAAACTAATTGAAGATTTATAAGACATCAGATAATATTAATTTATAGCAGATATCGAATTATGAAATTAATTGATCTAATAACATCTTTAAAATAAATTATTGCGGTCAAATTTGTTTAAAGTAAGTGCGTGTTTATATATTACAAGCATTCGCCCCGCGCTTCGCGCGGGGTTAATGCTTAAATTACTTGAAAATGGGTCCTCCCACAAAATCGCAGGACTTTTACCAAAATGATTATAAAATGAGGATAAAATCTAACTCCGCCTCCCTTAATAGGAATTTCCTCGCCGTCCAGAGGAAACATATAGCTAGGCCACACCTAAAACTAAAACGTAATCCTAAAAACAAACTCTATATTACACAAAATACTTTTAACGATGTAGTAATGGACCGTAAACAATATTCCGTGTATAAGCAATTCTATCTGTAGCCCTCTCAGATGGTACCAAAACTTGTATGAAGGAGCTACTTCTTACTACGACGTACATTGACCGGGGCTAAAGCATGTTTCTGAGATCCACACCAACAAAAGATGTTTGGCCCTGGGATTTACTTCTAATGAACTCTGATAATATATAATGTATAACTCAGATGGTTTTATAACTTAAATGAAATATTTAGATACTTATTTCAGATACGCCTTAAAATATTAGAGATATTGCTCGCTATTAAAAAGTACTTCAGGAGGATACACAAAATCATTAAGGTCATTTAAATCTGTTACATATGCAACTCCATTAAGAGATATTATTACGTACGTCACTTCGTATACAATTTCTTACTCTTTATAATGATTGAGGAACCATCTTTAATTTTTAATCAGTGGCTTTATTACTACTATTGTGATTATATACCTATTACTATCATATTGTTTAATTGAATAGCCCATTTCATCAAATATAATACTTTATAATTTGAGATTCACACAAACAAAAATTTATTTTTTACTCTTGGATTTATTTATTGTCATCGAGTAAGCTAATTTCAAGGGGAACTTTTAATGCATAATTTCCACACCTCTATTTCTTCCGACTTCAAATTTAAAGTTATTCTTGGAATTAATATTGCTTCCTCTGAAGATGGTTTTCTTACTTGAATAAAATATTTAGATTTAACTATGATTAAATTAGTTCCATGAACTAATGAATTGATTAATGAAATTTAAATTTCTCATTTATATACCTTTAGATGAATTTTATAATTCAATATTTTATTATATATCTTTATACTTGTTTTGAACTATAGAATATAAGCTTATAAAAATAATAATTTGTTAAAATGTAGTTATTTATGAAATTTTAAATTTGTTTGTTCTTTATAAATACAAATTTTTCTCAGAAAAAAACGACAAATTAATAGAATAATAAATACCCGATTTAATAGCATTAGTTTGTAGTTTAAGCACCCGAATCGAAAATTAAATTGGACTATAATTGCTCACGCCATGCCATGACAGCTCCAAGTCAAAAATGTAACAAACATTGATCAAATTTACTCTACTTAAGGTAGAACCGATTGTCGTAACCGTAGGGTTCATGCTAGGAATCGGTGGCTATGCCAGTTTAAAATATTAGAGTAAATTGTAGGCCCTCTCATGAAATAAATTACATTATATTTGATTAGTTTTATTACAGAATAATAATAATAATAATAATAATAATAAAGATGGAACCTCTGTTAATTTATTTTATTATTTATTAGTACTCTAAATTAATTAAACATAAGTAGAAAAGGTCGAGGTGAAATAATAATTATATGTATAATTAAGCTACATCATATAAAAAGAAAACAATGTCGAAATAATTTGACATATTAAGGGGCTTCATTATAATCTAGAACTCACAACTTAACGATAAATTACCCTAAATAAACTAAAACATTCATTTCAATATAGTAAAACTACATTTAAATAAAGTAAAACATTCATTTAAATAATTATACTAAAACAATTATTTAAATAAAGTAAAAACATTCACTTAAATAAACTGAAATATTAACTTAATGTAGAATTTAACAAACTATAAATCAGTTCATTCTAGAAATAATAATATGATAATAAAAACAATTTTAAAAAACGTAAAAAAATAATTTAAATAAACTAAAATATTCATTTAAATAAAGTAAAATATTCATTTAAATAAACTAAAACATTCATTTAAATAAAATAAAATATTCATTTTAATAAACTAAACATTTTCTTAATATAGAATTTACCAAACTGTTAAAAACAATTGTAGTAACAATAATATGGTAATAAAAACAATTAAATAAATAAACATAAGAATTAAATTATACCTTAATAAATGTCGGTAGCATAAGAAAACATGTCGGGAGGTGTGTCGTGCACGACGGCTGTATACGTGAAACTGAGTCAAGGAGAGTGGGTGAAGAAAGAGAGGGGACATTTTTGTTTACATCTAGGATCCAAAGTGTGTTTACACTATTGTATTTATTATCTTTTACCTTTCAAACAACAAACTTAATTATTTATTGCTTGTTTATATTTTCTTTATCTTTATACTTGTGTTTAACTATACAAATAAACTATAATAATAAAAACATGATTATTTCTTAAAAAACGTAAACATGACGGTATTTACGGAATTTTAAATTAGTTTTTCTTTACAAATACTCATTTTTCTCGGCAATAAAGACAGATAATTTGAAAAATAAATACTCGTTTTAAAGAGCATTAATGTGGGGTTCAAAACCCTCAATCAGAAATTAAATCGACCCATAATTTACTCACCCCATGAGAGCTCAAAGTCAAAAATTTACGATTAATTATCAAATTTTCTCGATTTAAGGTAGAACCGTTGGTCGTACGACAAAAAGTCATAAGACCAAAATTGTAGATCATTTAAAATCAGTTACCGCTGGTATATATATATATATATATATATATATATATATATATATATATATATATATATATATATATATATATATATATATATACAGGGTGTTCCGCATAAGTACCTACAGAGAAAAACCTATGAATCTACATCAAATTTCTGACCAAAAATGTCAAGTAACCATGGGTCCTACGGACCTTCGTTTTCGAGATATATCGATATATCGATTTTTTTATTTAGGTCATGTTTTTAGCCATAAACTACGTTATAAATAAAAATCTAAATAAGATAGAAAGATGCAGTTTGCAGCATCGTAAAGAGCATTAAATTTTCTTTAAGAAATCACTTCTTTTAGTACTTAATACGTTTATAAACTTAGTGATAATGCAAGAAAAACATTAAAATTGGAAATTATATCAAATGTTTATGAAACTTGGGGCTTCCATAACTTCTATATTTTTATACCTATCGTAAAGTTTAAAATGTTTAAAAAACTGCGCAATTTTATAAGCTTTAATTTGATATAGCATTGTCTATAGTTTACGTAAGTTGTCATAGAGAAATAGTAGAAAAACTATTAGGAAATTAACTTATTAAGTAACAGCTCTATGAATTTTCTGCAATTTCAAAATTAAAATTTGATTGTTTTCTTTTCATATGCTGGCGCGGTAGTGTCTGAAGAATAGCAGGGGGTCTGCTCGTGAGTATGCCAGGCAGTTCCAAACAGACGACATCTTTCCTATTATATTTTTCAAGTTATCGAAAGAAGATGCTGAACAACAGGCACTGTTAATTGGTTACTGGTCCTAGGACTAGTATCAGAAGGGCTTCGGCTGTATTGGGAATTCCAGGGATGTAGATTTTTAGAATTTTGAAATGAATTCAACTGTGCCTTCCATGACACTCCCGTCTAGGAGCTGACCATAGCTGACTTTAATGCGAGGGTGCTGCGGGGGTATTGCGATTGGATATTACAAAGAACTGAGTCACATTTTATTTTGTGGATAGACGAGTCCCTTCTTATAAGAGCTGGTGCTATTAATTTTCACAACACTCATACATGGTTTATTGCAAATCTGCTTGTACCGAGGCCGCAACATTTTCAGCCCCAGTTTTCTGTAAATGTGTGAGCTGGTATTATTGGTCTCCGAATAGTTGGACCTAATTTTCTTACGTCTTAGTTGGACGCCTTAATGGTGAAATATTTTTTAACTTTTTAGAAAGTTAATTTATTGGATTAATTGAGGACTTACCACTTGATTTAAGAATCAGCATGTACCTGCAGTTGGATCCAATGGATGGGTGATGGGGGACCTAGTAAAAAGTATTTTATACAGAACAATTTTGTATACTAGGGAAGAGCTAATTTCTTTTTCTTTTCAAAATTCTAAAAATCTACATCCCTGGAATTCCTAATACAGCCGAAGCCCTTCTGATACTAGTCCTAGGATCAGTAACCAATCAACAGTGCCTGTTGTTCAGCATCTTCTTTCGATAACTTGAAAAATGTAATAGGAAAGATGTCGTCTATTTGGAACTGCCTGGCATACTCACGAGCAGACCCCCTGCTATTCTTCAGACACTACCGCGCCAGCATATGAAAAGAAAACAATCAAATTTTAATTTTGAAATTGCAGAAAATTCATAGAGCTGTTACTTAATAAGTTAATTTCCTAATAGTTTTTCTACTATTTCTCTATGACAACTTACGTAAACTATAGACAATGCTATATCAAATTAAAGCTTATAAAATTGCGCAGTTTTTAAACATTTTAAACTTTACGATAGGTATTAAAATATAGAAGTTATGGAAGCCCCAAGTTTTATAAACATTTGATATAATTTCCAATTTTAATGTTTTTCTTGCATTATCACTAAGTTTATAAACGTATTAAGTACTAAAAGAAGTGATTTCTTAAAGAAAATTTAATGCTCTTTACGATGCTGCAAACTGCATCTTTCTATCTTATTTAGATTTTTATTTATAACGTAGTTTATGGCTAAAAACATGACCTAAATAAAAAAATCGATATATCGATATATCTCGAAAACGAAGGTCCGTAGGACCCATGGTTACTTGACATTTTTGGTCAGAAATTTGATGTAGATTCATAGGTTTTTCTCTGTAGGTACTTATGCGGAACACCCTGTATATATATATATATATATATATATATATATATATATATATATATATATATATATATATATATATATATATATATATATATATATATATATATATATATATATATATAATATATATAATAATAATAATAATAAATAATAATAATAATAATAATAATAATAAGTATGATTAATTAATACGTATATATTATTTTTTGTTGCAGGAATTCACATTTATGTTTTTTAAATATGTTAATTGAAGAGAGATTTAGCTCATCTATGGAAAAAACACTGGAAAAACTACTGAAGAATTAACAAACTAATTAAAGAGCTATAAGACATTAGATAATATATTTTACAGCGGATATCAAATTATGAAATTAATTAATCTAATAACATCTTTAAAATAAATCATTGGACAAATTATTTTCAAGTAAGATTGTTTATATATTATATTAGATTATATATTATTGAGATTTATATATTATATAATATCTAATACTACCAAGCAAGGAAGCAGTGTCATTGTTCTGAAGAACAAAAAAATTGTTTATGTCTCCATATTGAAAAAAAAATATCCAGTATCAGGACCAATTTTTGGATTTGTGTCTGTCTGTCAGTCTGTTGTTCTACATTTTTTGCATACCACCATATTTTAAAAACAACTTGTCCGATTTCGATCAAATTTAGACGATAGGTCAAAATTAGCTCATTATTGGTACCATATTAATTTCAACCCAATAAACAAATTTAATTTGGTTAAAAATAAGTCTTATCCCACTGGGTATCGAAACAGGTCCAAAACTCATGTTACTATTCGCCCAATACTAGGACGTGAGAAAGCTATGTGTCACAAAAATTGGCAGACTATTTGGTACTTCTTTAGATTGTTACTCCCCTATGTTATTATTTAGAATATAAATGACTTTGACTAAATACCTATTAAGACGAAGGGATGTTTAGTCCAATGTACTTGGGGACAAAGAAATATCACACTTCTGTTTTTATGAGAGCGAGTGACAGTTTAAAGAAGAACATTCAGAACACCTTCTTTAAATTGTCACTCATTTCTGTTTTTGAAAAAAGGGGAGTAACAATCTAAAGAAGTGACTATCTTTTTACAAATGAAATCGTAAATTCTTACTTTCATAATACATATAAAAATTTAAAAACTTTACTTAACTTCAAACTAAAAAAAAATTATACTACTTTTATACATTTTTTTTTTTAGATTAGATATTTATCCTTCTACAAAATGCATAATAATTAATTATTTATCCATATTGTTATTAATTAATTAGTATTATTATTATAATTTTTTTTACAACCACTGCAATTTTTAAAGACAACTAGAAAATTAGTTTTAAAAAAAATACTTCTAAATTATATTAGCTTGGAATAGTACATTACGCGTCTAGTGCGGAAAGTAGCATTTTGCATGTGAGTGTGGAGTTTGCACCCGAGTGATAGCGAGGGTAGTAAAACCCCACGAGCAAAGCAAAATCCAGTTTTCGCACGAGTTGCGTACCGTACTTTATCCGTACTAGGATTTTAATAATAAATACAGAGAAATCCGTTACTTTAATTAAACAAATAGCAAATTAGTTTTGTTAAATTTAAAAAAAACGTGCTTATCGTGCAATAAGGTGAAGAATTATGAAACGCTAATGCGCAATGAATACAACTACGAAAAGAATCACTTTCTACGCATCTAAACAGAGATAAAATGTTTATATTTCGTATCAATCGTAGATAAACTTTATTTTTACATAAAGTATTGGTAAATATAACATTAAAGAAAGAAAAATGGTATTTTACAATTTTAAAATAATTTATAATAGAAACAAAAATAGAATAAAGAAGGAAAAAACAATTGTTGTAAGAAAATGCTGTTTTATCTGTTTTCATTTTCAAACTCTAAAAGATGTTTTTATACTTCTTTCCATTATCTATATTAAAAATAATATTAGAAGTTAAAGGGTGCCTTTTTTATTTAGGGTGTCTCAATTCTAATACGGTGTCTTGCAGTTTACCCTTTTTTACAACTTTTCTTATCCTAATATAATCAATTGCTATTATTAATCATAATAAATGTATAGAAAACTTTAAAGGAATATAGAAAACAGAAAGAATAAGGTTGAAAAAGGAAAAAAGTTTTTTTTACATAGCCAAAAAAACAACTAATAAACAAAATGTTGTCGATAAATATTCAGAATTCTAAGATTTTTATGACTTTGATCAAACTTTTGTCCGAATGAAGTGAACAAAACAGAAACATTAAGTCAAAAATTAAGTATAATTTTTAACAAATCTTAATTTTCAATTTTCGCTTTTTTGGCTTACCTCTTTTTTTTTTTTTTTTTTTTTATGTCAACTATATATATATGTATAACATAGATTAATAAGTTTGTTGTTTCTAATTCTATCTATATATCTGGGAATTACTCATAATGGTTATAATGCAGAGTTAACAATTATTAGATTGAACTTCAGGTATAAAAGTGTTGATTTATTGATGGAGGTAATTTAATATTATTAAAAAATATTAATTGCTCCCTTAATAATCTTTAAGCTATTTTAATTACTATTTTTGTCTCTATCTTTAGCTTATTTATTTATTAATTGATTTATCTTTATCTCTATTATTTATCAATTAGTTTATTAATTTATTTAACTATTTCCTTATTTTATTAATTTTTAATTAATTTGATATTTATTTTACTCTATTTTTATTTATTATTATTGCTTCCGAGCTTACCGAAGGTAACAGAAGCTATGTGATCGTTCCGAAGAACGTAAAAATTTTAGGTCTTCAATTTCAAAAATTCCAAGACAGAAATCCGTTTCAGACATTAGGGAACATTTTTGGTTCCGTGTCTGTCGGTCTGTCGTTCAATTTTGCAAACCAACATATCTTAAAAACTACAAGTCCAATTTTAATGAAATTTGGGTGATTGGTCATGAGAATCCCATTGTTGGTCCCATATAAGTTTCTACCTTTTGCGCTCATTTGTTTCTCTTCCACATGCGCACAAACATACATTAATTTATACCTATAGCTTCAAAAGTACTTATCTGATTTGAATGAAACTTTTAAAGTTTATCGAAAGTAACCCGCAGATGGATTGAATAGTCTGCGCTTTTTAACTTTTGCTAAATTGATACTTTATTTCGTGTAAAAAATCTAAACAATTTTGACGGATTAAAGAAAAAAACGAGGGGAACAATTAAACCAATTAGACAATAATGGCTAGTAAAAGCATAAAAACAAGAAAAGTACGTGGATAGGATGCGAGGAAGCTATGTGCCACACCAATTGGCAGTCTATCTTTTTATTTCGGTTTATTTATCTTTTAGCATAGGTTTTGGCACTTCTTTAGATTGTTACACCCCTTATAAAAAAAAGAGGGGAGTAACAGTCTAAAGAAGGTGTACGGAATGTTCTTCTTTAGACTGTTACTCCCCTTATAAAAACAAAAGTATACCTAATATTCCTTTGTCCTAAAGTACATTGGACTAAACATCCCTTTGTCATAATAGTTATTTAATTCATCTTAATTGTATTCTAAAACAACATAGGGGAGTAACAATCTAAAGAAGTACCTAAGTTTTAACGCTCAGTGTTTGTTCATAGGCACTGATGATGGCTTTATAAAAGCCGAACTAAATGCATTGATAAATAAACAAGTATTATTTTTCAAGAAGACAATATATTTGTATTTATTAGATTAATGTTTATTAGCATAAATAATTTCTTAAGTGTTAAACTTCTTCAGTTTAGGTCATAACAAGAGGGGGGTTATTATCCAACCACATTGCTCATCTCTACTCGATGAGATCATCAGTGTAAAACATGTCTCACCTTTCTGGGATTCGAACTCACATCCGGAGTTTATGAGTTATTATTTGCTACTCCTATCCCGCATAAACATTTATCGGTTTAAGTTCTCTTTAATTAAACATTTTATGACAGTGAACAAATGAGGTTAATTTTAGAAATTAATACTATAAGTGACTAATAATTAAACTTAATTTCCTTCAGACATTTCATATCTTTAATATTAGTTCGCAAAACATTTTGCATGTCTTATAATACATTGTTTTACCTTTTGTTTTTGTTTTTGAGCCTTGTCTGGTTTCTTAATTAATTTTTCATGTATTTTGTTCACAAGAATGATTCAAAATTTTGCAAGTAGGAAAATGTCTCTTTTTCTCAATTTATTGTCTAAGGTATTAAATAGGATATTACAATCGTTATTATATCACATATTTATTTAAGCTGAATTAACACATTCGTATGAATGGCGAGGCTAATGGTGAAACGAGAGGCGAGGCGAATGTGAAGTCAGTTTACTCGTCATTCACCGCACTGCTAGTGGCGCTCGCACTGGAACCGGTTTTTTGGGACAATTAAAACGTTTGTATTGACGAATTACGAAGCAAACAATCTGCGAGGGTGTTGAATATTAGTTCGCGTTGTGGGGAATGAACGAACAAATGCCACTCGGGAATGCCGGCGAGTCACAAGCCCGAATGTATAGATACAGTATTAAACATTAAACTTAGTGAGTCATCTGAAGGCACTTTTTTTTTTTTTTTTTTTTTTTTTTTTTTTTATACAACAACATAATATATTTTTATGAGAATAATAACATAATAACATGAATATATACTAGTACAATATAGTAATACAAAAGAAAGAATTTCTAAATTAGTTGTTGTTTACTCCTCTACTAGGTCGCCCGAGCGTAGAGGTGGAGTCTGTTTACTATATTTATCTATGTTTTGTTTTTATTCTTATAGATTAACTGGCTCTGTTTCTTTATTTTATTTATTTATTATTTTGTTATTGGAAAAGTCTATTTTTAGTAAATGCTAACATCGTACTATATATCATTCGTGCTTATAGTATTTCTCAAGGTGTGCTTTATATTTATTGTATTGCTGTATTTCTCTTATTTTTGCGGGCAGTTTATTGTAAAGTGTAGGTGCTACTCGTGTCCAGTGTTGTTTACCAGTAGTTGTCCTAGATTTCTGTATTGAGAGTAAGTTTTGTGTTTGTCTCCTTGTACTGTAATTATGTGATATAGGTGTGAATTGGGGGTAGTATTTTTTAACCATTAGCTGGGTTAAGTATGTGAATAAGTCTCTAATATTTAGGATGTTCAGTTGCTTATATATTTTTTCAGCAGATTCGTACTTAGGTGTTTTTGTAATTATCTTTAAGATAATTACAGACTTAGTCTTAAGATAATCCTGTACTAATTTCAACCGTCTATTGCTATATTTAATATGGAACAGAAATAAATGTGGCCCAACTGGGAATCGAAACAGGTTCTTTCCTATATCTTATAAAGTACTCATCCGATTTTGATGAAATTTGGAGAATTGGTCAATATTAGTCCTGTACTAATTTGAACCGTCTATGCAAATGTTATATTGGATACAAATAAGTGTGACCCCACTGGGAATCGAAACAGGTTCATTCCTATATTAACATTCTATATCTTTTAAAATACCCATCCGATTTTGATGGAATTCGGAGAATTGGTCAATATCAGCCCAGAGATAGTCCTGTACTAATTTGAACCGTCTATGCAAATGTTATATTGGATACAAATAAGTGTGACCCCACTGGGAATCGAAACAGGTTCATTCCTATATTAACATTCTATATCTTTTAAAATACCCATCCGATTTTGATGGAATTCGGAGAATTGGTCAATATCAGCCCAGAGATAGTCCTGTACTAATTTGAACCGTCTATGCAAATGTTATATTGGATACTAATAAGTGTGACCCCACTGGGAATCGAAACAGGTTCATTCCTATATTAACATTCTATATCTTTTAAAATACCCATGCGATTTCGATGGAATTCGGAGAATTGGTCAATATCAGCCCAGAGATAGTCCTGTACTAATTTTAACTACTTGCGCACATTTAATATTGAATACAAATAAGTGTGACCTTACTGGGAATCGAACCAGAAACAATCCCAATTTCAATTCCCGCGTTTGTCCATTCATCAAATAAATAGGAATCTAGGAAGCAGACACACTAATTGCCAGACTATTTGTATACAGTTTTCATTATTATAATACTTGAAAATTTTTTTTTTTGTAAAAACTATCATAACACATTTGAATTTTGTATTCGAAACCGATTTAAACCAACATATGTAGGTATATATATATATATATATATATATATATATATATATATATATATATATATATATATATATATATATATATATATAAGCAATGTAATACCGTGTTTTTGCACACTGCAATAAGGTACAAAATTTGTACCCAACATCTTTTTGACGTAATGTCTGATGTTTGAACAGTTCCAATGTGTCACGCATGCGTGGCACATCCCTAGGTCCCTAGGTGTCTCTCACCAACACAAATTGTGTATATATATATATATATTCTCCAAAATGCCAAAAAAATATGACAATATAGGTACTAATATAATATAGTAGATGCTCTTACGAGCAATGCCATTTTAAGGCGCCAATATCAATTGCAGTTGAACTGTAATCATTTTGCTTTCATATCAATGTCACTTTATCAAATATCATATCTTTTATCAAGGGAAGTTGTGTTTTTTTACTAACTTCCTGCATTTCTTTCTCCGTTATGAATTTGTCGTGATAAGATGTTAGTTGTTTTACGTATCTATAGATAAAACAATTACATATACGTACATACATATTATATATATATATATATATATATATATATATATATATATATATATATATATATATATATATATATGTGTGTGTGTGTGTGTGTGTGTGTGTGTGTGTGTGTAATTAAATAGAAAAAAACTGATTCTGGTAAACTCACATTACTACGTTTCCAGTTTTCAAAACCGTTTTGACAACGGTTTTGGTATTTAAAACCCCATGGAAACTGAGATTTTAAAATGTTTTGAGTTCAAGGTCAAAACAGCAAATCTTTGGTTTTATATATAAACTGTTTTGAAAAAATAGCATGGAAACAGGTATTGAATTATTTGAAGATGGGCAGAGATAGGATAACCTGACTTAACTATAACAAGGTCTGGGAGTTTATAGTTTTCAAAATTGTTGTGAAAACTGTTTAGGAAACTCCTCATGGAAACACTTTTGGTTTGAAACTAAAAGTGTTTTTGTCAATTTTCAAAACGGTTTTGAAAACTCATAGAAGAATAGTAATTAATTACTCGGTCTAGTGTTTTAAAATTTTCGTGAATATATTTAATAATTTATTGAAAATTTCATTAACAAATTATTATACAAATACCTCTTTCATTGTGGAGAACTTGAATTACCCTCTTTGTGTTATTTATTATTATCTCAGGTACTGGATTTATCCCGGGAAAACGGCTTATATGGTTGGATTAATTTATTTACTTCACATAAAAATGACAACCATCTAGAGAGCTGATATCACTATAATATAAAGCCGCATGGCTAACTCACTCACTCACTGACATTAATGTTTACCCACTTCCAGAAGAGCTAGAGACTTGCGGTTTGCGCCATTCGACGCGCCATTTCCCACTCCTTCCCCCCCTTAAAAAATAAAAATAGCCGACTTGATTTTTAAGCTGTTTTGGGGCTAATTCCAGCTAAACGGTAAGTCGTATTGGAAAACGGCGCAGCGGTAACTGATTTTAAAAGATCTACAACATTGGTCCTATGACTTTTTGTCGTATCTCTATCGGTTGTACCCTAAATGGTGATAATTTTGGTATTTTTTCCATTTTTGTCTTTGAATTGTCATATTTTCTATAATTAATAACCGATTTTATTTCTGATTGAGGCGCTTGAATCTTACACTAATGCTCTTTAAATTGAGTATATTTTATTTCATTAGTTCATCCTACTTGCTTAGAACTTTAGAGTAAACTTTCTCCCGTGTGCCGTGTCACGTGACCACTTTTTTTGGTTTTTAATATTGTGTCGTATATCATTTGAAAGGCCTTGACTTGTACATTAAAGCTATTTTATTTGTTTATTTTTTAAAAATTTTGTACACGTACTTTTGTACCGATTTATAATTTTTTTGTAGGTTAAAGGGTTTAAATAATTTTTTATTAGGGTTTTTTTTTTTTATTTATATTTATTTATTAGTTAAATTAATGCCCTTTTGTATAGTTTGTTTTAAAAAAAATATAATTTTGGTACCTGAGAGTACATGGGTACAAATGTTAAAGTTAATATTTTAGAATATGATTTATATCGTTGAAAAGCTCTTAAATAGCAGATTCATTTTGTGTTATTTTTAGTTAAGAGGGGGTAAAATGGAAAATAACTGTTTATATATAGCGGTTTTTACAATTAAGTTGCTGTTTTTTTTTTTTTTTTTATTATTAAATTTATTATATGTACGCTAACATTTGGTGTAAGTTGAAGGCTGTGTTTCTCCGAAAAACGTTGGTTAGAACCAAAGTTATTAAATATTTACTGGAACAGGGAATATGTCCGACTTTCCCATCCCCTCCTGTCTCTCCTGTCGCCCCACCTTACTCAATATCCTCTTCAACTCCACAGCCTAAGATACTAGCTCAGCTTCTCTAGACGTCAATCGCTTTCTTACCTTTGCAATGTTTGTTTACTTTGTCACCCACCTGGCTACAACATCCCACAATCTCCTATAACATTACCAGATATTGCAAGTACCAACTACTATACAAGTACCTGGCATACATCCCCTCGTATATACAAGTACCTGGCCACTCGACGGGCAAAGGCTGGCCGCAGGCCAGCCAAGACCGGCGAGTTAAACCTATATAAAAGGACAAATCTTTGTACAACGGATCTCCCCAACACCAAATCTAAACCGTGCCATCGATATATTTGAAATAATATAATCGATATATTTCCTGTTTTGCTGTTTATCTCTTATTTATTAAAATCACCAATTTGAAACCCATCAAAATGAAGATTGCGTAAATATGGGACATGGCAAAACAAATAAAATAACTAGCGGATTTTTTCCGAACAAACTTTTCATACGGCAAAATTTGCTGAAAACGAATTAAATTCTGCTGAAAGATGGCTAAAAATATTAAAATAATGTATTGTCATCGTGTTCTGAGCTATTCTAAAAGTTTCAAATGTCTAGCTACTCGGGAAGTTAGTTAAAAATCGATTGCAAGATTTGTACTGGACAAACAAACAAACAAACAAGAAATAAAGCTAATAAAAACGTAGTAAAAAGCAGAGTATTTATTTAGGAAATTTATAAATCAGAAGCCGGCTTAAAGGTATATGGAGGGAGATATTATGTTAGGGTGTTAGTTCTATTCCCTGCCGCTAGAATGCAGCACAAATCAAGGCGGGCTAGGTAAAACTTAGTTCCTACTTCTACCGCTAGATGCCAGGAACATCCAGTTTCAAGCAACAATACGTATAATTTCACTCATGCAACAACATAACTATTTAAAATTTACTCTGCAATAAGCATCGTGTGGCTCTTTAAAGAATTCTAATAGGAGGAAATCGGTTTCGTTAACAAGTTTAGTTAGTCTAATAAGACAAAATATTAATGAGATTTGTGATAAAAAATAAAAGTTAAATGATAAAATCGAATTTATGTAAATTAAATAATGTTAAGCTTGCTTTCTTTATTCCATACTTCACACTTTCTTTATTCTATACTTCACACTTTCTTTATTCTATACTTCGTACAATCTTTATTCATTTTTATAGTGCATACTTTCTTTATTCTATACTTCGCAAATCTTTATTCATTTCTATACTTCACACTTTCTTTATTCTATACTTCACTCAGTCTTTATTCAGTTCTACATTCCACACTTTATTCTATACTTCGCACAATCTTTATTCATTTCTATACTTCACACTTTCTTTATTCTATACTTCGAACAATCTTCATTCATTTCTATACTTCATACTTTCTTTATTCCATACTTCACACTTTCTTTATTCTATACTTCACACTTTCTTTATTCTATACTTCGTACAATCTTTATTCATTTTTATAGTGCATACTTTCTTTATTCTATACTTCGCAAATCTTTATTCATTTCTATACTTCACACTTTCATTATTCTATACATCACTCAGTCTTCATTCAGTTCTACATTCCACACTTTATTCTATACTTCGCACAATCTTTATTCATATCTATACTTCACACTTTCTTTATTCTATACTTCACACTTTCTTTATTCTATACTTCGAACAATCTTCATTCATTTCTATACTTCATACTTTCTTTATTCTATACTTCGTACAATCTTTATTCATTTCTACACTTCACACTTTCTTTATTCTATACTTCGTACAATCTTTATTTATTTCTATACTTCACGCTTTCTTAATTCTATACTTCGCACAATCTTTATTCATTTCTACATTTGACAATTACTTTATTCTGTACTTCTCTCAACATAATGTCGGCCAATGTTTCCCAGTCTCTAACTTCACAAGTTCTGTTAATTTCTTCACACTTCTGAGTACCCCTGATTTTCTTATAAGCCACATATTAGAATATTAAAGCCTTATTCTTAACATTATACTAACTTATTATCGGTCTTTCTTTGCTAGACTGTATCTTCTGTGTTTTCCATATTCTCACCCCAATATTTCGATATTCTCAACCAATACTATACTACCTTATTCTCAACCACTCTCCTCTATCATATAGTTGCTTGCTCCACTTTGTACCTGATCTTTCTTTATCTATCTTTAACTCCAATTCTTTATGATACTCAATCTTCTTTGTCCACCTATTATCTATTGTTCTGAATATACGTACACCCTTCTAATTCTACTTTCTTTCTGACATTATAAGATTAAAAAAAAAACTCAAACAAACCTAGACGATACAGTAAGACTATTGTTCTATCTGTATCATCAAATTTCTTCTGATTCCTTATCCCTTTATTGCTCTATCAATATTTTATTGATATTCTAAGCTCACACTTTTCCTATTTGTAATTATACCACCATAAAGTTTGATTCGGGGCTTACCGAAGGTAACGAAACCTATGTGATTGTTCTGAAAAACGAACATTTTTTATGTCTCCGATTTCAACAATTCCAAGACAGAACCCCGTTTCAGACATCAGGGAACATTTTTGGTTCCATGTCTTTCTGTCGGTCTATCACTCACTTTTTACGAATCAACATATATTAAAACTTCAAGTCCAATTTTAATGAAATTTGAATGGTAGGTCATAATTAGCCCATTGCTGGTCCCATATAAGTTTCAACCTTCTCCCATTTGTTTCTCTTCAACATGCGCGCAAAAGTACATTTATTTACACCTATATCTTCAAAAGTACTCATCTGATTTTTATAAAAATTGGAAGATTTGTCGAAAGTAGCCTGCATATAGCCCCAGATTAATTTCAACCTTATGAGCTCTTCAAATTTTGCTAAATTAGTACTTTAATTCATGTAAGAAATACAATTTTTTTTTATGTTATTAAGAAACGGGGTGAAAATTGAAAAAGAAAATAGGTTATGAAGCTTAAAATCATCGTTTACGAAATATGTCGCGATGAAGCTATGTGCCACACTAATTGGCAGACTATTGTCTCTGCATTACTTTCACATTTTCCATTTTCCAAAACTTAAGCCAATTATCATTTATTATATATGATTTGGTAATGACGATATTAACAATTTTACCATTAACCTTACAAAATACATTGATGCATATTTTATTGGTACTTCTTTAGATTGTTACTCCCCTATGTTGTTTTAGAATATAAATGACTGACTAAATAACTATTATGACAAAGGGATGTTTAGTCCAATGTACTTTAAGACAAAGGAATATCACACTTCGGTTTTTATGAGGGGAGTAATGAAGGTGTACGGAATGTTCTTCTTTAGATTGTTATTCCCCCATGTTGTTTTAGAATATAAATGACTGACAAAATAACTATTAAGACAAAGGGATGTTTAGTCCAATGTACTTTGGGACAAAGGAATATCACACTTCGGTTTTTATGATGGGAGTAACGAAGGTGTACGGAATGTTCTTCTTTAGATTGTTACTCCCTTCTGCTCTTTTTTATAATGGGAGTAACAATCTAAAGAAGTACCATTTTATTATACTGCTTATTCTATTTTACTAAAATACATTTAGTTTAACTTCATACTTATATACTATCATGTATATTATATTATGAGAAACATATAGATAAAAAAGAAGAGGAGAATTTTTATTTATAAAAAAAAAAAAAAAAACTTGTATAAAAATGTAAAGGAAGGAATATGCATGAGCGGAGGATTGCGTCAAGCCTGGAACCTAGCTAGTTGACCTCGGTCGAAACCTTTATTACATCTCAAGGCTAGCTTGCATCGCATCCATACTGTATTATTTCTAGCCATTCTCTTCAATAGTTATCCACGCCAATGCCAAGGGTAATAAAGAATATAAAATAACTAATACTAAAACCATTACTACTTCTTACCATACAAGCAACCCACATGAACCTAGTATCTCAATATCTAACCCCCCACTCCATCCAACTCTTGAGATAGAAGCTGTGTACAAAGTTGGCACTTGAAAACTATGATTATTATAATGTGTTGGTGATGTAAATGGGTGTGTAAATGTCGCAGTTTATTATGTATTAGTGTGTGTTTGAGAGAGAATGTAAGTTTTATAAGTATATGTTATACTGATGTTAGAAAGTGTAACATATTGTGTTTATACACGTATTGTTATGAGAGAGTGTGTAAGTGCAAGAACATAATGGGTAAGTGTTGAAGGAGATTGACAGAGTGTGTGTGAGATGAAAAGTGATGAAGATAAGTCTATATATATATGAGGGAGTGAGAGAAAAGGAGATGAAGATATTGTGTTTAATATGTGTAAGAGAGTGAGTGAGAGAGAATGAGTAAGTACTTATAAAATGTCTTAAGTGAAATGTGGGTGTATGACAGAGTGGGAGAATTATATGAAGTTGATAAAAGAAAAAAAGGATATGAAGATCTATGTTTATGAGTGTGTTTGAGTATCTATGTGTATGAGAGATAAGGTTAGATAAGGGTTAGAGAGTGTGAGTGTCTGAGAGAGAGAGAGAGAGATAAGGTGTATCTGGGTGAGTGAGAAAAAGGATTTGAAGATACTGTGTTTGTGTGTCTATGTGCATGAGAGATAGGGTTAGAGAGTGTGAGAGAAAGAGAGAGAGAGAGAGAGAGAGAGAGAGAGAGAGAGAGAGACATATAAAGTGTATGTGAGAGAGAGGGAGAAAAAGGATTTGAAGATACTGTGTTCATGAGTATGTGTTTGAGAGTATGTGTATGGTTGATAGTGTTAGAGAGTTTAAGAGAGAGAGAGAGAGAAAGAGAGAGAGAGAGAGAGAGAGAGAGAGGGAGAAAGAATTTGAAGATACTGTGTTTATGGGTATGTGTTTGTGTGAGAGATTGAGTAAGATACATTTTTAATTTTTAAGTGAGTGAGTGAGAGAGAGAGAGGGGAAGAGAATGTGTAAGTTTATACGTATGTCTGGGTATAAAATAACAGAGTGAGAAAACCTATTGTAAATGTGTGAAAAACCAAAAGAAAGATAATGTGTGTGTCTGCTTATGTAAAAATGAATTCAAATTAAAACAATATTTTTTTTTTTTTTTTTAAATTTAAATATTGTTTTAAAATAATACTTCAATCCCAACTAATAATTTGTAACGGGGAAAAAAATATTATCAATATAGAATAAACATTGATTAATTATTATTATTAAAAATATTTAAATACTCTATAACAAATTAAAAAATAGTTTGTAAATATAAAATGATATTGCCAATTGTAAATATATGATTAGAAAACATAAAACATAGATATACAAGTAATTAATAACGATATATCAAGTGATTAATTCTTGTGAGGGGTCTTAATGCAATTTGCTTGCAAGTTATTTTGACGAAAGTAGATATCAATTTAATTTCTGAATTAAAATTTACCATTATTATGGGCTCTACCTAAAATTAACTGACATGTCATAATCTGAAGAGTAAATAATATGATATCCTTGAATAAAATGAAAAACGCTGCTAAAATGATACGTGTTCAAACTCTTAAAAAGAATTAGACGTCAAGTGTAGACGAATAGAATGTTCACTGTCCTTTTAGAGGGTATACCACAAGGCTCATACTTAGCAACTATTTTGTTTATCATATACATCCACAATACACGTACACAATCACTGTTTATATATATATATATATATATATATATATATATATATATATATATATATATATATATATATATATATATATATATATATATATATATATATATATATATAAATCACGTACAGTTCGTTATTTGCCTAATAGTAAAATCATGACACCTATGACACTTTCAAAGACATAACAAAACATTAACAAAACCTATTTGCCAATTTCTCATTCCCCCACCCACCTTTTTAGTGTCAGGTGAGAGAAAAAAAAATATTAATAAAAAAAATAGTAGGCGTGGCTTAAAAGAAGTAGTGGGGAGGGGGTAAAAAGAAAAACATAAGAGGGGGTGGGGGGAGAGTGAAGAAAGAGTCAGTTAGATATGCTGCACTTTTTCCAACTTATCAGGGGGTTGGTGAGTAACTGTTCAGAGAAAGAGTGAGTTATATTGGACTGAACTGCGCATGATTCAGTTCATGAAGGGGGGGATGCTTTTACCCCAGGTTGGCAAGGGGACAACCCCCCTCTTATAGGGGTCTTACCCTATTTCCCTCTCCCCCCTCCCCTTACAATCAATGGTGTCCAAAACGAACCCCCTTCTGGGTTGGAATCTAAAGAGTGGGGATGAATCTTTGCTCACAGTTCAATTCCAGCACACCTTACAATCCAAACTCTAAACCGGTCTTGAAAGTTCGTCCTCTCTTCAGTCTCTATACAACGACCGTACAGTGCGCGCCAAAAAAAAAAAACCTCAACATCAGAAACATTTCAAAAAGTAATTCAAATTTTCCCGCCTCTTTTATTTTTGAACTCTTATCAACTATAGAAAGTATTATACATTTTTAAACAATAATACAATACGCGTTTAATTATTTTTGTTGTTGTTTATTTTTAAATATTTTAACTTTACAACGTTATCACATTTTTTCCCGCATTTTTTTCTTATCAATCAAAAGCCATGAGTTTATCATAGAACTGATAAATGTTCTCTTATTATAACATATACATATATTGCTTTTGTTTTATCATTATTTTTAATTATTACTACAATAATCCTTATAGTAGTATTCTTAATATTTGTCCTATTTAGAACTATATTATTCTTTTTTGTACTAAATTTATTAAAAACTTTTATTCCCTTTTGTATTATAATTTTTTGTTTTTTTCTGTTTAATACATCAATTCTCAGTATTATATTCTTTATAAATTTGCTTTATTTGAATTTTATTTATAATCTGATTTTTTCTTTTCTTTTTACGTATTTACTATTTAATTAAAATTATTTTAATTTTTTCCTATTTATTTTAAATTTGTTCACATTATTATTCTTTTTATTACTCCTAATTTATTATCTAAATTTACTTTTTTACCTTTTTAACTTATGCACCCCCACCATGCTATATTTTACACAACACAATACATCGCTTAAACTATTCTTATTAATATAATATTAAATTTATAGCTTAATCTATTATAAATTTAATAATTGTTTTTCAAATCTGTCTATCATACAAGAATAATTCGTTTATAATTTTTATTTTAGCATAATTTATTATGTATATATTGCATATCAGTATATTAATATTTATTTATTTTAAATTCATATAAAACACGATAATTTTTATTAATAAAATAATTACTAAAAATAAAGTGTTATTTTTATTACACTAATATGGTTTCAAACTAATAAATAAAAAATAATAATAATCTATATAAACTTCTAAAATATTAAATATAGAAAAAATGAAGTTAATCATAAAATAATAATTTTAATTCCTTAAATTCCCAAACTGATATTTTCGTAAAATAATAAAAAAAAATTTAATAAAATTACAACAAGAAATTACCAATAATATCATGAAGTTATATCAATACATTCTATATCAGCAACCAGGTAAACTAAACTATCTATTTTATTTAGTTATAATTTATTATAATCTATTATTATTATTCTACTCTTTTCTTTATATATGTATTCTTCTCCTTATCTTATAGTTAAAAAAAAATTACTTATTACTTTTGAAATCGGTTAACTCTGAATATATATATATATATATTTTTTACTAACATGGGCGGTGGAAGAGAAATTAAAGTTAATATAAGAAATAGTATAAACATTATATAATATAACAATACATTATTAAATAAAATTCTATTTTTTAATGATATATTTAGTTGATAAGGCGGGTGATGAAATTCGACTTTAAGTGACATCAAAGTATCAATATATTATGTTGCAATGTATTAATTTTTCAATTAAAAATGAATGATTATTATATATATATATATATATATATATATATATATATATATATATATATATATATATATATATATATATATACATAATTTGCACACACATGTGGCTAAAGAATAAGTCCATACCGTTCTATGTTAAACTGACTATTTTATATTTAAATGTATTTGAACTAAATAAGCATTATATTATGGTATAATATATATATAGTGTAACAATATTTTAATGGTATAATAATACTTTTATTTATTACAAATATATTTAAACGATATTATTTGGTGATTCTCGGGTAAAGAACTTCATATTTATAACGGATTATATTAAATGTAGTTATTTATTTTATATTTTATATATATGTATATATATATATATATATATATATATATATATATATATATATATATATATATATATATATATATATATATATATATATATATATATATATATATATAAATTTAAAAATATTAATAAACAATTATTTATATTCTATTATATTAATTAACGTTAAATAATTAAAATTAAAATTGATAATTCAAAATCAAGGTTAGGTTAAAAATATATATTTTTTCTTAAAATATAATAAAAATATTAAACCCTCAAAATATGTATCTTATAATATTTCTATATCATTTTTAAATAATGATAGATTTTACAATATATATATATATATATATATATATATATATATATATATATATATATATATATATATATATATATATATATATATATATATATATATATATATATATATATATATATTTATACTTATGAGTAGAATATAACATTTATAATTGTCTGATGCCAATTATAAATAATAATTTAAGGAACCACCTGTTGAGAGAAAGGCATTGAAATGTATTGTGTTTAATGAATATATTAAAAAAAAAAAAAAAAGATTATTTACCAGTTTAAGAAAATTATCAACTTTAAAGCAATCAAAATATAATAATTATGAATGCCGAATAAAATTTGTTAATAATCTATAGATGTTAATTATCTATATAATTAATTTTTACAAGGTGATCATAATAGCTCCTTGATTTCCATATGAGTTTCGACAAAAAAAAATCACTAACTGATCACTACCTTAAAAATCAGGTTTAAGCTAATTAGCTTTAAATCTAATCATCCAGGTTTATATTATATCAGTGTTTCATAAATTATTCATAAAAATACACCCTTACTTAAAGTTAGAACTGATTATTCAGGCTTTGGTCAAATAGTGGTTTAGAAAGAGCTCTATTATTTTTTTGGAAAAGGTATTAATTTGAGCTAGAGACTTAAATAACTAAATTGGAATCAGTTCTGACGCTAAGTAAGTCTGGCTTTACACTGATTACAAAGGTTAATCAGTAGATAGATTAAGGTTTATGTCAAATCAGTGTGAAAAATCACTAATAAAATGCTAATAAAATTACTAATAAAAAGCTACACTAACTTTTAAAAATGAAATTTTGAAAAAAATGAGAATTAAAACTAATCCTTCATGTATCCATCAAATTAATACCTTTCAATCCTGAGAATAATTAATAATTATAAGAATTAATCCCGCATCAAATTAATACCTTTTCCAAAAGAATAGTAAGTTCTATCGTAAAATACTCGTAAATACGGCGTATAACTGATATCCCTCAGGTTTCTGGAAGCTATGAATATTTTTATAATATTTGAACACAATTTTATTCAGAATACTATGTTTCTTATTAGTGATGAAAACAAAATCATATATATTGATAACATAATATTCTAATTGATTGTACCAGGTACAGGTTAATTGGGTACTTTATAATTACAAGAGTTATTTCCCGGTCTAGTTCTAATGTCGTTAATGTTGACATCTAGACTAGTGGAAAAAATTTGAAAGCTTAATTCGGGACTAGGTATCGTTATCGACAGAGGAAATTATTCTTTAGTATAGCTTAGTTGGCTAGAGCGTCTTTACTGGAAATAAAGGAGGGCCGTGGTTCGAATCCCGGTGCTGAAGTCTATTCTTCTTTTTCTGTCTCCCGTTGTAAATAGTAATTATAATTTGATTTAAATTAAAATTTAAACGTTCCGCAGTATGAATAATACCACAAAATTAAAAATTGATAATATTACAACATAATATCATAACATCATATTATTGATGAAATAACTTCTCGGGCCCTTTACTTATCATTAATGCTTAACATACTTAAGAACTAACCAAGAAGTTTTGAGCTCTCAATATAAGTTCATGTAATATTTTTTTTTTTCTTTTACGGGATATCCAATAATATCCATGTATCATATTAGCGTATTTAATAAAATAAAATAGCCAAACTATTTACGTATAATTAAAAAACTATATACTAAATTGAACTTTTCATTTACCAATATCAGGATCTCTATTTTTAACAATTAAATTTTTATATCGTGGTTGATTTTAAGTGGTTTGGAGACAGGAGTAGAGGTAAAGGGGGGGGGGGGGGGGGGAGGGGGTGTAAGGGGATGTTTAATTAAAAGAGGGTTAGTCGGGTAATTTGCAGCCCTTTTATTGATTTTACGGAACGCAAAACAACGCCCTTCTGCTCGTGCCTAAACTTCCCCCCGTCTAGTTTTCGTTCAAACCCTTTAGCAACGGGGGGGAGGTACTGTAAAGGTAAAAAACAATTAATATCCAACCAGTCTGTATTGAATGTAGTATGCATTAACGTTCTAAGTTCAGTCAACAGTAGTAAGTTCTGCATATATACATAAGAGTATAGAATTACAAGAAGAGGAATAGATGTGACTAGAATTAAAAGCCCTGTGGTACGCCATAAAATAATTATAATATGCAAGGGAATATATATATATATATATATATATATATATATATATATATATATATATATATATATATATAAAACAAAAGCGGACTTTTATAAGAGCCTTGTGGTACACCTTAAAAGGATAGTCTACTTAAAAACCGCATTTATACTTTTTAAAATCTATTATTATCCTGTGAATATACCTTTTGACATTACAACCTACACATTATATTGCTTAATAAACTAAAAAGTTAATATTATAATTTATACAGAATATACAAAGTTATATAATAATTATGCAGAGGAAGGAGAAACTAACCAATAAAATATAGATATGTCAAAATATATATACAAAAGTAGTAATAATTAATTATTAAAAAAATGGAAAAAATTGTGGCCTCAAGTCATATGAACATAAATTAATATAAATATAAATTATAGTTAAATAGAAATAAGAATAACTTAAATAGAACAAAATTTAAAAAAAAAAAAAAAAAAAAAACTTATATTTTTAGAATTAAAGAAGATAATTACGAATTTTTATTAATATCTAAAGAAACATATTAATTAAACTATTTCTTAACACTTAATTAATACTTTGTTTAATATTAATTATAATATGTTTGTGTTTATGGACACATTAATTTTCAGTTATATTCTCTACTTAAAGCACATTATTAATTGTTTAATACATAAAATTTCTACGTCTAATTTCCATTAAGACATATTATAAGCATCTGAATTATGATTATACACAATGATTGATATATTTGTATACGTATATATGTATATTTCTTTTTTTGTACTAAAATGCACCTGACAACCCAAGCAGGTGAATGAGCATTTGCCACCTGCTGTTACCTAACTTCCACTGTTTAGCCAATAGAATTAAAACTCAACATAAGGGTGTTCTTGATAACTTCTCAAAATATATTTTTTTAATATTTTTCATCCTATTATCTATTCTAGGATCATAATTACCTTATAATGCCCTTTTATATATATAATTTAATCCTAATATCTCAATAATACCTAAATAAATTATACTACTTTAAAACTAAATTTTTTAAGAGTAATATTGATCAACAATAAAAATAGACGGTATTATTATTTTAAATTAGCATTTAACTAATTAATATATATATTTTTTTAAATATTATTTATTCTTAAATAATGTTGTTCAGGGGTCTATTTGGATTCCAATTCTATTTTCAATTTTAATTTCCAATAATATTTTTATATCATAACATTTATTATGTATATATATATATATATATATATATATATATATATATATATATATATATATATATATATATATATATATATATATATATATATATATATATATATATATATATATATATATATATATATATATATATATATATATATATATATATATATATATATATACATATATATATATTAATTTCTTTATTATTTATTTATATTAGTTTATTTTAAAAGTAATACTGAATAATTTATTTAAAATATAAGCAACGCAACTACTCTTTTTTTATTATGCTTTAAACTTCCTTAGTATAATAAGAAGTATACAATTTACCACTGATACAAGAGTTATACCATATAAACGCATACATTATGTTTCTTTTATTTATATAATTTAAAATCCACGAAACAAGGTAAGAAAGACCTTCTATTTGTTTATCAAAGCATGTATAATACAAACATTACTCACAAGCCCTAATTAAAACTTATATAAACTAAGAAAAAAATTAACAATAAAAAATAATAAGTAAATAAAGTCATAAATTCTAGAGGCATAAGGATTTTTTTTTTTTTAAAAAAAAAAGGGTCATAAAGATTCGTAAGCGAAACTTAAAAAAAATCTTCGATATATTTTAATACAAACATTAATCATAAGACCTTATTATAGCATATTAAGATCAAAAAGATATTATTTAGTTAAAAAGAAAAAAAAAAGTATAACTTAATAAAAAAAAAATAAAAAAAATAGAAAACTATACAAAGATGAACAATAGAGATTAAACAGTCATAAATTCCTATGATCCTTTTGTGAATAAAGTTATATTTTATGATTTTTTTTACTTTTATCGTTTTAGTTCTAAATAGCGTATCATAAGAACCATTATTAACGTCTAATTAAGATTAGAATTAGCTGATTAAAATAAATTAATCACTGAATTTAAAGTAATAAATGAAAAGAGTAATACATTTTTAATGCAAATTCTTCTAAAAAAAAATTTTTTTATTTTTATTTCTTTCTTCTCTAATTTCTACAACAAAGTTATAAATATGTTTATTTTACTATGCAATATAATTTATCTCTCACTTTTTTTTTAGGATAAATTAAATCTCTTTTTTTTTGTTGTTCTAAATTAAAAAAAAAATTAAAAAATCTTAAGTAAATACGAGTATAATAAATTTGAAAAATAAATAAAGAATTAGAATTGTTATTATTAATAATCCTAATAACTCGTATCCTGTATAATTTACAATATAGAAAAACAAAATATAACGATAAACAGATTAAAATATTAAAAAATAGTGTTTAATGGTGTACCGCAGGGTTATAAACAAGAGACACTTCTATTACTAATATATAATATAATGCATGTACGTACCCAACCTGTTTAGATCAGATATTTGCACAAAATAAAAAATTCTTATAATTGATTTACTATTTTATGTTGATCACTTAAAAACAGTTTTTTAATTATTGGAATTTAAATTACTTTAGCTAATAAACTAAATGGTAATTGAAAAAAAAAAAAAAAAAAAATGTTAATCTAGACTAATTATCCTTTTATAGAAATTAAGAAGAAAATATTTATTTCACAACTTAAAGCAATATTTTTTTCTAAGTCGTTAATTCTAAACTTGATTAATTTTTTTTTTGTTATAAAAATAAAACAGCCTTGGCATTCCACTTCCTAATTAAAAGTTATTTGTGTTTTAAATTATTAGAAATTGGGTAGAATAATAATAGCAGCTTGCCAATAGCTAATCAAGCCATCAATATGTCTTACATAATATTATTATAATGTTACTTATATTTATTATTAGAATTAAAATTTATTTTTAAGTGTTTTAACGTCGCTTAGAAATATATTTTTTTAAATTCAACGTTTCCCTCAATCAATTCTAAATAAATGTTTTATTTTTTTTTATAAAATAAAAATTAATTATATTAAATAACAAAATTGTGAACTTACCTACTTCAAATTAAATAACACCAAATAGGAAAAATAATTATAAAATAAATACAATTGCTAACGCAAGAACAGTGGTTATATATTATTATTATTATTATTTTTATCATTACATACACTTATATAAATATTATTATACATATTCTATTTTATATAATATATTAATATATTATATTTATATGTTACTATATAATTATTATTATTATACTACTCTATTTTTATAACTGATTACAATGTTAAATTGTCTCGAAGCGAATGTGCAAATAAATATTTTTTTCTGAGCTAATATTTGCACAAGTGTATCTGATTGGAATTGCATTTACATTTACAATTCATTTTGATATTGCGGTGAATTTCTACAATTCATTTCCTTCTAATAAAATAACTTAAATACATATCTACTGATTATCTGTTTTTCTCAAATTCACTAAAACAACAATTTAGTTTTTTTTTACAATTTTAAACGGTAAAAAATAACCTATTTTTTGCGGGATAAAAATCAACACATTTTGTGATAAAGGAATCCAAATTTTTGTTTTAAAATTAATTTACAAATTTTTGGTGGGGAAAATACTTATCTTCTAACGATATATTATATTATTATAGAATATTTTATATAATATAAGTCTTAAAAAATACCTCTTGATCTCTGTATGCTCTTTATTTATTTATTTATTTTTTTTAAAATAAGCATATTTCGTTAATTTTACTTATTTATTTTATTTCGTTATTATTATTTGTAACAAATTGAATTATTTGTTTTTATTTTTCTATTTGTGTAAAGTCTCGAATCTTCACCAATATATAGTTTCTTTCTTGATAATTAAAACAAAAAAAAACCTATATTTATCAACCTATTTGCAAAAAAAAATCACAATAATGTTCACAAAAAGCCAATATAACAGAACAATTATTGAGGCTATGAAATTGTAATTATAAATATTTATGTGTAATTATTTATATAGTGTAATTTTATAAAAATGTCTATAATAATGGAAATACAAAAATTACATTTTTACAAATTACACGCACCCTACCTTTAACAAAAAGTATTTTGATACACTAAACATTCCTGATGACCTAACTTAAATCAATTAAAAAGAATAAAACGTCAATTATTCTAGAAATAATGATGTAATATTATGTAATTTAAAATAAATAAGGAAGTCCCCCATGTAATTAAACACCTGGTACAAATAATCTCAAATTACATAGAAAGAAAGAAAAATAAGTTCAAACATACGAGAATGGTATTTCTTTAACGAAAAAATATGATAAATAAATAAAATATTTAAGCCGTAATAAAATTTAAAAATTACATTTTTTAATATATTGTTAAATAATGTATTTATTTTTTCAAAAGTTCAATGACCTCGGCGAAATTTTCATTCATAAGTGATCACACATAAAAAATTTATGTATTAAGGCATCTAGTTTCAAGGTAGTTTTCACTTATATTTTTACTAATATATATTTCTTTTATTAATATGTTTTATTTCTTATATATTTCTTATATATTTATTACATTTTTTTTTATTTTTATTAAAAAAAAATGTATATTATAATTTATATACATATATATATATATATATATATATATATATATATATATATATATATATATATATATATATATATATATATATATATATATATATATATATTACTTGTACTAATATGTTATTCTTTATTTTATATTCTACTTATATACATATATTAATATTATAATCTTATTTTTTACTCACTTATATATTTTATTATTTATGATATTTGTTAATTAAATATAAATATATTTTTATAATAATAAAATAAAATGAGTGAAATAATGAAAAATAAAAACATTTAAAAAAGGATGTAAAAAAACGAATGGTAAAAATAAAAATATATTATTGATGAAATAGTAGGCAACAACATATAATAAAAATAATGACATAGCATTAATAATAAAAATAGAAACGATATTAATTAATAATAAAACTGTTTAAAAAAATATGGTAGTAGTATTATTAAAAAGAAAAAAAAAATGAAAGAACCTGAATAATACATTTTTTTTTTTTAAAAAAAGAAAGAAGTGAGATATAATAAAGTAAATTATAAAAAAAAAACATATGCATGCCTAAAAATTACATAAGGTAATAATATTTATGTGCAAAATAATAAATGCATAAATTTATGAACTATATAATATTAAAATATGTATGTGTATATATAAAAAAATGTTTTCCCGCCTTTTCATCCATAAGTATGGAAAAAAAATAATAAAAAAAAGCGGGAGATTATTATATATATATTTTTTTTACATGAGTGTTTAGAGTGATGCGCGCGCACTAGTAAGGTATTAGATGTTTAAGGAGGGAGTGAAAAGGGGGGGCGGGGAGGGGGACGTGCCTCTATACCCCCCTTTGGAAGAGGTGGGTATCATGGTTTTAGTTCCTGAATACTCCGCTAGGCAGAGCCACCTACCTACCCGTACCGAACACGTTGATTCCCGTCAGCGCTCTGCCATTTGTCCGTCAGCTCGAGGCGCGGTCACATCTATTCCCTTCACTAGCATCGCTGTTAACCATTCCGGGTTTTTTTTATTTCAATTTTTTTATATTTAACTTAAACTTTTTTTTATTCCTTTTTTTCATTATTTTTTTTTAAGTTACTTTTTTTATTTTATCACTATATGTATACATAAGGATATTTTTTTTCTGTAAGTACTTTTTTTTATTATTTTAGACTTAGTCACTTTTTCATTTTATTCTCTTAATTTTTTTTTTTTTTTTACTTATTAAATAAAAAAAAAGGAATTGTTCCTTTTACATTATTATTACTTCTATCATTATAATTACTATAACGATGATTATTATTTTTATTATTATGTATACATAAGGATATTTTTTATTAGTATAAAAAATTTTATTTCTCATAATCCCATTTTTTATTAATTGAACTTTTTTTTTTCTTCAACATTTTATTACATTTATTTACAAGATGTTTAAAATTTATTTTTATTATATAATTAATACATAAGGAAAACTATATTTTATTTCATAAAATTCTTCTTTATCAATAGATTATAACAATTACCCAATCAGCTTATTTCTAAAATATATAAAATACATATTATGTATCTTTGAATACATAATCCTATTTTGTTTCCACATATTTAAAATTTAATCTTAAATATTTCAAGTTTTTTTATTTATACTTCAATAAGAATTTACATATTATATTGTTACCGTTTTTCGATTTAAAATACTATTTTTTTATATATATAAAAAGTATAAAATACTTATAAATTTTTATAAATGAACTACTTTTTTTTACCGGAAAAATAGTTTTGTTTTTCCTGCCCAATATATTCTATAATTAAAAATTACATTTACATATATGTATTTAACCATTTATATATTTTTTTTTAAATTATATATACGGATTTAACAGAAACATGTCATAACTCTATTTTATTTTTATCATATAAAATACAACAAATATCATTTAATTCGTTATGTTACTAATTTTCACCTTTATAATTTTTACTAGAATTTTCCGTAATATATTTATATATTTTCCGTCTAGAAAATAAAGTATGCGGTATCTATTTTATTTATTTCGCCGGATTTACATAGAATATGTTACATCAAATTATCGTATGGAGTAATATGTAAGTACCACACCTTTTTTAAATCCACTATTAGTTGATAAACATTATTGTCATATTGTTTTAGATTTGTATTTCTTCTTTGGTTTGTCATTATTACTATTATTTTGTCACAAAAGTCATATACCTAATTTTAGTAGATATTTAGTCATATATATTTTTTTAATATTTGGCCTTAAACATATTTTTACTTCCGATCTGACCGAAGGTAAAAGAGGAATGGTGATAATTCTAAGGAACGGATTTGATCGCTTTTTTTAAACTGTTAAATTACAGAATATTTTTTTAAATTGCGTTACTAGGATTATTATTATTTTTAATACATATAAATAACACTTATTTTACTACCAACAATTTATTGTTCTTAATATCTTTTATTAAAACAATATAGTGCTTTTTTTTATATATTTTAATTATTTTCAATATTGGTTTAAATAATTATATTTTTTATTATAGCTTACACAACTCTCCCGCTTACATTTTACGGTTTTTTATCATTATAATCAAATATAAATATATATTTGTGTGTGTGTGTGTGTGTGTATTTATATAATTATTGATAAAAAAAAATATAAATATAGTTTGATGTATAAATTAAATTAAATTTTTTAACTTATATATCATATTTATAAATAATTTATTTCTATTATTTTTTTTTTTTTTTTAATTTATTTTTTTTGTTTTCGATAATTAACAATTTATTGTCTTATTATTATTCCGTTTTGTTATTTTATTTTCTTCTTATTTCTTCGTCATCTAATTACTTTTTAATTTTAAAACCGGATAACCTTGAAATTTTTCCAACACGTGATTTTTCTTCTTGAGAAGAATTTTTGAATGGATGCCATCTTGAATTTTTACTCTATTATTTTTTTTTATATCTCTCTTTGCTCTTCTATCCCCACCTTTTTCTTTTAATTTTTACATTTGACCAACCCTTTTACAATTTTTTTTTTCAAATTGTTATCAATAATATTTTTTTTATTTAATATTTCACCTTACATTATTATTAATTTTTTTTTTTAAAATGGATTTTTTTATTGTTTCATTATTTTTTCCCCCCAGTAAAATAATTATTAAAAGTTTATATTAATCCTTATTTTAATATTAAAAAATCTATATACATAACTATAGCTATATTATAAGGTTAATAAAATCCTAGTTAAAAATACTAATAATAAATAAATAATCATTATAATATAACAAATAATAATAATATATACATCAAATTAAACGAAGAGAGATTCAATGAGAAAAATATTGATCAGTCTGTGTTTCAAAAACCACAATAGTCAAGTATAAACCACTATAGCCACTTATATACCACAATAGCCATGTATAAACCACACTATATTTGTGTATCAGTTAACTGATAATAACATATTGAAGTAGTGTTAACTTAATTGTATTAGACATTAGCTATTTAAGGTATTTTGGATAACAAACAAATAAATTTCCCTTTACGAGTTTATTCATCAGGATCACTAAATCTCTAGGACCACAAAATTTCACTCTAGGACCACAAAATCTTTAGGACACATAAAATCTCTAGGACCACAAAATATCGATAAGACACGACAATATGACAGCGACTTTAGCCATAACAGTGTCAAGCGTGTGAGAAAAAAAAGTTTATCACGTGTTCAGTTTTTAGGTAATCTGTCTACTTACTTAAATATGACAACGAATATACTTACATTATAACACTTAGAAACTGATAATACTGCTTGGGAACTGATTATAATGATAATACTTAGGATGTGATAATGACCTTAATAATAAATTGAAAGCGCTTTGCAACCATAAGTATTTGTGGAAAGATGTGTATTTCTTTTAACGAATATGTTCTTCAATGTAATATTCTATACTAGAGAAAATGTTCTTCAATTACAATTCTATACTAGAGAGAAAATGTTCTTTAATTACAATTCTATAGTAGAGAGAAAATGTTCTTCAATTACATTTATACTAGAGAGAAAATGTTCTTCAATTACAATTTTATACTAGAGAGAAAATGTTCTTCAATTACAATTCTATACTAGAGATAAAATGTTCTTCAATTACAATTCTATACTAGAGAGAAAATGTTCTTCAATTACAATTATTCTGTACTAGCGAAAATTGTTCTTCAATTACCTATGATTCTGTACTAGCGAAAAGTTCTTCAATTAAAATTCTAAGATTTCATTATTCAATATAAATTAATAATTACAAAAATAAGTCAAACCTATTGTTAATTATTTCGGTCATAAGATCACTAATATCACGTTCTAATTATTATTTAGAGAGCTTTTCTATTTAAACAGAACATTAATTTTAATATAATAAAATTTTGTGGTGTGTGTAAATATATAATATATATAAATATTGTGTATTAAAATATTACGTTATTAAGGACACAGAACAAAGGAGGATAAAAAAGAAATTAATCTACATGAAAAAAAGGAGGAATATTCATTTATACATTTTTTTTTTTTTTTTTTTTTTTTTTTTTTTTTTTTTTTTTTTAATTATTCAAGAATTTTTAATAATTGTTTGTTGTAAATTTATAATTGTCGTTTTCATCTTTCCTTGAGAATTATTTTCTCAATTTAATTGTTGATTTTTTTGAATTACTCATTGAATATATATTTATGTATATGTAATGTGTGTATTGAATGTATAGCAATAGCTTAGTATATATTATTTGAACACTTAAATTGACCATATAAAAAAATATGAAATTAAATGTTTCCGTTTAATTTTTTTTTTACTTACACATCGATATACAACCGCATATATTTACATAAATAATACATTAAAAAAAAATAAAAATCAATTAATTAAGATGATCACTATAATTGTGAACTTACAGTGGGTTCAAACAGGTCTTTCTTTAATATTACTTATCGTGGTTGTTGTTCTAAATAAATTTATCAAAATGGCCCTTTGAAATTTAGTTGTCAAAAGTAAAAAAACTTTGTAGAAACTATTTTATTTTTCTAGTTTTGTAAACATGATTTATTTATCGGGTTTTGATGTCCATACGTGGTTTTCTTAAGGTCCAATTGAAAAGTAATCAAAATATAGGTAAAGTCTTAGTGTTACATATTTGTTGTAAAGTTTTAGTGGAAATAGTAGGCAGGTTTTAGAGAAAACTATATTCAATGTATTCAAAATTTTAGTGTTACATATTTGTTTTAAAGTTTTAGAGGAAATAGTAGGCAATGCTTTAGTGGAAATAGTAGGCGAAGTTTTAAAGGAAATAGTAAGCAAACTTTCAGTGGAAATAGTAGGCAAAGTTTTAGAGGAAATAGTATGAAAACTTTCAGTGGAAATAGTAGGCAAAGTTTTAGAGGAAATAGTATGAAAACTTTCAGTGGAAATAGTAGGCAAAGTTTTAGAGGAAATAGTATGAAAACTTTCAGTGGAAATAGTAGGCAAAGTTTTAGAGGAAATAGTATGCCATGCTTTAGTGGAAATAGTAGGTATGGTTTTGAGAAAATAATACGCTACTTTTAGTGAAAATAAAGAGCCGAGATTTGTGTAGGTATTAAAATAAAAAAAAAAAATGTTTACTAATATTTTAAATTAATAAAAACGAAAATATTCTATTCGTAATTGTTTTGACAGTAATAAACTTCAAAATTGAAAGAATTCTGACTAATTCGAGTCTAAATTTTGAAACAAAATAATATTATAAGCTTTACTAATATCTTAAAACAAGGAACAATTCTTTAACTGTCTTTAAAATAAAGAAGCTGTTCTGGAACAGCTGAATTATAATTTTATATAAGTATACCTACTTTAAATTAAAACGCGACATAATTATTAATATAATAATTTAACAAATAATACATCGAACAATGTAATTTACATAGTATAAATAAAAATTTAATGTATAGAGTGTTGTGGCGCTGCTAGCGGACTAACTAAGAACTATAGAGAGTAAAAGAATGCTGAGGGACGCTTGATACACGTGGTTTGGCTCCGTGGGTAAGGTGTGGCACGACTCACACGCCTAACAGCATGCTTTCTATCTTGAAGTCTTTGACATTAGTATTAGTATAATGGAATAATCACTATAATAAGGCCAAATAATCATTGAGAAAATAATGGATTTTTTTTATTATATAATCATATTTTTAACTGTATTATGAAAAAGGACGAAATAAGAAATTATAATTTTGACATAAAAAATATTAATATATTTTTGATTCATAGTAACGGATTAAAATTTATAAACATAATAGAATGATGATATGACAATAATGGATTATTATAGAACATAAAGGAATGATGATATGAAATAACGGAATATTTCAGAACATAATAGAATGATGATATGCAAATAATGGAATAATATAGAACATAATGGAATTTTTAACTGAAATATAATAATTGCTATTGCTTTAGCCGACAGTTCGTAATGGCGCAATTATGCAAATCGATATATTTACTGTAAAATTAAAATATTACAGTGCTAGAACAAATATAATAATAAGTGATTTTGCATTATTTCTACTGCTATAATAATTAGACCTATTAGTGTTATCGGAATTGATAAATTGCACATTCATTTTAAATGTATAAAGAAAACACTTATTATTTAAAAGTGTATTAGTTGTATATATTTTTTTTTTTATTCTAGATATTAATTCATATTAAACGATATTATTTAAATTTCATTGTAATTAGCCAAAAAAACAATTTATTATTTTAAAGTTTATTAGTTAGGAAATTCTCTATTTTTATTTCTCTATTAATTATTTTTAGATAGAATTATATTTTTAGTTTATAGTTATTAGTTAAGAGTCTTTACTATTTAATAGTCTATTCGTAAATTTATTCTCCCTTTTTATATTAATGTCTTTAAGGTTGAATTATAAGTATTATTAGTTAGTAAAACTTACTATTTTTGTCTATTAGTCAGCATATTCTCCATATTTTCTACATTATTGTTTTTAGCCGGAATTATTTCTATTTTTATTATTATTAGTTAGGAACATTTACTATTTTAAAGTCAATTAGTCGAATTATTCTCATTTTTTCTACTTATAATGTTATTAGCCGGAATTATTTCTATTTTTATTATTATTAGTCAAAATCATTACAATTTTAAAGTCAATTAGTCGGATAAATCTCAATTTTTTCTAAATTAATGTTTTTAACCGGAATTCTTTCTATTTTTAGTCAGAAACACTTATTATTTTAAAGTAGATTAGTCAGTAATTCTTTATTTTGATTTTAAAATCTCTGTTAGATACATAGCTCTTAAGTTATACAAGATTTATAATATCGTCGACAAGTAATTTAAATAAATAACATTTTTTATTCATATCATATAATCGTGCTATTAAAACACGAAGAAAGACATATGATCTCATTGCTATTTTTTATTTAAAAATAAAAAATGTATCTTCACGATTTCTATAAAACAAACACGAGAATAATTGTTGACTCACATAGTATTAGTATTGCTTAACATTTATTACATTCACTGAAATTATTATTAATTTAAACAAATAAGTATATATTTGTTATATTTAATCTTATCATTTTACTGTCAAAACTAAAATTAACGATAATCATAAATCTCAAATCAAATGGGTACCTCTTTAAATTGATACTTCCCTATGTTGTTTTAAAATAACTAAATAACTATTAAGAAAAAGAGATATTTAGTACAATATACTTTAGGACAAAGGAATATCACACTTCAGTTTTTATAAGGGGGGTAACAGTCTAAAGAAGAACATTCCGTACACTTTCTTTAGATAGGTACTACACTCTGATTTTTTTTATAAGGGGAGTAACAATCTAAAGAAGTGCCATCAAATGATTGAATGAATAAATTTTAATCCTAATATTTTATTGTCAAAACTATAATAATCATAAGGTTATCTACACCTCTTTGTAAATATTAATTTTGTTATTTCTTTTACGGCATGCTCAACGGCTCAAAATAAAATTAGGTTATTACAACATAAATATATATTATTTGTAATACATTTCTATACCAATTTATTCTTTATATAGCTACCGAATAGAATTGTTTCTTTATATAAGTGTAAATACTTATATTTTTACTACTAAAGAAATGTTAAAGTGAAGGCCGATAATTTTTTTCATTTATTTATTAACAATTTGATAAAAACCTTATCAAAACACACACACATATATATATATATATATATATATATATATATATATATATATATATATATATATATATATATATATATAAATATTCCGTTATCAATTTTCCCCACTCGTTTCATTCCCTTATCATGTAGGAGTTAAGGAGTTAAAAAAAAATGTTATCAGTAAACGTATATATGTACTTATACGTATATACATAGATATATTAAACAATCCCTTATCACTGTTATCCCATTTAACCAAATCTCTTATAAAAAAATCTAGCTTTCCTTTTTTTTATTATTTTTATACATTATATGATTTTTATTAGTTTACATTTTTGTCTTTGTTGGTCTGCATACTTTTTTTTATAGTTAATTTTATAATAATTGGATATTATTTTTATTTAGCGTTAACGGTTTACGGAACTGAACGATTTTCGAGATTCTTTGTATTTATATTTATTAATTTATTTATCTAGTAATTTTTAGTAACACTTGCAGAAAAAGCTTGTTATGTCCTTGGTAACAAAACTTTAATAATTATGATTATATTAGTAAAAGTGTAAAACTCAATAGATTATGGCACAATCTTATTTAGTTCTGAATAAATTTTGGCATTCTTAGTAAAAATCTCCTTTTCATAAATTCATATATTTACAATAATAAGTCTATTTCATATCGGCTGTCTCATTCTAATTAAGTAAAACTTGCTGAAGGGTTTTATGACATTCATATTCCATTCCTCTTTTTATAAATTCTTATATTTCCAACAATAATAAGTCTATTTCATATCGGCTGACTCATTCTAATTCAGTAAAACTTGGTGAAGGATTTTATGACATTCATATTCCATTCCTCTTTTTATAAATTATTATATTTCCAATAATGATAAGTCTATTTCATATCGGCTGACTCATTCTGATTCAGTAAAACTTGCTGAAGGGTTTTATGACATTACTCTTTTTATAAATTGTTATATTTCCAACAACAATAAGTCTCCTTCATTTTAGTGAAACTTTCTGAACAGTTTTATATAATGTCCAGTATATATATATATATATATATATATATATTTATATATATATATATATATATATATATATATATATATATATATATATATATATATAATGTAAGATATACACTACTTTACCTATAAAGGTGTTTTATATAGAATATGAAGGTGTTTTTTGTACATTTTATATATGTACATGAAAAGTGGTTTATGATAAGTATTAGACCTTGTTTACTTTTTAAAAACAATTTTATTTTGTGAGATTTATGAACTGAACAATTTTATTACAATTAACAATTAATTTTGCAATTTTTTCATGCAATGTTTAAATACTTATTTTCTTTGTGAATAATGGATTATCTCAACCACCATTTTTATCTGTTTCAACGTCCCCTTCATATATAACGTTTTGCCGCTTTCATGGTTCACATCCCAAGAGGAAAAAAAGGAGGGGGTAGGGATGTCTACCCACTATTTCAACACAGCCCACTCGCATGTATTATTGATAATAATGGGATATTTCTGCCTTCCCCGTTGTGGAATGATGGAGGGTTGAGCGTTGCATGCTCTAACCACGCCTACTATTCACAAAACTATCTCCTATCCCCCCCCCCCCCCTTCCTATTTACACTCTTCGTAGGTTTAGTTCAAGTGCAGCTACAATAGTTCTAACCTTTTTATGATAACCCTAACTGAACAAAGATACGTATAAACAACTAAACAACAACCCAAAACAAATCTTTCAGTTAACGTTTATAAAATTATAAATAACCTTTTATTAAAGTGTTATTTTTCTTACTTTCATTATCAAACTATCACTTATTGCTGTAACTTTATCCAATATTAATTATTATAGTTCAATTTGTCTAAAGGTATTTTTATAATATTAAAAACATCCTAACAAATACTTAAGAAACATAAATTAATAATAAAAAAAAGATTTATAGTTATAGAAATGTATTAAAACTGACACATACTTACTAAACTATCATACTAAAGTAACAATGTTTTTTTAGTTCTTGCTAAACCCAATAGGATCATCAATTCAATGACTTTTAACATGTTTAAAAAATAATCTCAAAAGACAGCATTAGCTTTACATACTAATTAACATTATTAGTTCAAGCACTTAACTAACAATTGAAAATACCTTAATTAAATTCATTTATAAATTAATTTTAAAGCTCAAATATTTCTAAACATGATTATTAGTCCTAGCAGTATCTAACTGGTGTAAATAATTCGCTATAACACATTTATAAATAAGTAATGTAATAAGAAATACTTGATAATGATATAATAACATACATTATCTTGTATACAACATCTGGTACGTAGGAAAATTCTAGTTATATCTATTTTAATATTCTTAAAAAACCTATTTCCTTCTGACAGTTTATAGTAAAGATCTGTATAAGATTGATTTTTTTTCTATAACCCTATTATATATATATTTTTCCTTTCCAAAAAAAGGTACGGGTGCCGGCGCGTTCCACTTATTTCCAGTGAAAAGGCGAGTGGTGCGTACCTAAAAACCCATTGTAGTAGGAAAGTGTGTTTTGGTCCGCACGTGTCTTCTATTACCTATCACATCTTTTTACCTTTTAAAAAGGGGACAAGTTGATCGGGTGTGTATGTTTACATCAGTACCCTCTTTTGAGGTTTTTTTTTCTATTTTGGGACCCTTCTTATTCTATTGTAGACTATTTTTTTCCCCAAAAATACGATTAGTAAAGTGTACTATGTTATCGTCTTGTTATATATATATATATATATATATATATATATATATATATATATATATATATATATATATATATATATATATATATATATATATATATGAGAAATAAGGTTGGTTCGAATGAAAAGCCCTGTGGTACACCGCAGTATAGTTCATAATGTATAATACATTAACGCTTATTTAAGTGTACTTTTTAGAACTTAAAACTAACTATTTTATATAGTTAATTTACTAAAAAAAAAGGAAACAAATCAACCATACGATAAAAAAAAGATTGTTTCGTCAAATATTCGCTATAAATTTAAATAATCACCTGTTTCTTTTCAGATTTGAATGAGATTAAAGGTGTCTGTCGATTTAATTTTTTTTTTTTCTTCTTCCTTTAATCTCCAAGAATAGAATTTATTTCAATCAATTATTCTTTTTTGTTTTAAATTCCAATGAACTCTGATTCAACACAACTGTATTGCCTTGTTCTTTGTTGTATTCGGTGATAATTTCATGTTAATATAATTCAGATAAACGTGTTTTTTTTTATAATATAACCTTAGCGGAAAAGTGTCAACGTTTTATTTTATCTAAATTTCTTTCCTTTTCTACCAAAAATAAATTATGACAGCTTAAATGTATTTAAATTTATTTATAAGTGATTTTGACCGTGAATATTTAATTTTTGGTAATATATCTAATGTGTTTACATTCAACACTTTTTAAAACCAATTCAACAATAGTTTGTTTATACGTCTTACTTAAGTTGTTTATTTGTTTACATTTCTTGTGTTAAATAACTGATTGGTTAATAGTTTTAGTGCTAATTCTTCCTTGATTTGTTTATTTATTTACATTTATCATGTTGAAAAACCAATTTATCAATTGTTAATTTGTTTACAAATTGAGAGGAGATATAAATGAAGAAATTGGTTTAGTCTAATATAAACAAAATGATCCAAGGGATGATTTAAAAAAAAATCCCTTATTGTCCCTACCAATAGGGCGGCCATTATTATTGTTTATGACAACATATTAGAATACGACAAAATACGTTTCCGTATGAAGGGTGAGAAATGCTTTAAGAGGGGGTGGTGAGTTAGATTTATGTAGGGCGGTGCTGCCCTTAATGGCAACTCAAGTTCCGTTAAGGACTAAAGGAGAGGGGGGTGGATTCATTTTCACAGAAAATTCCCATTCATTCATTCTTTAAAAAAAGCCCTTCAGAAAAAGTGTGTCTTCTATTAAAGCAAAAAAAAGAATTTGTTTCGTTGTCGATCATAAAAAAAAAAAAAAAAAAAAAAAAAAAATGAAAAACGTAGGTAAAGGGAAAGAATTATTAAAGATTAAGGGCTGAAGTAAATCCTGAATGATATGATGCGAAAAGGGCATAATATTTTACCTCCTGTCAAAGAAATAAGTACAAAAGAAAATGAAAAAGAAAAAAAAAAATCTGGTAATAACAAAAAGGGTGGGAATGAAGAGTTAGAAGTTTTTAAAAATGTAACACATTTGATAAGAATTTGTAAATAAGTAACCTAATAATAAGAAAGAGAGACAAAAAATATATATTTATATATATATATAAAAACATAAAGAATATAATAGGCCCGAATGAAGAGCCCTGAGTTACACCCTCAGCATAATAACATATCATTAAACAAATAATATATCAAAAGGTTATAAAATGGTTTGATAAAAATTATTTAATTAAAGTTACATAATATTATAGACTGATAATGTGATGTTTTAAGAGGTTATTGATAGCGTACTAAAATAAAACGAAAAAAATCAGTGAGTGTATGGCAATTACTTTATAAAAAGAAACCACTCTATTTGATTTACTAATTAAATAATGATAGTTTGTCTTTTAATTGTGTCTTTAAAAGTTGTTTATGTTTTAATTTTAGGTTTAAACGTTTTTTTAACAGGAATTAAATAATATTTTTATAAAATCGTGTGATATTTTAGAATTGTTTGTAATAAAAGCGTTTTTATAACAATTTTTTTTTTTAATTATAACAAATACGAGTATATAACCGTATATACCCTTATTCGTATGTTTAATTATAGATATTGAGGCATATTTATAAATATACTTTCTTTTATAATTTTTACTTTTCCTTACTATAAATTAAAGTTAAATCCGAACCAAAGACGGAATCTTCCGTTTTGGGTGTTTTTAAGAACATTTGATTGGGTTTCAGCTCGATATCTGTGTATGAGTCTTTGTCTGATGCATAACTACCACAGTTTACCCAGAGAGTTGCAACTTGGTACATGAGAAAGTGGAGGGTGTTCCGCAGGGCTATACTTTTGGACCAATTTTATTTGTCTTATATATTTTTAATAAAAACAATCAGTCCATAGATGTAGTTGTGGCCGCCCGTAAAATCATAAATTTGTGACGTCATTTACTTATTTTGCTGAGTCAGCAAACGTTTTTAAAAATTCGAAACCTGACTACATTTTTACTGAATTTCGTTTTGATATTTGACGTCATTTTTAAAATATCGACTTTTGAACTTGAAATTCTAATCAATTATACCTATCTATAAAATAAATAATTTCTCTAATATTTCAACTTCAAATCTGCCGGTATTTTGGAATTATTTGGTAAGGAAATGTTCCGACACATTATATACATTATGAGCAAAGTAGAAAAGTTATCATTGTTCAATAAATAAACATAATATAATCATACACTAATATGTATACTTTTATAAAATTCGATTTTTTTTAAGTTGTTAGAACACATACATCATTATAATAATGTTAAAAGTAATAGATAATAAACTAGAATGTTTATTATGACATTCTATGTAATTTATTTAAATAATTTATCTTTGTTTCAAATAAAACTTTATTTTAGTTTAATTGAATACAATATGAAGTATAAATTCTCTTAATTTATTGTTGAAAACATAGTTCATCTACCAGTTTTCTCTGTTCAATTCTAGAATATGTTTATCTCTCTAATTTCTCAGTTCCATAACAACGTTGTTTTCTCGCATGATTATTAGTTCTCTAAAACCCCCCCTCCCTTTTATTTAACAATTCTCACGGAACAAGAGATGCAATAGAATTGTTTGGTTAATACAAGAATAACATCTGGCCACCGAGGTAAAACCCTCGTTAGAACATTATGCTCTTTGTTAACCGCGGTTTATTCTGGCTTTTGTTTTGACTTAAGAAAAAGGGTCATTGTCCCTTTTATAATTAGTATTTTTCGAGCAGTAACTCTAAAAAAAAAAACAAAAGAGGATAAATTAATTCATATATTAGTATTGTTTTTATTAAAAATATATAAGAGAAATAAAATAGGTCCATAAGTAGAGCCCTGCGGAACACCCTCCACCTTTCTCATTCATTTTAAACTCAAACACAACCTGCCTACCCTGTTTTATGAATTAAATACTAATAGTAATATATATATATATATATATAATATATATATATATATATTATAACATATAATAAATACATACTAAAGGTAATAACTGAAGTACATATAACTCCCTATTTTTAAAGGTTTAACATAATACAATCCCTACTCATCCTCCATCTTTTGCAATCCTTAATCCCTACTCGTAACTTAATGTCTCATCCCTATTTCGTTACAGAAGTAGGGGAAGGAAAAGAAGGGAGGAAAATATATATCAAAGAAGTTAATCCCCCCAATTTTTTTTTGTCTCATTTTAACTCGTCTTTATCTCTTACGAGCTTTAATCTTGAATAATGATGTTCTTTTTTTTTCATTTTATTTATAAAATATTATACATATTATATCCTATTAGGATTACACAAATCCATAATTATGAAATGTATAATGTTATCTGATAGTATATATGAATACCTTTTTTACTGCTACTAATAGGTGGAAAAAAATACATTTATTTTTAAGTTTACTACACATAACTTTTATTTGTCTCTTTTATACTTGTTAACTTTTATTTTACTTGTAATTTTTATTAGTTATAATATTAATCTCAAGTTGTATTTGACTAGTTAAAATTGTTTACAGGTTAGGTTTTTAACCATTTAAGGTTATTATTGGAAATGGCTTTTGTCTAGTTAAGATTAGCACGTGTTAAAATTATTTTAAGTAATTAAGGTTACATAAAATGTGTTTATTCACTTGCTAACATTCTAAAAATACAGTATCTCATTAAGTTGAGGTTATTACGATGTGTATTTTACCTAGTTAAGATAGTTGTAGGTTAGTTTTGAACCATTTAAGGTTATATGAAATAGCTTTTACTCTTTTACAGGTTAGTTTTTTTAACCTGTAAATGTTATATAAAATGAATTTTTATCTTTTTTAAGATTGTCACAAGGTAGTTTATTCGTTATCACGACATGCTTTTTATTTATGTTTAGTGTGACCCAAACAGTTCTAACTGTAAAACGTTATATCAATAGAACCATTTAACAACTGAACTCATCATAACTTAAGTTAAACATGCTATTAACTTAAATATTACTAAATCTTATATAGTTCTTAAACTCTTTTATTTTTTTTTTTTTTCTTGCTTTTTTCTTTATATAATAAAATTACTTTATCTTTATATAGCGTAAATTTATTCTACAAATGTATAGACATTCCCGTTTGAACTTGTCACTTTAACATTGTTCTCTTTGTATATTATCTTAAAAAAAAAACTACAAAAAGGGCTTTGGAAGCCTTAGTTAAAACTTAGCGAATAGAAGCCAAATAAAAGACGCTTAAAGTCATCTTCTTGAGACGTTACTTGTACGAAATGTTTTTCAAGTTAAAAAACAAAATCACATTTTTTTTTTTTACATTACCGTTTTATTCATTAAGTATTTTGTTCATTGTTCGTAAAGTATTACAACTTAAGTTCTGTAAGTGTTATAAAACTCCTAAAAACAAATATGTCAATAGTTTTAGACTTATAATATGTATTATATATTTTTTTAAAATATTGATGTTGTTTACTATCATTGATAAAACCAAATAATATCTTCTAGATAAATCTATGTTTTTTGATTTTGTTTTATTCATAACTTATTTTTATGCAATGCATAAGTGTATGAGTTTTCATCTTAATGTAATCAAATAGAATAACAAGTAAATAACAATCTTGTTGTTATTTACTTCTTAGATAAAACCAAATAATGCCTTCTAGATAAATCTATGTTTTTTTGTTTTGTATTTATTCTTTACACATTTTTAGGCAATGCACAAGTGTACGAGTTTTCATCTTAAAGTAATGAAACAGAAGAACAAGTAAATAATTTACTTCTTAGATAAAACCAAATAACAATCTTGTTGTTATTTACTTCTTAGATAAAACCAAATAACAATCTTGTTGTTATTTACTTCTTAGATAAAACCAAATAACAATCTTGTTGTTATTTACTTCTTAGATAAAACCAAATAACAATCTTGTTGTTATTTACTTCTTAGATAAAACCAAATAACAATCTTGTTGTTATTTACTTCTTAGATAAAACCAAATAACAATCTTGTTGTTATTTACTTCTTAGATAAAACCAAATAACAATCTTGTTGTTATTTACTTCTTAGATAAAACCAAATAACAATCTTGTTGTTATTTACTTCTTAGATAAAACCAAATAACAATCTTGTTGTTATTTACTTCCTAGATAAAAAACAAATAATGTCTTCTAGATAAATCTTTAAAATATTTACTTTTTACTACGTTTTTATTAGCTTGCTTTCTTGTTTGTTTGTTTCTTTGTCCTGTACAAATCTTGCAATCGATGTTTAACTAACTTCCCAGGTAGCTAGACATTTGAAACTTTTAGAATAGCTCAGAACACGACGACAATGCATTATTTTAATACTTTTAGCCACATTTCAGCAGAATTTTATTAATTTTCAGCAAATTTTACTGTATGAAAAGTTATTTTATTTGTTTTGACATAACCCATATTTTTTAATCCTTCATTTTGACGGGTTTCAAATTTATGATTTATGTCAATAAATTTAAAAACGTAGTATATAAAAAGTTCTTTTTATCTTGTAATTAAATTATTTTAATGCATATTTAACAAATTAATTTAAATGTTTATCAAAGCAAATCAAATATTAACTTGAATAAAAAAAAAAAAAAAATATCATCGAAGACAAAATGAACTTCTTAAATAGCAATTAAAGAACATCTACTGCATTCTTTACTTCTTCAATAGCAATTGAAGAACATTAACTGACATCTTTACTTCTTCCATAGCTATTAAAGAACATCAACTGCATTCTTTACTTCTTCAATAGCAATTAAAGAACATCAACTGCATTCTTTACTTCTTCAATAGCAATTAAAGAACATCAACTACATTCTTTTACTTCCTACCTCACAATCAAAGAACATCATTAGAACATCTCTAGAAATTCTTCAGAAAGCGAAGTACCATTAGCGAGGTATTGAGTTCCTACGTTCATTAAGAATTCGTAGGAACTTCATACCGTGCTCTTGGGCTTTTGTCTGTTTACAACGGATCAACTTGTCGACTCTTCATTTTCTTATTTTTTTTCTTCATGAATTAATTTGAAACTGCAACACTGCTGAAACATGATCGTTGTTATCAAGAAGGTTTATGAACAACTCCATCGAATCAAGATCACTAAATTTTTACACAACTCAAGTATTTATTGATATTTAATTATTAGTCCCTCTCTATTAACATACTCTCTCATTATTAGTTCCTTTTTTTTTATTCGGGATAACTGATATAATAAATGTGCAGTATAGTGTTCATTTATTTCTATTTGTCCGATTAAATTTATGGGTTTTAATATAAATTGTTCCTTTTTACTGTTAAGAACTTTTAACTTTTCTGATTTATATTTTCAATAGTTTATTTTTGATTCCGAGCTTCTCGATAATAACAAAAATTATGGGATCGTTTTAAAGAACTAATAGCTATTTACGTACGTAGAGCAGTAAGGGCGTTATTACAGGCCGTCATGGCACTTTCTGCTCGTGGTGCGTTCACTATTTTATTGCCCACCACATAACTAATTACAACGTACATAACTAATACCACGTAAACTAATTACAAAACACGTAAACTATTTTGCCGTAATCTTAAAAAACAATAAATGCATATTAAGTTTAAATCAGTACCAAAACAAACTGCAGTTATAAAAATATTGATTGTTTACAAATTGAACAGCTGACGCTGAGAACTACTAGCACTTCTTGCAATCCGCGGCCCGGCCAGCAAGCGGCCTAGTAATGAATACTAGTGGCCCTGTAATGAAAAAGCATGCATTTTTACAGGCCCCAGGGCTGTAAAATGGAACTTTACCGGTCGCTTAGGATAGGAATGTTTACAAGTGGAGGGCGGTAAAATAATTTATGTCTCCGATTTCAAAAATTCTAAGACAGAAATCTGTTTCAGACATCAGAGAATATTTTTAGTCCCATGTCTCCTTGTCGGTCTGTTTGTCGTTCAATTTGTGCGAACCAACATAATATCTTAAAAACTACTCGTCTGATTTTAATGGAATTTGTATGGTAGGTCAGTAGGTCATAATTAGCCCTTTCTTAATCCTGTATTAGTTTTAACCTTCTGCGCCCATTGTTATATCTTCCACATGAGCACAAACATAAATTTATTTACACTTTAGCCACCTGAGCACATTAAATATTGCTAAATTATACTTTTATTTGTACAAAAAAAGAATTACCAAATTTAGAAAAAGAGGGGAAACAATTTAATAAATTTAGATAATAATTGGGCTTAAAAGCATGAAATTTATTAAGTACGTAATAGGATGCGAAGAAGCTATGTGCCACAATAATTGGCAGCCTATTTTCTATTTTTCATGATTAATAAGATCTTATTTTTTTGTAATAAAATGTCAGAATAAATGTAACAATAAGAAAAAAATGAAGATATTTCAAATTCTTATTTTATATTCAATAGATTGGAAGAAAGAATTTAAAGATTAACTCTTCTTTAGAAGAATACAAATCTATGGTTTCTTATCCTATGTAATAAATTTGTTGATTTTATCTTCTGTACTCTGTACTTATCAATATTAAATAAAAAATCAGAATAACTCTATCAATGAAAAACAATGAAGAAATCTTTATTTATCTGAAAAAAGAATAAGAAAAATATTTATGTGTAAGTTAGGTATTTCTTATAACTTATATTTTAATAGTAAATAAGGAAGAGTTTGAAGACACATTTTCTTCTTCTGCTTTGGTATCTTATCATTCTTTGCTTTCTTATGTCATGTAATAAATTTATTGCTTTTAGCTTCCTAATTCTTTCCTTCGAAGTGTTGAAAAAGTAATCAGAATAAATTTAACAATAAAAAAAAGCAAAGAAGAAATGTTTATTTATCTAAAAAAAGAATAAGAAGATTTATTTATAAGTTATTTCTCATAATATAAGCATTATTAAAATTTAAGGAAGAATTTGAAGACACATCTTCTTTATCTTTGTTATTTTATTACATGTAATAATTTTTTTGCTTTATATCCTCTTAGTGTTAAACAAACAAAACAGAATAAATCTACCAATTAGAAACAAAGAAGAAATAAAGTATAAAAGAAAAATCCGGAAAAAAAAAATCTAACCAATTGTAAACATATAATTTACCTGATTTAATTATCTTAGTCTCACCTTGTAGACCTCAATTTCATAATTACCTACTCCGTTATTCCTTATTTTTTTTTTTTTAAATGAACTACGAACAAAGAAAAAAAAATGTATATATACCTCCCCTATTTAGTAAAGGTATAGAAAAGAGAAAAGATAATTCACTAGATAAAAGATAATTTAAGGAAATTAAGGTATAACACCAATTGAGGAGAAGGTATAAGCAAGTAGGCGATTTTATTTTTTTTTAACTATTATCTATATACATATATATACATACCAATTGTAAAAACATAGTCTAAGGGATCAGTTTAAAAGAATTACTAGGTATAAAAAAAGCAAATTAAGATTCTTTGGAATAGATAAGAAAGGTATCCCCTTTTTTTTAAAAAAAATATATATATATTTAGTTTAAAAAATAAGGAAGGCACCTTTCGTGTCGGAAATTGGATTTAAAGGATGATTCAGTAGTACTTTTTTTTGGTTGGTAGTTAGCATAGTTATAAGCTATTTTTTGTGTGGAGGTCAGTCTTTAAGTGTAGCGGTATTAGGTTTTGTAGGTTATTTTAGTTAGGTTGAAAAAACCCTGATTGTTTTAAAACTCGTGTATTTTTTTTTTTTTTTTTTATTATTATTATTTTTGGAAGTTATTTTTTGTATGTGGTACAAAAAGATTTTTTTATAATAATTATTTTTAATACATGGAAATAAATAAAAATATAATTTTAAATTACCTTAAAGATTATTATAAACTCTGGTAGAAAAGCCACAAACCTGGAACAAACCAAATAAAAATTTAATTAAATTAAAAATACAAAAATAATACAACAAATAATATAAAAATATGTAATTTAATATATATTGAATACTATATAATCATAAGATATGTTTAATAATCAAAATAGACTGCCAATTGATGTGGCACTTAGCTTCCTCGCATCCTATCCACGAACTTTATTGATTTTATGCTTTTAAAAGTCATTATTGTCAAATTGGTTTAATTGTTTCCCCCGTTTTTTTTAATCTGTCAAAATTGTTTAGATTTTTTACACGAATTAAAGTATCAATTTAGCAAAAGTTAAAGAGCGTAGACTGTTCAAATTAATCTGTGGCCATCTGCGGGTTACTTTCGATAAACTATAAAAGTTTCATTCAAATCAGATAAGTACTTTTGACGCTATAGGTGTAAATAAATGTATGTTTGTGCGCATGTGGAAGAAAAATAAATTGGCGCAGAAGGTTGAAACTTATATGGGACCAACAATGGGCTAATTATGACCAACCACCCAAATTTCATAAAAATTGAACCTGTAGTTTTTAAGATATGTTGGTTCGCAAAAATTGAACGACAGACCGACAGACCGACAGACCGACAGACAGACCGACAGACAGACCGACAGACAGACACGGAACCAAAAATGTTCCCTGATGTCTGAAACGGATTTCTGTCTTGGAATTTTTAAAATCGGAGACCTAAAAATTTTTCGTTCTTCGAAACGATCACATAGCTTCCGTTACCTTCGGTAAGCTCGGAAGCAAAAATACTGTAATCTTAATTATTTTATGAAAGATTAAAATTAAAAATAACAGATAAGATTTAAAAATGTGATAAATATTAGAGTAATTGGGTTCCCCAAGGAGTGTTTACAACACCGTTAATTTTTTGTTTGTATTTTTTTAATAAAAAATTCCAATATTTGTGTTCATTGGTAAATACATAAAATAGAAATGAAATACAAATTAGATGAAGATAAATATATAATTGTTTGATGCAGTATAGTATAAACTAAATTTATATTATAAGAAAATAATATAATTAGATTTATGAAAACTAAATTATTAACTAATCGGCTATTATGTTAGCTTAATTGACTAATTTAATTGATATGTTGCTTAATTGATTCATTTATAAATTAGGATATTAGCTAAACTGATATTAAATACTATATTAGCTGTTAGCTTAACTGATACTAGATTGTAGATTAGATTTAGCTTAACTGAAACTCGCTTCCATATTAGATATTAGCTAAACTGCCATTAAATAACATATTAGCTGTTAGCTTAACTGATACTAGATTGTAGATTAGATTTACCTTAACTGAAACTCGCTTCTATATTAGATATTAGCTAAACTGCCATTAAATAACATATTAGTTGTTAGCATAACTGATACTAGATTGTAGATTAGATTTAGCTTAACTGAAACTCGCTTCTATATTAGATGTTAGCTAAACTGCCATTAAATAACATATTAGTTGTTAGCTTAACTGATACTATATTGTAGATTAGATTTAGCTTAACTGATACTCGCTTCTATATTAGATATTAGCTAATCCAATATTGTCTTTTATATTAACTATTAGCTTAACAGATACTAGATTGTAGATTAGATTTAGCTTAAGTGATACTCGCTGCTATTTATTATTAGATATTTGCTAATCCGATATTGTCTTCTATATTAGCTATTAGCTTAACTGATACTAGATTATTGGTCAGTTTTAAGCTTAATCTTTTGTATATTAAATATTAGGTAAAACTGATATTAAATACTATAATAGCTGTTAGCTTAACTGATACTAGATTGTAGATAGAGATATCAGCTGAACTGATATTCGCTTTCACATAGCTTAGCTGATAATCACTGTCATAGTAAGCAGATTGCTTACCAATTGAAACAATTTTTTAATGATCAAACTTATTTTAGCAATTCAATACAAGTACAGTTAATAGTTAATTATTACTAATAAGCTAATCTGCCAATTAGTGTGGCGCATAGCTTTCCTCGCGTCCTATTTCTTATACTTAAATGGTTTTATGCTTTTTTTTTAATGGTTTTATGGTTACAAAATTTATTTTATTTTTCCCCTGTTTTTTTTACATCTGTCTAATTTTTATTTTTTACCTGAATTAAAGTATCAATTAAGCAAAAATTAACGAGCGCAGACGATTGAAATTAATCTGCTGTCTACTTTGGACAAACCACCTAAATTTCATAAAAATCAGATAACTACTTTTGAAGCTATAGGTGAAAATGAATGTATGTTTGTGAGCATGTTCAAGAGAAACAAATGGGTGCAGAAGGTTGAAACTTATAAGGGACCAGCATTGGGCTAATTATGACCTACCATACAAATTTCATAAATATCGGACTAGTAGTTTTTAAGATATGTTGGTTTGTAAAAATGTATGTGACAGACAGACACGGACCAAAAATTTTCCTTAATGTATTAAACGGATTTGTGTCTTGGAATTTTTGAAATTGAAGACATCAAATATTTTTGTTCTTCAGAACGATCACATAGCTTCCGTTACCTTCGGTAAGCTCGGAAGCAAAATTGCAAAATAAACACAACCTATTTATAAATGTTCTTAATTTGTATTGAAGTTTTGTTCAATGGATTCCATTTGTTATTTTAAAATTTCAACTCAGCACATTAGTAAAAATAGATTAAACGTTAATTTTTTTTACATAGGCTCAGCCATTTTTATTTGCCGTGGTCAGTTATTCTCACGGCTTGTGTTTCTATTTATTTAAATATAATTATTCGTCTGAAGAAATGAAATAATAATGGGAAATAATGCTAAAACAAAGTCATTAAGGCTTTTAAATTAACTGGGATGGAACGATAAGAAAAAAAGATTTTATAATATAACAAGTCTACTCGCGTAATAAAAACTAAAAATTAATCAGTATATACGTATGTATGTGTATATATATATATATATATATATATATATATATATATATATATATATATATATATATATATATATATATATATATATATATATATAAATAAAATGTTTTTCATTTTTCTCTTCTTAAATGAAGATTTGTAGTATTTTTTATTAATATGCACCCTCTACTCAAAAAGTACAATTTCTTAAAATAATCATACAAGTGGAATTGGACCACCAAATTTTAAATATTCAATAAAAAAGTATTATTTATAATATTACCATAAAATTAACTCCCTCCCAAACATCGTAACCTTTGCTAGCTTTTTCTCAGGAACTGCATTTATCCGTTAATCCAAATTGTCTTTGGGTAAGCTTTGTATGATCATGTACACCAAATTTCATAAAAATCGTATTAGTAGTTTATGCTCTACGCGGTTTTATATTCATTTGACTAAAGATTGAAGTTGTAGAGAAACAATTTTTGAACTCAGTGGAGAGTAGCATTAAAACGTTTAAATCCATCAAGAACTCAAAACTATTTTTTTGTTAATATCAAAATTGCCTTTAGGTATACTTTTTATGAATATGTACGCCAAATTTCATCAAAATCACATAAGTAGTTAATGCTCCACGTGATTGTATATACTACTGACTAAAGATTTCCGTAGCAGAGAAACAAATTAGAGTGGACATTAAAACTTTTTAATCCATCAAGAATACAAAATCTAATTTTTAAGCAATAGCAATACTTTCTTCTTATATACTATTTATATGAGAAAGTAAAAGATAATAATTTAAGTATAAAGTAAAAAACTAATAATGGGCACATGTTTTAAGGTGATCTCAGTCCAGTAATTCGTTCTTCACAAGATCATAAAACAGTCTGTTTCGTAGTCCATATTCTGGGCAGAAGCCTAGATCCTAAACTACTTACGTGATTGCGATGAATTGCCGATGGAATTATAGTTTTGGATCAAAGTTCAGCTGAGTTTTGGAGCTTCATGATCATCCGTAACAATATCAAGGATAATACAAAAATAAGTCTGTTTCGTTGTCTGTCATTAGGGCAGAAGCTTAGATCCTATACTCTTATCTAATTGCGATGAATTGCTGATGGATTTAAACTTTTGGATCAAAGTTCAGCTGAATTTGGGAGTTTCAAAAACATCCTTAATAATATAGAGGATAAAAATAAATAGATGTTCATAATCGTCATATCTGGTTGAAATCTTCAACTCAGTAATTTATGAGTCTGTTAGAATTATGAAGGCTCGCGTGTTGAGTTTTTAGTCTCGTAGAAAAGAAAGAAAAAAATATAAAGAAGGAGACACTAAACAAGACACATCTTTAACCGTTTTAGATAGAAGGCACTATAAGATTCAATCGAGTGCAGGCATAGCTAGTAAGCGGGTGGCGCATGGCGCAGTATTCTAACATGTAGCTACAGCGGAACGCTATTATACACAGAGGAGACAAGAGTTCTCTCTTCATGCTCGAGAAACAAGGCTCCTAAATTGGCCTGAATCAAAGTGAATTAACTTGTGGGAAGAGATGAGAGGTTGGTTTGTTTTTTATTTTCAAGACCATTGCGCTAAAGGGGGAACCCCCAAACTCTCTGTGTCTCTGTCTGCTACTGAATCGTTTCGTACTCATAACGTTTCATATTATAAACATCCAGTCGACGATGAAATCAAAAAAAGATCATAGAGTGTCAGATTAAAACAGGACATATTTGTACTTATGAGTGATGACAGTCATCAGTTTCCTTAGTCATTCTCAAATGTTCAGCCCATTTAAAAATGAGATTAGAAGAACCGATATTATTTTTAAGCAATTCTAAAAAAGATATGAATATTTCTGCTAATTATTAACAAGCAATGAATTCAGAGCATAATTGTAAGAAGAGAATGGTATTACAGCGCACTGGATTAACCTTCAGTCAATTGGTTACACCACGTGGTAACTTAGAATGGATAATGCTATTAGTATGCAGCGTATAATGGCAACGATAGAATGGTATTAAGATGCAGTGGATTAACCTAAAGTGAAGTGGTTTTAACTTGGAATGGATAATGCTATTAGCATCCAGCGTATAATGTCATCGATAGAAAGGTATACAGATGCAGCGGATTAACCTACAGTCAATTTGTTTGAACATGGAATGGATAATGCTATAAGCATGCAGCATATTATAATGGCAACAATAGAATGGTATTAAGATGCAGCAGATTTACCTTCAGTCAATTGTTTTTAACATGGAATGGTTAATGCTATTAGCATGCAGCATGTAATGGTATCGTTAGAATGGTATTATGATGCAGCGGATTAACCTAAAGAGAATTGGTTTTAACATGGAATGGAGGATAATGCTATCAGCAAGAAGAGTATAATAGTAACTAGTGAATGATATTACGATGCAGCGGATTAACCTACAGTGAATTGGTTTTATCATTGAATGGATACTGCTAGAAAAAATAATAGTAAAAACATGCCAAGGATGACAGTTGCATACTTTTGATGCAATTGATAATGATAGAGCATTAATGTTATTAAGATGTTGCGGAGAATTGGAGTTACACTGGATTTTTATGTTACGAAGTGATACACTATTTTTTAAGTGCAATTGTGGAAAGAATCTATATACACCTAATCACTCTTAATTATATCAAAAAGTAAGCAGGGGTGTCTGCCTCTATAAATTGAATTAAAGAAATAAGATAGTGTCTCTTCATAATCACTATTATGGAGGGAACCTCTTCACACCTAATTACCCAAAATAATTTCAAAAAATAAGCAGGGTGTTTCTATAGACTTAAGGAGAGAAAGAAGATAGTGCCTCTTCATAATTTTAATGTAGAGGGAACATATCGACACTTAATCACCCTTAATAATATCAAAAATAAACAGAGGTGTTTCTCTAAAGTTAATTAAAGAAATAAGATACTGTATCATCATAATCACTATTGTGGAGGGAACTTCTCAACACTTAATCAATCTTAATAATATCAAAAAGTAAGCAGGGGACTTTCTAAAGACTTAAGTAAAAAATAAGATAGTGTCTCTTCATAATTATTGTTGTACAAGGAACTTTTCTTCACTTAATCACCCTTAATAATATCAAAAAGTAAGCAGGAGTGTTTCTATAGACGTAATTAAAGAAAGAAGATAGTGTCTCTTCGTAAGTTAATCACCCTTAACAATGTTTAAAAGTAAGCAGTAAGTTGGGATGTTACTGTAGAATTAGGTATAGTAGTAGTACCATCAGGTAAGTAGTAGTAGTAGTGGTACCATCTTACCATTCGATGGTATCTTAAACCATCAATATTACATTAAAATAGCAATGCTTTTAATTAAAACAATAAACATTTTGCTAACCAAAGAGAATTCTTGATGACATCTCCCATTATCCTTTTAAGTCTATTTTCATTATTTCATTTTTACGTATGCCGTTTAAAATAATATAAAATTAAATGAAAGGAAAGGAAATAAAACAAAATAAAGAGAAAAGAAATCTCATAGAAGAGGTGAAGATAAGACGGTTGTTAGTAGTGCAAGGGAAGCGAAACAGAAAATCCCAACTGTCTAGAGATGCCAAGTTTTCAGACTCACTCGTTTGGTATAACATAACTTCCCCTCTCCATTTACCCCTTCCTCTATATTCTTATCCCCACCCTTCCTCGAGCCTTTTGCCATAATTATCTACACAACCTTGATTTTTCCACTGTTCTTTTAAACCATCTCGAAACCCAGAGGGTTGTAAAAAAGAATTTAAAAGCAAAAACAAACGAGTATTTGGCGCCAACTCAAAAACGTATTTTGGCGGAAATTCCGTCATTACACAAGAGCCTTAAAAGAAAAACAGAAACATTTTATTTTTATTTCATATATATATATATATATATATATATATATATATATATATATATATATATATATATATATATATATATATATATAATAATAACGTAAGTGTAAGTTCAGTGACTTGTTTCTTTAAATAACCACACAAAACTTGTTGCTATATTCAATTTTTGTTATTTTCTGGTTGATTTACATGGTTCATAACACAAGTGCAATAATAACTGTAGATTTATATAAATAACATGAAATTAATTGTTTCTAATTTACACAAATAAGTTGTGAAACTTACTTATAACAAAACCCCGCAATAACTAATTTTTAAAAAGAGGGGAAAATTAAGCTTTGAATACGATAGATAAAATAATAATCTTGGTTGAATTATTAGAGAAATAAAAAAATCCATTTCCCACTAATAATTTCGTAAGAACATTAAAAATAAAGGGAACAATAAATAAAGATAATAAAAGATGTATACTCCATTGAAGTTATCTTCATCGTACTAACCTAGCTGTCAGGTGTTTGATGAGATCTTCCATTATCCTTTTAAGTCTATTTTCAATAATCAATCAACAAACAATAATCACCAATCAACAATAAATAATCAACAATCAATAATCAACAATCAATAATCAATAATCAAACATCAATAATCAACAAACAATAATTAACAAACAAAAATCAAAAATCAGTAATTAACAATTAAACAATAACCAAACAATAATCAATAATAAATCAGTTATTGTTCCTGATGAAGTTTCCAGTTTATAAGAGTTTGTGGGCATGAAATGTTTGTTGATATTGTGTTTAAAAAACTATACGACCAGAAAGATTGTTCTTAAAAATTATGCAGAAATAGTTCTTGTTATTGTTAACATGAACTCAAATTGTTGTGTTCATTGAAAAAGTTTCATTTGTGTATGAAGTAGTTATTGTATTTAAAATCTATACGACAATAAAGGTTGTTTTAAGAAAGATATGTGACAGAAATTGTTCTTGTTCTTAATGATTATGTTCAACGAAAAAAAGTTTCTTGTTTATAAGAGTATGTACATGAAATGGTTATTGTTCTTAGGAGTTTGGTACAGGAAAGCATATATATATATATATATATATATATATATATATATATATATATATATATATATATATATATATATATATATATATATATATATATATATAAGCTTTGCTGCACCTCAGCCAATGAAAGAAAATTATATGGATGTGAATATGGAGAAAAAGAAATGGAAGAATGTGTGTATGGGTTTCTGCAGTCCTAGCAATTATATAGCATGATTGTCATTAGAGCTTGCTGACTTACATTTAAATGTGGACAAATGCTGGAGCACTGAAATATTCTTTTCGTTTGTAGTATCTTAAGGAAGATTGGAAGAAAAGGTTTCTTATAAGAGATGTTGAAGGGATTGGAAGTGAAAAAGAGAGGAAAAAAAAACAACAAGCTAAGAGATGTAGAAGGTATGAGGTCTAGACATTAAAAGCTTTCAAACAACTCCCTCTAAGCAAAGGGTTCATAACATATGGCTAAGAAGAGGAGAAGACCCTCGATAAAAGTATAATATGAACCGTCGAGCCAGAGACCCAAGAAAAAAAGGGGAATGCAAATAGGTCTATTGTTTCCAACCGGGGTAAAAAGGTTATACCAGGTACCAAAAACACAAGGGAAGGGTTAACCCTTAAAAAAAAATTGGTAGTCCAAATGAAGGGAGTAAGGTTATGTTTGGGAAACAGTCTCTCTAAGTTCTCCAAAGGGTTAAGGTCCGTATAGGGTCCAAGAGAACCCCCCCCCCTCCTCTATCTGACGAACACCCTTGGAAGTACGAAATAACGTAGAAAGGGGGGGAAGCAGGAGGTCCATCATTCCGAATAGAAAAAAAACCCAGCTGCAATGGACAATTCTTATGCAAATGAACGTGGAAGGATATTAAACAAAAAAAAAAACGACATTGGAACCGTAAACCCTGCGCGCGAATGGGTTTTTAGAAAAGCAGGAAGTTACTACGTGTGATAGGATACGTGCGTGAAAAAATGTGAACCTATCGATTAAAAAAACAAACAAAAAAAAAAAACAAAAAAACTTTAGTACATTTATCAAATTTCACGAGGTCTTGTTTGAATAATAATTTTGATCTATTGATATTTTAACCCTATTAGAACCATGTCATAGAAAAAGTTCTAAAACATTCACTTATAATAACCTGAATCATATTGTATAAAGTCATACGCACTAGAGTAAAATATAAAACGAAATATGTGCCACACTAATGATAAAATTAATAGACGTTGAATAGAAGAGTTGCTGATCCCTTCATCATGTAATTAGTATACATACTTTTGATGAACATAATGATAAGTATAAGAATGATACATATACAACCTATACACCTTTACAAGAATATAGGTTCAATGTTCAATTCACAGAGAGGTAACATACCATGAAAGAGGTGTAGTAAGAACGACATTTAAACAACCTAAACACCTTTACATTAACAAGAATGTAGGTTCAAGGTTCAATTCACAGAGAGGTAACATATTATGAAAGAGGTGTAGTAAGAACCGACACCTATACAAACTATACACCTTTACAAGAATATAGGTTCGATGTTCTATTCACAGAGAGGTAACATAATATCATGAAAGTGGTGTATTAGGAACGACACCTATATACAACCTATACACCTTTACAAAAATATAGGTTCAATGTTCAATTCACGGAGAGGTAACATATTATGAAAGAGGTATAGTAAGAACGACACCTATACAACCTATTCACATTTACAAGAAAATAGGTTCAATGTTCAATCTACAGAGAGGTAACATATCATGAAAGAGGTGTAGTTCAAAAAACCAAACAACGTCTTAACTCAAAATGAATTGTATTTTAAACAATTTGACCGGTTTCGGCTGTTCTGATGCAGCCTTCTTTAGACAATCTTTAAGTTATAAAGTGACTTTAAAAGAAAAAGTCACTTTATAACCAACAGATTATTTGAATAATGCTGCGTTAGAACAGCCGAAACCGATCAAATTGTTTAAAAATACAATTAATTTTGTGTGAAGACGTTGATTGGTTTTTGAACTGGACTCTCTTTCATGATGAATCGCTATCACACATTGGAAAAAACGCAGTTGAAGCGACATAATATGTTGCATACTAATGGTAGGATCAATAGATGTGTAAAAATTAGTTGCTGACCATTTCTTCCTGGCAATTTCCAAAACTGCCTTTGATTAACTGCATTTTTCAAATGCAGTAAGAAAAAAATCACAACGGGAGATCGTCCTATTTTCTAATTCTACTGTCTAATCGGTGGAATTGTCAGTGTCCAGCATGGAGCATGGCTCTTATCTCTGGGATCTCTTATCTATGGGATCTCCCATCTCTGGGATCTCTTATCTCTGGGATCTCTCATCTCTGGGATCTCTCATCTCTGGGATCTCTCATCTCTAGGATCTCTCATTTCTAGGATCTCTCATCTCTAGGATCTCTCATCACTGGGATCTCTCATCTCTGGGATCTCTCATGTCTAGGATCTCTCATCTCTGGTATCTCTCATCTCTGGGATCTCATCACATCAGTTTTGTGATTTTTCACACTGATGATAGAATAATAATGGAGGTGTTAAGGTGCTTATTTTATCATTTAGGCGTTTGGAACTTGAAGAAATACATTACTTCAATGTAACACTAATATTTACGGACTTAATTCTCAATAAATGTAAATTTGTACTCATGCTAAAAAGAAACAAATGAGAGTAGAAGGTTGAAACTTAGGGACTTTAGGACCAACAATGGGCTAATTATGACCTACCATCAAAATTTCATTTAAATCTAACATGAAGTATTTAGGATATGTTGGTCCCCAAAAATTGAGCTACAGATAGACCGACAGAAAGACACGGAATCAAAAATGTCCCCTGCTGAAAAACTGAAACAGATTTCTGTCAAGGAATTTTTGAAATTGGAGACATAAAATATTTTTATTCTTCAGAACAATCACATAGCTTCCGTTACCTTCGGAATAGGCTCAGAAGACAAAATCAATATTTTAAGAAACTTCAAGATTTTTGATACCAATCTAAATTAATATAAAATAAAACCTTGTTCGATCTCAGTAAAAAAAACCAATAAATTATAAATGTCAAAACTTCACTCAGAAAAAAACCCTTAAATAATCTCTCTTAAGTCTTTTTCAATACTTTATGAAAGGGGGGGGGGAAGGGGGGCTTAGTTGAAAAAAGTTTTGTTTGAACAAAACATGCCTCAAACCGTCTTAAAGACTTATGAGATTTATCTGAAAATCAAAGTAACTATACTAATAAGGGGGAAAAGTGAAGCTTATAAAGTGTTTAAATTTTCACTTTAGAGAAAACTTGAGGCTCAAAAAAAGGGACCAAACTCGAAATTATTTTCTGAGATCAAGAGAAGGTAAAGTTCCCTGTGAATATTCCAATAAATAAAGAGAATTTTTAATGCACAGGGATTTGAAGTTTTGTAATAATTTTTAATTAAAAAAATACGCCGATAAAATAAAACCGTAGTTAATTAATTTAGTGGGGAAAACTTCAAAGATTTTTTTGTGGCACATAGCTTCCCATATAAAAGGTTAAATCAAATGATCTCAAAATATAATGAATATAATAATAAAAATATAATGAGATAGATGCTAAAATATAAGAATAACTAATAACTTCATAACGTACATGTTAATTATTAATTTATCCCCCCCCCCCGGATTTTAAACCTAAAACTAAAGTATCAATTAAGTGAAATTTAAAGAGCATAGACTGTGGAAATATAATCAGGGGCTATCTGAGGGCTACTTTCGAAAACCAGATGAGTACTTTTGAAGATGTAGAAGTGAATTAATAAAAATATATAAAAATTGGTTGTGAGTGAAGTCTCACGTAAAAAGGGTTTCGTTGGTATTGTGAACATGAAATTTGTATAAGGGGGGGGGGGGACGCAAAATGTTGATGTATTTTGACAAAACGCATAAAAAAAGTAAGTAGTTGTTCCACTAGTGTTATATATTTTTGAGATCTACTCTTCGATACCTTTCATTTGATACCCCACTCAAAATTTAAAAAAAAATTCGCGTGTCGTGAATTATCCGACGTTTTAGATTTGAACAGCTGATAATTTTGAGTTAGCTATATTTTTCTTGTGTGACCACTAAACGATCTTTAATATTGGAAAGTTTTATGTTTTTATTCAAAAGTTATTGGAACCGTACGGAGTGACAGACAGACGGACAGTCAAACACAGGAACAAAACTTTGAGGGTTTCTTTTTAGCGAATTTCCATTGGAAAAAATTCGCTAATTTTGGTTTTACCAACGAAATCCTAAAAAAAATCATATAAGTGCTTTTGAAGCAATAGATATGTTTGTAATAAAAGTATGTTTGTGCGCATGTGGAAGAGAAACAAATGAGCGCAGAAGATTGAAACTTATATGGGACTAACAATGGGCTAATTATGACCTACCATACAAATTTTGCGTTAGAATCGGACGTGTAGTTTTTAAAATATGTTGGTTGGCAGAAATTGAATGACAGACAGACTGAGAGACTAACAGACAGACACGGAACCAAAAATGTTCCCTGATGTCTGCAACGGATTTCTGTCTTGGAATTTTGAAATCGGAGACACAAAATATTTCGTTTTTCTGAACGTTCACATCTTCCGTCACCTTCTGTTAGCTTGGAAGCAATATTAACCACTAATTTTTTAATAAGAAAGCAATTCGGAAAACGAATGAAAACGATGAAATCGGGAACTGTAACAGAATATTTGGTACTTCTTTAAATTGTTACTACCCTCCCCGTTAAATCAAAATCAAAATGTAAACAATAAACTTTTTAACAACTACTAAATATATTTAGAAATTAATTAATAATACTTATTTAGATTGTTACTCTCCTATGTTGTTTTAGAATATAAATGACTTTAACTAAATAACTTTAGACAAAGTGATGTTTAGTACAATGTACTTTGGGACACACATTTTTGTTTTAATAAGGAGAGTAACAGTCAAAAGAAGAATATTCTATACACTTTCTTTAGATTGTTACTCCCCTCTGTTTATCTTTATAAGAGGAGTAACAGTCTAAAGAAGAACATTCTGTACACTTTCTTTAGATTGTAACTCCCCTCTGTTTCTTTTAATAAGGGGAGTAAGAATCTAAAGAAGAACATTCCATACACTTTCTTTAGATTGTTACTCCCATCTGTTTCTTTTTATAAGGGGAGTAAGAATCTAAAGAAGAACATTCCATACACTTTCTTTAGATTGTAACTCCCCTCTGTTTCTTTTAATAAGGGGAGTAAGAATCTAAAGAAGAACATTCCATACACTTTCTTTAGATTGTTACTCCCATCTGTTTCTTTTTATAAGGGGAGTAAGAATTTAAAGAAGAACATTCCATACACATTCTTTAGATTGTTACTCCCATCTGTTTCTTTTTATAAGGGGAGTAAGAATCTAAAGAAGAATATTCCATACACTTTCTTTAGATTGTTACTCCCATCTGTTTCTTTTTATAAGGGGAGTAAAAATCTAAAGAAGAACATTCCATACACTTTCTTTAGATTGTTACTCCCCTCTGTTTCTTTTAATAAGGGGAGTAAGAATCTAAAGAAGAACATTCCATACACTTTCTTTAGATTGTTACTCCCCTCTGTTTCTTTTTATAAGGGGAGTACCAATCAAAAGAAGTGCCAAAAATTAAAATATTTATCTACCTCATAAATACTGTTGATAGAAAAGCTCATGAAGGCAGAAACAAAATATAAAGATAGATCATTCATTACAGCAAACTATGCCCACACAATTATATCCTAGTGATCTCTTTAGCTTTCAAGAGACTGTAGAACTCTCTTGGCATGAAACTGCTTTAGAATCCACTATAACCGCGTATCCTTGTATATCTTATAGGCGCCAGTTAATTACATGAGTGGCGCCTAACTAACAAGCGCCATACTACCCTAGTCACAGCTAAAGCATATCTATTATAGTTACGATTGAAAAAAAAAAAAAAATAGAATAATTAGATATTGTATTTATTTATAAAAAAAGAAAAAACTACAATTAAATGTTAGCACTTATAGAATATATTAATAAAATTAAATTTAAAATTTACATATGGAAATAGTAAAGGACAGAATGATTTAAAGTCCAAATAAAAAAATAAAATAAATAAATATGCGGGTAGGGTAGATTTACTTCCAATTATTTTATCTGGTCTAACAGTTTATTAAGGCTTGAACATTCTTTGAATATTGAATCAGTAAATATAAAAATAACAACTTTACTCTTACAATAAAATCTTTTGTCAACAATATATTTTTTAATGAGTGTATCATATTAGGTTAGTTAATTTTAAATATATTCTTATTAGAGTTTGAACTTTGAACATTTTTATGTTTGATGAAAGGTATAAAGAGTAAAGAATTTATATTTATTTTTGTTTCCAAACTTAATGAATAGGCACTTCTTTAGATATAAATAATAGTGGGGGGTAACAATCTAAAGAAGGTGTACTAGATGTTCTTCTTTAGACTGTCACTCTCCTTATAAAAACAGAATTGTGATATCCCTTTGTCCCAAAGTACATTGGACTAAACATCCCTTTGTCTTAATAGTTATTAAGTCATTTATATTATAAGAAAACATAGGGGAGTAACAATATAATGAACTACCAATAAAGGTACCGCAAGCATTGTAAGCATTCTGAAGAACGACTTTTTGTATGTTTTAGCTCTGGGGTACAGAAAACATTTCCGTCACTCAAAAAACCACATGAAAAATGTGACACTTATATTAAAACGTGCCAGGAAGTTAGGATTTAACAGGAGGTCGATAGGTTTTTCATTTATAGTCCAATGCTTTAATGATAGGCAAGCTGAAGTTTCAAAAACGATATGCAACATGTGACTCTCTTAAATATCGTGCCAGGAAATTATGATATAATAGGAGGTAGATTAGTTTTCACTTGTATTCATTTTAGTTCTGTATTTCACCGATAGGAGTTTTAAATTCTATATAAATGGATATCAGAGCTCCTAGCGGACCAAATGGTAATCAAAATGGATTAATGTTTTATAATTTCACACTTAAGATGCATCTACTATATCAATTAGACAAATGTATACTGGTTTTCTCCACTTCATGAAAAATCATTGAAATGTCCATATGTGGATCCAATGATCAAAAACTTAACCATGATTCAATGTTTCTCCATGAAATGGAGAAAATTAGTATTTTAAAGTATCAATTTAGCAAAATTTAAGCAGCACAGACGGTTGAAATAATCTGGAACCCTCTGCAGGCTACTTTCGACAAACCATCCAGATTTCATAATAATCAGATCAGTACATTTGATGATATAGGTGTAAATAAATGTATGTTTGTTCCCATGTGGAAGAGAACATTTGATGATATAGGTGTAAATAAATGTATGTTTGTTCCCATGTGGAAGAGAACATTTGATGATATAGGTGTAAATAAATGTATGTTTGTTCACATGTGGAAGAGAACATTTGTTGATATAGGTGTAAATATATGTATGTTTGTGCACATGTGGAAGAGAAACAAATAAGCGCCGAAGGTTGAAACTTATACGTCCCCTTATAACTTATAAGCCCATTGTTGGTGGCTTAATTATGACCTACCATCAAAATTTCAATAAAATGAAATGATATATATGTTGGTTCTCAAAAATTGAGCTACAGGCCTACAGACAGACACGGAACCAATAATGTTCCCTGATGTCTGAAACGGATTTCTGCCTTTTGAATTTTTGAAATCAGAGACCTAAAAATTTTCGTTCTTTAGAACGATCACATAGCTTCAGTTACCTTCGGTAAGCTCGGAAGCAAAATCATTTGCATTAATAAACTTCTTGAATACAAGGATTTAATTTATTTATAAAGATACAATACGACATTTATAATAATAAATTTTGATATATTTATTAAAAAATGTTATTATTTTTTCATGCTAATATTGCCGATTTCCAACCATATTAAACTTATTGCACATGTCATCACTGCAATGTTGTTTCTTATTTCGTCTAGAATTAAACAAACCACCTGTTGTGCCAAAAAAACTCTGAAACCGCAAAAACCTCCAAATAACAAGGAGCCCACTTGTTATAATTGCATTAGCAAGGAGTGCCCTGTTATTAGTCGGAAATTACAGAATTCAAAAAAATGGAACCTGCGCAGCAGTGAATAACCTATTCAAAATTATGAGAAATAAAATGACAAATGTTAGTAGACGCAAAATTGTTATTCGAATAATCTTGTTTCCAAAAAGTTTTTTTTTTTTTGTTGTTGTTTAATAACAACTATGTGATCCAAATCTTGTCAGCTAAGAAAATATAGGAGATGATTAACCTAAGGAACTATCAAATTCAAATACTTTGTTAGTTAATAACAATCAAAACAAAAGACTAAAGATGTGTCAGTATGGATGGTTAACCTGAAGATGAAAGAAGTATCAAATTCAAATACCTTGTTAGTTAATAACAATAAAGAAAATAGACTAAAGATGTGTCAGTATGGATGGTTAACCTGAAGATGAAAGAAGTATCAAATTTAAATACATTGTTAGTTAATTACAATCAAGACAATAGACTAAAGATGTGTCAGTATGGATGGTTAACCTGAAGATGAAAGAAGAATTACATTCAAATACCTTGTTGGTTAGTAACTATCACGATAATAGACTAAATATGTGTCAGTATGGATGGTTAACCTGAAGATAAAAGAAGTATCAAATTCAAATACCTTGTTATTTAATTACAATCAAGACAATAGACTAAAGATGTGTCAGTATGGATGGTTAACCTGAAGATGAAAGAAGTATTATATTCAAATACCTTGTTAGTTAATAACAATCAAGACAATAGACTAAAGATGTGTCAGTATGGATGGTTAACCTGAAGATGAAAGAAGTATTATATTCAAATACCTTGTTAGTTAATAAGAATCAAGACAATAGACTAAAGATGTGTCAGTATGGATGGTTAACCTGAAGATGAAAGAAGAATCAAATTCAAATACCTAGTTAGTTAATAACAATCAAGACAATAGACTAAAGATGTGTCAGTATGGATGGTTAACCTGAAGATGAAAGAAGAATCAAATTCAATTACCTAGTTAGTTAATAACAATCAAGACAATAGACTAAAGATGTGTCAGTATGGATGGTTAACCTGAAGATGAAATAAGCATTAAATTCAAATACATTGTTAGTTAATAACAATCAAGTCAATAGACTAAAGATGTGTCAGTATGGATGGTTAACCTGAAGATGAAAGAAGTATTACATTCAAATACCTTGTTGGTTAGTAAGAATATAGACAATAGATTAAGAATGTATCAGTAGATGAATGAAATATCAATTTAAATACCTAGTTAGTTAATAACATTGAACTCATTAAATTCAGGATATTTCAGAACGGCTATTAAACCTGATAATGATTAATGTACAATAAAAATATTACAGAATTGAAATCAAGACAATAATTTAAAGCTGCCTTTCAATCTTTCCACATATTCAGTGCGAGTGACAAAAGGTAGAAACATAAAAAAAGAAAAAGTTGATCATTATAGATATTCAATCATTTTTAGGACAGCAAAAAACAACCAATAGTATGTTACTATTCTTAGTTATACATAGAAAAAGGAATAGTTATTTACGTTACTAGGCAGCAAAATGGAATTTTTCTGACAAGTGTTTTAAGTTTTAGTTCCGAGCCGAAGGCGAGGATAGGCTAAACAAATTTACTGCAGAGGTGAAGCCGAGGCAGGAAATTTACTATTTTACTGACGAGGCGAAGCCGAGTCAACAAAATTACATGTTGACTAACGAGGCGAAGCCGAGGCAGGAAAATGGTAATTACCTGCTAAGGTGTAACCGAAGCAGGTAATCTTTAAACGAGTCAGGAATGTTTCCTTTGCTGCATAGTTACATACAATATTTGATCTATTAACGGCAAAAAAATTACACTAATTATTATTATATTCCCTTTTTAATATAATATAATAGAGTTAAAGAAATTAAAGATCTAAAAAAAACGAAAGTTTGAGTCATGAAGAAAACAAAACAAATTCAGTGTTGCCACTATTTTTTTATCAACAGCTGTTTTTTATCTCAATTTATAGCAATTTTTTTAACTAATTACTGTAAAATTATAATAAATAAGTTATTACTATAATTATTTAAGTTGTTTTTAAAAAAATATATAAATATTAAGCATAATATTACACATAAATATATAAAAATGAACAATGTGGGAGTGTTTATAACCTGCAATGTAGTAACCTTTTTGTAGTAAAATTTTCTTAAAATGTTACAACCTGTTTGTTATTTTGCTGACACTTTATTATTTTGCTGCGAGTTTTTCTGACATGTTACAAAAGAATCAAGAAAAATGACTTTTTGCAGATTGAAAACAGTACAACAATGCTTAATTTTGCTGCCGTGAGTAGATAAATATATTTTCCAAAACAGTGATGAACTAGAACTTTGATTTATTACTTTTGTCTAATCCTGGGTATCCTAAAAATCATGTCACTATTTTACAGTCCCCCAGTTTAATAATACCTTGAGACCCATTATTAAAATATTATAGGAAGCCACTGACCCATTATTATGATATTGTGGGAAGTGTCACTGGCTCTTTCTCATTCACATTTTTTACTCTCCGTGACTGTAGTCTCTAGTGGTTGAAAGCTATAGCTGTACCTACACGATACAATGACTTCAATGAAGGGGAACCGTCATTCTTTATTCCTAATCATGTCACTCTACTGTTTACCTGTAAATTAAGCTTAGTTTTTGGGGGAGAGACATTTTTCTTTATTCCTTATTAAGTGACTTCACTGCTGTCTTAAACATCATACTTACTTTTGACGAAGAGACATCTTTCTTTATTCCATATTCAGTGACATCGCTGCTCACTTTAACAATAAACATACTCTTGGTGAAGAGATATTTTTCTTTATTCCTTATTCAGTGGTTTCACTGCTCACTCAAACAATAAACGTACTCTTGTTGGAGAGACATCTTTCTTTATTCCTTATTCAGTGATTTCACTGCTCACTTAAACAATATACATACTCTTGGCGAAGAGACATCAGTCTTTATTTCTTATTCAGTGACATCGCTGCTCACTTTAACAATAAACATACTCTTGGTGAAGAGACATCAGTCTTTATTCCTTATTCAGTGATTTCACTGCTCACTTTAACAATAAACATACTCTTGTTGGAGAGACATCAGTCTTTATACCTTATTCAGTGACATCGCTCCTCACTTTAACAATAAACATACTCTTGGTGAAGAGGCATTTTTCTTTATTCCTTATTCAGTGATTTCACTGCTCACTTAAACAATATACATACTCTTGGCGAAGAGACATCAGTCTTTATTCCTTATTCAGTGACATTGCTGCTCACTTAAACAATAAACATTCTCTAGGTGAAGAGGCATCAGACTTTATTCTTAATCAAGTGACATCACTGCTTACCTATATATTAAACTTAAGTTTGGTAAAGAGATATTCTTCTTTATTTCAAATCAAGCGAACCTTTAAGTTTTAACCTTCTTCGCAAGTTTATTCCTTTTCCACATGCGCAAAAGCATATTTTTATTTACATCTATATCTTCTATAGTGCTAATTTAATTTTTCTAAAAATTTAATGGTTTGTCGAAAGCAGCCCATGGATAGCTCTAGATTAATTTCAACCTTCTGCTATCTTTAAATTTTGCTTAATTGATACCTTAATTCATATGAAAAATCAAAACAATTTAAGGCAGATTTAAAAACAAGGGAGAAATTAAATAACTTTGACAATAAAATGTTGTAAAAGCATAAAATCTTTTAAAGAATATACGAAACAAGACGCTAGGAATCTATGTGCCACACTGATTGGCAGACTATTCTTTAAATTACTTATATTTTACTTGTTACATTTTTACCTAGGATCATTTAATATTTTAAAGAACCCTCTTTAAATTTAATTGTACATTTAGCGTTTAAAAATTTTCTTGTTTTGTTTAAAGAGTCCTCTGATGTAAAATAATACAATAAAAATTATTGAAGAAAGTATTATTTAATTTTGTTTGAATAACTCTTCAATTAACAAAGATAATTATAATTATCAAATAACTATAATAATAATAATAATAATAATTATTATTATTTTAATTATTTACATTTTACTTGTTACATTTCTATTTAAGATAATTCAATGTCTTATATAAAGAACCCTCTTTAAATTTATACTACTTTAAAGCTTGTAAAGTTATATTTTTAAAGAGATCTTTGTTGCTCTTAAAAGTTCAGAAAAAAAGAGAGATAAGAACTTCTTTTTTGGGGGGAATAAAAAAGGTGGTATTTCCAAAAAACCTAAGTTTGTAAGTTCCTCGTTTTCTTGTATTTTTATTTTTTTTTAAAGTAAGAAGAGTTTCTTAAGTGGCGAGAAATAAAAAGGAATTTCTGTAGCCGTTGGAAGGAAGCGAAGAAAAAGAAGAAGGAAAAAAAAAAGGTCCTGGACCCTGAGAATGATTATTCCTATTGCATACTAATGAAGTTGGATGCCGTGGCAGGATACTCCCTAAACGCGTAGGCACATGACAACCCAAGCTAAGACCAGCAAGAAAAATATTTTTTTGGGAGTCCATTTTAAGTTTTTGTTCATTTACTTGTATCCGATCTTTTTGTAATTCCTTCTTTTGCTATAAAGACATGTTAGAGTTTTTTTTTTTTTTTTTTTTTTTTTTTACCAGATGTTGAATATTCGCGACTTAAATTAAGCTAGATGGTGTTGAAATTTATGATTTTTGTTATTAATTCTTTAGCAGAATGGTCGAAATTAAATGAAAACAGGAGAGTGTTTTAAGCTATTACTTCCATGAAAATGGAAGTATGGTGATACCCTCCAAAACGTGATTCCGAGATCTCTGTGAAGGAGGGGTCTTACGGACCCGGGGGTATCATTGAAATCCGTTTCATATACATGTATGTCTGTGCGTACGTATGTATGTACGTACGTACGTACGTACGTACGTTCGTTCGGAACTTAAAACCTTTATAACATCGCTTCAAGACATCGTATTGAGATGCGGTTTTCGGCATTTTTTAGAACTTTGGACGGAAAAACTGATGGCGCAAACCCGAACATCGAAGCTTACGACGTTTCGGAGCTACAGTCACTTAAGCACGAAATCGGTCTGTCGACGATAACTTTAGTAGGCTTTATTTGATTTCAATTTCCTTTGGGGTATATATGTGTCCTATATAAAGAGAAGTAAATGTCAAGTATAAAGAAAATGTAAACAAATAAACAAAAATTGAATAATTATTTTTTTTGTTATAAAGGATAAAGATTAATAAATTTGTTTTGTTTTCGTATAAACTCACCTAGAACTCTAGATGTAAACAAACCTCCTTTCTCTCTTATCTTTTTACATTCTACCGACATTTATAAGGTAACATTTTATTTTTATGTTAACTGTATATTTAATTGTGTTTATTATCATTATTATTTTTGTTAAATTTTGGCTTTCTGTTGTAAAACTATAATCAATATTAGCTGTTTGTACGATGTAGTTTATACTGAGTTCTCTCTTGCTCACGTATTGACATCACAACATTTCATGGAAGTCATGTGTGGGATTTCCACACCGGTACTTCATCTTTTTTCGATTCTAAAGTAGATAATGTCTTATTATTTTAATGTTGTGAGCTCTTCATCCCTGATTTATCCCGCTCCTAATGGACGGCTGCGTATTTTTCCATATCCTAAAGTTTGGAGGTTGTTTAATGAACGCGTAATATTGGAGTACCCAAAACAGACCCATACTTCTGTCAGTTTGCTAGACCAGGCTTCTTCTCCCCCCCCCCCCCTTACTAATACTACTAAGCTAATCGTCTTGATTCCACAGCGTTTATAATATAAGCTACAATAAACTAAACATGATTGTACCATCGACTAAACATAACTTTGATCAAATTTGTGACTAAAACATACCTTACAAGACCATGTCATCTAACAGGTATAGCTGGCACATCTTTAGATTGTTACTCCCCTTATAAAAAAGACAGAGGGGAGTAACAATCAAAAGATGGTGTACAGAATGTTCTTCTTTAGACTGTTACACCCCTTATAAAAACAGAAGTGTGATATTCCTTTGTACTAAAGTACATTGGACTGAACATCCCTTTGTCTTAATAGTTATTCAGTCAGTTACTTATATTATAAAAAAAAAAAAAAAAAAAAAAAAAAAACATAGGGGAGTAACAATCTAAAGAAGTACCACTTCAGGAATAAGAGCTTTATGGAGGTTATATTATTGGATTTAAACTAGGCATCGCGTGCTCTATCTTTGAAGCGAGCGTATTGCAATATAATACTGAATATTAATATTTGTTATTCATGATGAATGTCATAGTTGAAGATAAGTGGAAGAGGGTAGTGTGAGGTAGAGTGGGGGTACTCGGTACAAAGCTTTACTTCCTAACCAAACCTACACACAGTACGACTATAAGAATCTTAACCACCCGTCATAGCTTTTAAACTAATATTATAAATGTATCACTTCATTACTCAAATACTACTGCTTGTATCAAGTTGAAATTTTACATACTTGTTTCAATTGCACTTTAGACGATGTATATGAAGTTTTATTAAAATCGTTACGTTTTACGTTAGAACGTAAGATATCGGTAAAAAGGTTGTTTTCTCTATTTTAAACGTTTAGGTACGCTTTAAATAGTTTTAACGATCTTTATTAATTCATAGCAGTGTCGTTGTTGGTTTTACTAAAAAAAATTATTTGAAAAAAAATGTTCGTCTCATCGAATAGGTGATGATAGAATTTTTTCCTGTCCTGAAATTCCAATTTTAAATTTGAAGCTCACGTTTACTCGAGCATTGCGCGCGAACTGTTGGACGGATCACGCTGTCCAACGAACTTAGCCTGAGTATTAGTTAGAGGATCATGTATACCAAATTTCAACTAAATCGGTCAACTTTTACTCAAGTTATCGTCACACGCGTAAACGTTACAGACAGACAGACAAGATGCATATTTCGTTGAATGTAGGAAGCTCGCTTACGCTCGCTTCAATAAACTGTCTTCCACGTTTTACGTTGAGAGACAAATATTTTTTAAACCGGTAGCAAGATTAAGTAGTTGTTTAAGATTTTAAGAGTATATGAGCATTAATAAAAAAAATTGAAAACAAAGCTTTAAAAAGTGAATTTAAGTGTTACTACATTTAAAAAAACCTGGTACTATTAGATTAAATTTAACTAATGTGCACTGCAGTCGTATGCTTTCAGATCCATAATTATGACTAGAGACCACTTTACACTATGTTACTATGTCTTATGACTTTCCGTCAGTCTAAATCGTACACAAAAAGTTTTATTGTTTTTTTTTGTTCTCTTATGTTTACACTTTTTAACTTGAGTCATATGATATGACGGTGAAACTTTTATTTTAAAGGAAACAAAAAACAACTTTGGAAACAAAACAAACAAGAGAAGTATAACTGGTACTTCTTTAGATTGTTACTCCCCTGCCTTTTTTTTAGAATATAAATGACTGTGACTAAATATCTATTAAGACAAAGGGATGTTTAGTCCAATGTACTTTGAGGCAAAGGAATATCACACTTCTGTTTTTATAAGGGGAGTAACAGTCTAGAGAAGAACATTCCGTACATCTTCTTTAGATTGTTACTCCCCTCTGATTTTTGGAACGAAGTTCCTTATGGCTCGTTCTAGAGCCCGGGAGTGAATCCGAAAAAAAAACGACCAAAATCACCGTCCAAAATTACCGTCACAAAATCACCGTCGCGCAAAATCCGTCACGAAATCTACAGATGACGATAACTTGAGTAAAAGCTCACCGAGTTAGATGAAATTTGGTACACATGTTCATTTTACCAATGCCCAGGCTGAGTTTGTCGGAAAACGTTATCCGCTCAAGCGTTCACGCGCAACGCTCGCGTAAACGTAAGCTTTAAAAGACGGGAAAAAGTGTTATTAAGGAAGCCTGTTACTTGACTTATTTTGATTATTTTTGTTATATATGTCAAAAATTTCGCTTCGTTTGGTAAATAAGTATAATATAATCGTGTAAAATTTCACCCTGATACAAGCAGAAGATGTAGAGTAGGGAAGAGATATATTTTAAATTAATTGACCGGGTAGGTAGAAAACAGTCCTATTTCAATCCAAACTCCTTTAACAAACATACTCTTTCACAATAAACTCATAATGATCAACAAGTTTCTTATATTTAATATATATTTATAGTAAGACGCTTGCTTTAATTATACAAATAATGATTTTCTTTTAATTTTGCCTTAACTCTGCCAGGTACAAACAGTTCGTTACTTTTAATTTTGTCTCTTTTCTAACTCCGCCATGTATAAGTAGTTAACAATATATACGTACTTAGCAGTGTGATTTTATAATTTACATTTATTGAAAACTGTAAGGAACTTCGTTCCTACCGGGAGTCCCGCGACACTACACGTATTTTTTTTTATATGGGATAACAATCTAAATAAGTGCCATATAACCTTTACTTTGTAACAGTAGCCTAAAAAAAACCTTTCATATTTTGACAAATTACACGAAAAATCATAACAAAACTAGAGGACGGTTGCTATTCCTTGTGACTCACAATATGCTTTTCTGTATGATTAATCAAATAGAAAATCATACCGTGTAGACAGTTATAAATTAGCTTATGACACATTCATAAGAGAAGTGATAACAAAAATCGCATTGTGTAAACTGGTCTTAAGCAATAACAACTTTTTGTACACTATAGCTGAAGATTCTAAAAATGCATTAGAGAATCCATGCTTAAGTTCTTTTTTAGTCATAGAAGATAGTCCATAAATGTATTCATGAAGCTAGTGGGCGATGTTCTATTATTTTTTTTTTTTTATTTCAGAACAAAAAGTAAAGTAAATAAAACAAAAAAAACTATTTTGCATTTAGACCTAGTCACTTGTGCATTATAAAAGCAAAAACACAAATCACTTAAGTTAAAATCCCTTACTTGCAAAATGCAAACAAAACACCTGGTGCATTTAAATAATATGGTAAAAAGAATTCACGCCATTACAATATGACTAACAGAAGATATCTTCAAGGAATGCAAATCAGCACCCGTTTGCAATTCCCCTGAAGTGATTGGTAAGGAATGCAAGATGGTACCATAACTCACCGGAGAATGACAGTGAGAAAATACAAAAAAAGGGATTAGCAAATGTCTATTATCTCAATTGTGTGATAAGGAAATAGCAAGTCATCAAGTGAGTAACAAAACTAGCTAATTAAATAGGTAATAAAAATTAATGAGTGGTTAATATAATTACTTTTCCATTAGACACTGTCATAAAATATGAATAAGCAATTAATCAACAATTATTATATTGCTTACTCATAATGGCTGTCAAAATCTATTTTTGAACATTGTTAATGATCTTGTATATAATTAACATAAACAAATTTGATAGTCCACACTTATTTCATGATCAGGTTTACCATTTTAAAATAAAACGTCACTAATTTAATTTTCTTGATTGTTATTAACTAACAAGGTGGCGGAAAAATGTAGTACCCATCTCTATTATATTGCCTTAATATACTCGTATAACAATCAAAGAGTCAGATTAAGGTACTTCTTAAGGTATTACTTGATCAGGTTTACTATCCATTTTACCATTTTGCTACCGTGCTTACCGAAGGTAACGGAAGCTATGTGATCGTTCTGAAGAACGAAAAAAGGGAACAATTTTGGTTCCATATCTGTCAGTCAATTCGTCGTTCAATTTTTGCGAACCAAAATATCTTAAAAACTACACTTCCAATTTTAATGAAATTTGTATGGTAGGTCATAATTAGCCCATTGTTGATCCCATATAAGTTTCAACCTTCTGCACCTATTTGTTTCTCTTCCACATGCGCACAAACATACATTTATTTACACCTATAGCTTCAAAAGTACTTATCTGATTTGAATAAAACTTTTATAGCTTATCGAAAGTAACCCGCAGATAGCCCCAGATTAATTTGAACCGCCTGCACTCTTTAACTTTTGCTAAATTGATACTTTAATTCGTGTAAAAACTCAAAACAATTTACACAGTAAAAAAAAAAAAAAAAACGAGGAAAAAATTAAAACAATTAGACAATAATGGCTTGTAAAAGCATAAAAACAATAAAGTACGCGGATGGCATGCGAGGAAGCTATGAGCCACACCAATTGGCAGTCTATTTTTTCTATTATTATTTTACCTTATTTTTATTTTTGCCTTATTAAATCCGAGCTTACCGAAGGTAACGGAAGCTAAATGATCGTTTTGAAGAACGAAACATCTTTAGTTCTCCGATTTCAAAAATTCCAAGACAAAAATCTGTTTCTGACATTGGAAACATTTTTGGTTCCATAACACTCTGACTGTTTGTCGGTCTGTCGCTCAATTTTTGCTAACCAACATATCTTAAAAACTACTCGTCCGATTTTGATGTAGGTCATAATTAGCCCATTGTTGATCCCATATACGTTTCAACCTTCTGCACCAATTTGTTTCTCTTCCACATGCGCACAAACATACATTTGTTTACACCTATAGCTTCAAATGTATACTGATCTGATTTTTATGAAATGTGGATGGTTTTTCGTAGTAATAGACCGCAGATAGCACCAGATTAATTTCAACCGTCTGCGCTCTTAAACTTTTGCATAATTGATACTTTAATTCATGCATAAATACCAAAACAATTTTGACATATCAAAATACTCTGTCAATTAGAGTGGCACATAGCTACCTCGCGTTCTATTTTGTAGAATTTAATGATTTTATACTATTCCACGTTTTCTCATTTATTATTTAGCTACAACTATAAAAATAATAATAACAAGCAGCTTGTTCACATAAGGCATACTATCAAAACCTATTATTGTCAAATGTTTTTAAATTTCCCCGTTTATGTATGAAGACGCAGATAAAGCAGTTCTGAAATGGATGAAAATGGTACAGGATAAAAATTTCCGTCTTTCAGGAAAGAAATATGTGTGAGACTCTCACGCATTAGAAGGGAAACTTAAGTTCTAGAAACAGTAGATTTTATGAATTGCTCTCTTTGCATTTTTTGACGATTTTATCATTTCAGGATTAAGAAATGATTTTTTAAGAATGAATTTAATTGAAAAATGAAGAAAACATGAAAATAACATTTATATACGAGTATATTATATTATTATAATGTGTGTAATATTACGCTTATTTTACCAATTCTGTTAATTGAAAAATGATCTACTACCGTGGTGCAATGTTTAGCACTTGTGCTCGCTGAATCAGAGGTTGGAAGATCAAGACTAGTCCAAGTGTAAGATCTTTTACAGGTATATCTTTTACTTAGACAAGTCTCGAATTACAAACTTCCTTACAGTCAAATTAAGTTTCATTCAAGCCAACTTACTCTGCCGCGCCTAAAGAAGTTTTACTTCAAAAGTTCTTTATAACGAAATTTCTAGTTTAAATCTAGGATTCGAACCACGGGCCTCAATATAGAGGCCCGTGATTCGAGAGGTGCTTCGAATCCCGGCAATGGAGTTTATTTTTCTCTGTCTATCTTCCGATGTAAATAGTAATTATAATTTGATTTAAACTAAAATTTAAACTTTCCGTAGTATGAATACTACCAAAAACTTAATAAATGAATTTCTAATTGATTGTACAAGGAACAGGTACCAATTGGGTACTTTGTAATTATAAGCGATATTTCTCGGTCTAGTTCTACTGTCGTAAATGTCGAAAAAAATAGAAGGGAGTAACAATCTAAAGTATGTTCTTTAATCTCCGGAATGTTCTTCTTTAGATTGGTACTCCCCTTATAAAAAATTATAAGAGAGTTACAATCTAGACTTGTGAAAAATTGAAAGCTTAATTCGGGATTAGGTGTCGCTTTGACAGAGGAAATTATTCTTCAGTGTTGCTTAGTTGGCAAGAGCACTATACTGGAAATATAGAGGCCCGTGGTTCAAATCCCGGCGCTGGAGTCTATTTTTCTCTGTCTATCTCCCGATGTTAATAATAATTATAATTTGATTTAAACTAAAATTTAAACTTTTCGTATTATGAATACTATACCAAAAACCTTTTTGATTTTTTTTCCGGAACCATCAATTTCATATATTATGGAGGTCCGACTATAGTTTCTTTTAGGTCCGGATCGACTCAGAGTTAACTTATAACTGAAAGAAGAGATCTACTCGATGTGGTTCATCAGAGTAAAACATATCTGACCCTTGTGGGATTTGAAACGTCACCAGATACGTCGATGTTATAGGACTTAGGTTTGAGGCAAGTGTTGTGAGTAGGCAAATCACTAAGTTTTGCCACTTACAAACGTAATAAAGGTCAAAGTTCCCAGAAGTTATTAAGTTGCTATAGAACCCTCTTATCTCTAAAAATGTTTCCGGCTTATGAGTAGATCATTTACAATAAAAATCAATTACCAACTGTATTTATATGCAAATTTCATAGACCTTTTGTTAATGTTTTGGTCTAGTTCTCCTTTCATAATATAAAAAAAAGAGTATATACATATATTATTGTAAAATAATTGAACGTCAAACATGCATTGAATTTTTCGTAACACAGACCATATATTTTTCATGTATATACATAATAAAGTGAAATCTAGAAGGCATGTACTTAGAAAAAAATCTATAAGTAGTAGAATAAGGAACTATACATAGTATATGGGTACTTAATACAAGTTGGTAACCTAATATACTGTGAGAAGCCCTTTTTTATATTTCGAAAAGCTATGTAAGGGAAACCCTAGCTCACCCTAGGCTGAATGAGGGCTCTTCATATGACGCTATTTCATTACCCTTTTCAACAAACCATACAGCGTAACCCAGTAATAACCTAACACACTGTAAATAAATGCGACGCAGTCAGTTACCGACTTGGAAAAAAACAAAGAAGGGCTTAGATGACACTATGTTATTTAAGGGGTAGACCTACCACGATGAAGTGTGGTTAAAAATAAAAATCAAAGACAGGTTTCTTTTAAAGAGAACGAGATTTGAAATCTTTAAAAGATTGTAAAGAACTGGAGGTAGATTATGAATATGCCAACATAGATTATGATACTGATCTTGAACCCTCTACGATCAGACCTAACTTAAGAAAGATTATTATCCATGTCAAACTAACTTAGATTATGGCGCTGATCTCTTAAATAAATGGTAAATTAAAGTTGTTGTCAAGTTCACATAAGAGCACTTCTTTTGATTGTTACTCCCCTTACAAAAAAAAAATCAGAGGGAGTAACAATCTAAAGAAGGTGTACGGAATTTTTCTTCTTTAGGCTGTTACTCCCCTTATAAAAAACAGAAGGGAGTAACAATCTAAAGAAGGTGTACGGAATTACCTTCTTTAGGCTGTAACTCCCCTTATAAAAATCAGAGGGAAGTAACAATCTAAAGAAGGTGTACGGAATTTTTCTTCTTTAGGCTGTTACTCCCCTTATAAAAAACAGAAGGGAGTAACAATCTAAAGAAGGTGTACGGAATTACCTTCTTTAGGCTGTAACTCCCCTTATAAAAATCAGAGGGAAGTAACAATCTAAAAAAGGGCTACGGAATGTTCTTCTTTAGACTGTTACTCCCCTTATAAAAAACAGAAGGGAGTAACAATCTAAAGAAATTGTACAGAATGTTCTTCTTTAGACTGAGAAGTGTGATATTCCTTTGTCCCAAAGTACATTGGACCTAAACTTCCCTTTATCTTAATAATAGTTATTTAGTAAAAGTCATTTATATTCTAAAAAAAAAAAACATTGGGGAGTAACAATCGAAAGAAGTAACCACATAAGTTATAATGCTTATCTAAGAACTATAAATATAATCTTGGGGCAGTGCCCCGGCCAAGACGAGCACAGCCGAACCATTTTACTGGAACCATCTCTAGGAATTTTGGACCCACCTCTATAATGTTATTAAAGATACTTAGATATTTAAAATTAATTTTAAGTTAGAGTTCATTTTAAAGTGAACTAGAAATATAAATTTCCCACCTCTACCTGTATTGGTTTATAAGATATTTGAGCCGAAAGTTTTATTATTTTGTCACTCATATATAAAGACATAATTCTAAGGTACTTCTAGCAATCCTAGAAACTTAAAATTTTGTGTACAGGTATTGTTTAATGTAAAAATAAAAGAAAAGTTACATCTGAAAACATCTTGTTCTTTGCTCCTCTCAAGGCTAAAAGAAAAACCGACTATGCAAAATTAATAAAAAATTGTAACTTGTTTACTAGCGCTACCTACTAGAGAACTTCGAAACTAAAGTATTATTTTACTCTCATTAATAGAATTTTGGGGGTTTCGATCCCGTGCCATGACGCTCTGATTGAAATAGCTCACTCATAACATTTAATGACCACACCATACCAGCTTCGGTGGTACAATGTAAAGGTATGATGTGGGAAGTTTCTGGAACTCTCTACCACGGGGCTAGTAAAATGGGCCAAATGTGGCATGACTGCAAGGTTCGAACAAGTGGTCCGTCCCACCCGTCTAACTATAACTACAAATTTAAAGAAATAGTATGGAAATGAGTATTTGAGACATGCGCAATTTCGTATTATAAGCAGAGATATATGATAACCTGACTTAACCTTAAACTAGTCTGGGAGTTTACAGTTTTCAAAATTGTTGTAAAATAATGTTCTAAAAACTTCTCATGGAAACACATTCTGTTTGAAACCAAAGCAGTTTTCAAAACTTCTCGTGGAAACACATTCTGTTTGAAACCAAAACAGTTTCCATAACTTCTCATGGAAACTCATTCTGTTTGAAACCAAAACAGTTTTTAAAACTTCTCATGGAAACACATTCGGTTTGAAACCAAAACAGTTTTCAAAACTTCTCATGGAAACTCATTCGGTTTGAAACCAAAGCAATTTTCAAAACTTCTCATGGAAACACATTCGGTTTGAAACCAAAACAGTTTTCATAACTCCCCATGGAAACACATTCGGTTTGAAACTAAAAAAGTTTTCAAAACTTCTCATGGAAACACATTCTGTTTGAAAGCAAAACACTTTTCAAAACTTCTCACGGAAACACATTTGGTTTGAAACCAAAACAGTTTTCAAACCTTCTCATGGAAACACATTTGGTTTGAAACCAAAACAGTTTTCAAAACTTCTCATGGAAACACATTCTGTTTGAAAGCAAAACACTTTTCAAAACTTCTCACGGAAACACATTCGGTTTGAAACCAAAACAGTTTTCAAACCTTCTCATGGAAACACATTTGGTTTGAAACCAAAACAGTTTTCAAAACTTCTCATGGAAACACATTCGGTTTGAAACCGAAACAGTTTTCAAAAGGGGTTTTGAAAACTCATAGAAACGTTGTATATATAAGAGTTATAAAATTGAGGAAAAAAACCTCAAAGAGGTTATTAAATATTGCATTAAACGAATAGTAAATAATATCATGTGTCAGAAAATAAGTTCATGGAAAAATAAAAAAAATAATTAAATTTTTTTCTACTTTTTATAAAGAGATCCGATTGAAGATAAGAAAATAATATTTAATTAACATTTCTATAAAGGATGTAACTTATTTGAAAAAATAATGGAGAATGTCTTGGAAATGTTCCAATAATTATCCATGAATATTTACCATTTACCTTGGTATACTTATATACATTTTTATTATTTTTTTATAAATAAAAATAATAATGTAGAGGATGTCATATCCTTATATTCTTTTACTGATTGTCCTGTTATGATAAAACTGTCAACTTGTTATTATTTTTTTATTCTTCTCTTACACAAATACGTGATAGTTCAAAAAGGGAGATACTTTTTAAAAAACATAGAAATCATTTTTGAATTATGTCATTTAGAGGTCAACTTTCTTTATGCCATTTTTATTTCTTTTTTTTTTTAAACTCGAAGGAAAAACAATAAAAAAAAAGGATTTATGCTGCTTAAATAACTTTGAAGCGAAGGCCGTTGAGAAGTTGTTTCTTTGAACATTCACTTTCATGTAAACATTAGTGTGATATTGACAGAGATTATTTTCCTTCTACAATGACTTATATGTCACAATGAATTTTGGTAAAACACTTAAGCAATTAGGGTGTCACATCTTTCATCGCGTCACCTTATAATCATCGTTACTTCTTTAGATTGTTACTCCCCTCGTTTTTCTTTTTAATATAAATGACTAACTAAATAACTATTAAGACAAAGTGATGTTTAGTCCAATGTACTTTGGGACAAAGGAATATCACATTCCTGTTTTTATTAGGAGAGTAACAGTCTAAAGAAGTTCCATAATCCTCAACTGTAAGTGATTTGGTAATTCTTTAACATTTTACTTTGGTAATTCTTAACTTTTTGAGAGTAAATATATCAATTCATGTTCTTGCTTAAGACTCTCTTCAAGAGCTTTCCAAAACCACAAGAGAGTTTTCTTACAAATGTACATTGCCAGAACACATTCAAGTTTTTGCTTTAGACTTACTTTGAGCTTTCTTAAATTACAAGAGAGTTTTCTTAAAAATCCAGATTCCCGCAGCACATTCATGATCTTGCTTAAGACATACTTTAAGAGAATTCCAAAAGCACAAGAGAGTTCACTGATCATTCATGTTCTTGCTTAAGACTTACTTTAACAGCTTTCCAAAAGCTGTAGAGTGTTCACAGCACATTCATGTTCTTTCTTAAGACTTACTTTAAGAGCTTTCCAGAAGCAATAGAGAATTCACAGCACATTCATGTTCTAGCTTAAGACATACTTTAACAGCTTTCGAAAAGCACAAGAGAGTTCACAGCACATACATGTTTTTGCTTAAGACTTACTTTAAGAGCTTTCCAGAAGCACTAGGGAGTTCACAGCACATTCATGTTCTGGCTTAAGACTTACTCTAAGAGCTTTCCAGAAGCTATAGAGAATTCACAGCACATTCATGTTCTAGCTTAAGACATACTTTAAGAGCTTTCGAAAAGCACAAGAGAGTTCACAGCACATACATGTTTTTGCTTAAGACTTACTTTAAGAGCTTTCCAGAAGCACTAGGGAGTTCACAGCACATTCATGTTCTGGCTTAAGACTTACTCTAAGAGCTTTCCAGAAGCTATAGAGAATTTACAGCACATTCGTGTTCTAGCTTAAGACTTACTTTAACAGCTTTCCAGAAGCACTAGAGAGTTCACAGCACATTCATGTTCTTGCTTAAGACTTACTCTAAGAGTTTTCTTATAGTAAGAACTTAAGTTGATGGTTAAGCTCATGAGAGAAGGTAGTTGTTTTGTGTTAAGCTCGAGTCTGTTTTAAGTTTTTGCCTCTCTCCTCTCACTGACCTTGGATGCTGGGAGAAGGTCCAGCCCATGTGTGTTGGGTAGAGTAGAATGTGAAGCCACGGCCCCAAACAGAAAGAAAAGAAAAAAACCTTCTTCTAACGGCCTCAGAGGCCTTGTCCTTTTGTCTTTATTTTCTTTATTTTTTTTTTAGGCCTATTCCTGTCCCTACTACATCATAAAGAAAAAATGCGAAAGAGGAGGAATCGAACGGCCAAATGGTGTACAGTGTAGAGGCCTTATTTTTGGACGTAGAAATAAAAGAGTCGTGAGCGAACTATTTGATTTACCGCTTCTAAAAACAAAGTCTCGAATCCTTTTCATAAATACCTATAATTATTTTTAATCTAATAATAAATTATATTTTTAAACGCTGATTAATTAATTATGCATAATATTTTCAATCATTTTTTAATAATAAATAATATAGATATTAACTATTGGCAGGACCAAACTGTTCAAAGGTTGTTGCGTCAGTACAAAGTGTAAAATTATTTGTATGGATTTGATAAAGAATCAAACATATTTTAAAATATCAAAAACCTAATAGATCATGAGTTATGATTATAATTTTAATTATTGGTCATTATTAATTATCAATAAGCCTCTTAACTTTTTTCATATAAAGAGAAAGTATTGCCATATCGCGAAAAGTAGATTTCAGATATTTTAATTGATATACACATTTTGAGGTCCCCTGATTTAAAAAAAAGTGTTTTTTTAAAAAAATATTCTGTCTGTAGTCTTTGCAGACGCGTAGAGCCTAAAGTACTGGACCGATTTTGTCGAAATTTGGCACACATGTTCTGAAAAAGCATACCCCGAGGTAAAATTGAGATATTAATTATAACTCTGAATTTGGCTACTGCTAAAAAATGATGAAACGTAAAAAAAAAAAAAAATCTTGAGACGATTTTTAATAAAAATGTATAAAATGTAGTCTATTTAAATACGAATCTGACGATAAAAGCCATTTTCCCGGTAAAAATGTAGTTTCCGAGATATTGATGAATAATTTCAAGATAAAAAGAACTTTTTCTTACTACGTTCTTAAATTTTCTGTTGAATCGTATGTAATGTTGATAATATAATTGTTATTGTTATATGATATATAATGTTAGTGAAAAAAAAAAAAAAAAAAAAAAAGTTCCGATTTTATTTACTTCACATATGACAACCATCTAGAGAGCTGATCTTAAACTTATAAAAGGACAAATCGTTGTACAACGGATCTCCCCAACACCAAATCTAAAGCATGCCATCGATATATTTGAAATAATATAAATAATATAGTCGATGTTTCCTGTTTTGCTGTCATTCAATGTTTATCTATCACAAATTTGAAACCCGTCAAAATGAAGATTGCGTAAATATGGGACATGGCAAAACAAATAAAATAACTTGCGGATTTTTTCCGTACAGCAAAATTTGCTGAAAACCAATTAAATTCTGCTGAAAGATGGCTAAAAGTATTAAAATAATGCATTGTCATCGTGTTCTGAGCTAAACGTTTCAAAAGTCTAGCTATTCGGGAAGTTAGTTAGAAATCGATTGCCAGATTTGTACCGGACAAACAAACAAACAAACAAGATAGCAAGCTAATAAAAACGTAGTAAAATAAATCTGATTTTGATGAAAATCAAAAACAAAATGTAAACAACCACCTGTTTAACAAAAAAAATCAATTTAATGAGATATTATGAAATTAAAATACAGCTCAATCAATTTGAGAACGTTTGAGTTGCCTCAGACCGATTTTGATATTATAATTTTAGTTTTACCTCTACATTAAGGTCCGGTTAAATGGCTGTGGTCTTCTCTACGTTTATTTATACTTAAGAAATCACCTTGGTGAGTCATTACCCAAATTGATATCTGGATTCCTACAGTTAGAAGAATGGCCTGCAGGTAGATCCGGTGTCACTAACCATATTACACAAACTAATGAAGTAATTGCTTCTACCCTAAGGCAACCTCATGATTATGGCTACCCACTTCATTACCTCGATATCAACGCGCCATTCCATTAACCAAATAATTAATAACATAACGCCAGAACAGGATTTGAATCGAGAAAGAAGTATCATTTGATTCAGACCGCTTTATTGGTAACCCAAACATCAATTTTGAAAAACTAAAGATGTGCCTAAATTACTACTTGCTTAAATTGATTTCAGATCAGCATTTTTCTTTCTTTAGAACATAATTTAATGAACATTTTTGGGTAAAAAATAATTAATTATGCATAATATGGTACTGAAATTATATTTTCTTTGTATAAACCTTATAATTCAATCCTTACGAACCTTACAGATGGCCTACAAAAAAGTGTGTGACAAACATAAAGCTAGAATTTTGTGTATAAGTAAATCTTTTGGTGCTTTTTAAGATTATATGATCGGCTAAGTTCGTCTGCGGGACATCATAGCTTGGCAATAGGCATTTGAAAAAAAAAAAAAAACCGGTGGAGAGCGGCCATGTCAGTGGCGCACCCAGGGGGGGGGGGTACAGGGGGCACGTGCCCCCCCCAAAGCCAGACCTAAAAATTAAGTATGCAATTCCGCAGCACATGTTAAAGTAATAGTGTTGTGATAGTCAAAAAATAAATAAATAAATAAGTAATTATATACCTAGTTTAGCCCGACATTTTTTTTGGGGGGGGGGGGGGATTTAAAAAGACGTCCCCCCCCCCCCAAAGCCAAAGACGTAAAATTTAAGTATGCAATTTCGCAGCACATGTTAAAGTAATAGTGAAAAAAAAAATAAAGTAATTATATACCTAGTTTAGCCTGACATATTTTTTTGGCGTTTAAAAAGACGTGGACTTTTATGTTGATTTTTAACCTAATACTACCAGCTAATTTCTGTTAAACTCAAAACATTTGGCGTACGTATTTTTTTTTTTTTGTTTTTTTTTTTTGTTAATTCACATAACTAAAATATTTTTAAAATGTACCAATTTATTTTTCTGGCTACTAAAATAAAACATTAATCTATTATATAATGTACAACTTTTAATAATAAAATATTATTAGTATGTATATAATTTTGTTTAAATAAAATACCCCGGTCTTCATGTCCCGTTCATAAAAAACTTAAATAATTTGTATATAATAACATTTTAGATGCTCTTAGAATAGGCTAAAAAGACGTCTTCAAGTAACGTAAACTATAAAAAATTTCCCCCCTAAAAGAGAGCCCAGCCCCCTTCAAAATTGGCTGGATCCACCCTTGATATAAAGTAATTTAAGAACAAAGAAATCCAGACTGGTTAATTGTCTGTGATTATGCTAAGCCCACATTACATCCCCCCCCTTATTTTTTTTAATCTGTGCCCCTCCCAAAAATAAATCCTGGGTGCGCCACTGGGCCATGTCCCGCCTTTTATGGTGAAATCAAATATTACTCCAAATCAAGGTGGTCAGCTATCAAGGGACAAACTAACATCAACTTGATTTTCGGTCTAACAACTAATATTGTACTTAGGATCATGAAAAGCACATTGTCTACCGTAATTGGTGGGACATGGCCACTCTCCACCGGTTTGATTTTTTTTGTCAAATCCCTATTGCCAAGCTATGTTCCGAAAACGAACTTAGCCGACCACATATTCTTAAAAGGCACCAAAGGATTTACTTATACACGAAATTCTAGCTTGATGTTAGTCAGACACTTTTTTGCACGCTATCTCCTGGACTATTAATTTTGTAGGATATTTTTAATTTCACATTACTTTGTTGGATATTATTTTGTATGAGCCTTAAAAAAGATAATTTTGAAGGATTCCCATATGGTGGCTCATCATTTAAACCTTCTGTTGTCAAATTTTGTGGGTAATTTGACAGTGGTAATCTTTCAGCGTACGTATCCAAAAGATACTATTATCTGTTTAAGTTATCATCGAACAAAGAATACAAACAACTTTTGGATACTTAAGATATCAGAAATCAAAAGGCACCAAATTTATATCGAATATTTACGATACATTTAGTTCCACATTTCAGACTTACTCATATTACTTGATTATATTACTTGATTATATTACTCATACTTGATACTGAATTTAAATCTAATCTAATTATTGTAAAAATTGTTCAATAGATAATTGTTCAATTTTCATCTAAATAAAATTTTATTTCCATGAATATCTTCAAAATTCGATATTTGGAAATTCAAAATTTCCAAAGAAAACGACTGAAATGGTTAGATATTAATTTAAATAGACTAAATTTGGGGATTTTTAAAATAAAAATCGTTTATACCGTTTTTGAGAAACAATTTTACTTCCGAGCTTACCGAAGGTAACGGAAGCTGAGTGATCGTTCTGAAGAATAAAAATATATTATGTCTCCGATTTCAAAAATTCCAAGACAGAAATCCGTTTCACACATCAGAGAACAATTTTTGGTCCCGTGTCTTTCTGTTTGTCACTCAATTGTTGCGAATCGACATAATCTTAAAAACCACACGTCCGATTTAAATGAAAATTTTATGGTAGGTCACAATTAGCCCATTGTTGGTTCCCATATAAGTTTCAACCTTCTGCGCCCATTTGTTTCTCTTGAACATGCGCACAAACAAAGATTTATTTACATCTATATCTTCAAAAGTACTCATTTTATGAAATGTTGATGGTTTGTCGAAAGAAGACCACAGATAGCACAAGATAAATGTCAACTTTCTGCGCTCTTTTACTTTGGCTTAATTGATACTTTAATTCATATAAAAAATCAAAAAAAAAATTGAAATATAAATAAAAGAACGAAGGAAACAATTAAATAAATTAGACAATAATGGCTTGTAAAAACATAGAATCATTGAAGTACGTGATAGGATGCGAGGAAGCTATGTGCCACACTAATTGGCAGTCTATTTTTTAGAGTGTTTTATGGGTAGCGAACATTTTTTTTAAACAAGTATGGCAAAAATCACATTTTTAGACAGGAAAACTTGTATTTCTATCAAAATATGAATACCATTTTTGCTGTAACAATACTTTCTCTCTGTTATATATATACAACATATATGAGAAAGTAAAGAATTGCTCAATTTGGTGCGGGTAGACTCGTAATAAACAGCTTGGTTTTCCGGTGAAATCTTCGTCCCAAAAGGGATGAAGTCTGACGTTTCGCTTCCACTACTGGAAGCATCTTCAAGGATGTGGTGCATCGTGATGTTTACTTGAAGAAAAAACAAGACATAGTCAGTATGACTGATGATAATACTGACTGTATGTCTTTTAGTTGCTTCAAGTAAACATCACGATGCACAACACCCCTGAAGATGCTTCCAGTAGTGGAAGCGAAACGTCGGACTTCAACCCCTTCCTGACTCGGATTTCACCGGAAAACCAAGCTGTTTATAATTGATCAAAGTTTATCAGAGTTCATCCCTGTTATTAAAACAACTTATACAATTTTTATGGATTTTTATTAAATGCCATTTACTTGATAAACAAGTTAAATTTCTAAACACGCAAATATTTGTTTCACTGTTGGATCCAAGTTTCAAATTTGGAATTAACGTAGTCATGATAGCTCAGTTAGTCATACACATGCGCATATGATTAATTTTATACTCAAATGACTATTCGTTTAGTCATATTAAACGAGGAAGCTATCTAATTGATATATTTATTTGTTTTTCTGAAAAAGAAAGAAAGCTTCTACGATAAGACTAAATAAATGAAAAATGATTAAATGATAGAAGAGTGATTAAGATAAGCTATGTGAGACACCAATTGGCAGAATTTACTTTATTAAGAAGAAAGAAAGACTATATGTGAGTGACTAAGATTAGCTATGAGCCACACTAATTGGCAGACTTTACTTTATTAAGGAGAAAGAAAGACTATATGTGAGTGACTAAGATTAGCTATGAGCCACACTAATTGGCAGAGTTTACTTTATTAAGAAGATAGAAAGACTATATGTGAGTGACTAAGATTAGCTATGAGCCACACTAATTGGCAGACTTTACTTTATTAAGGAGGAAGAAAGACTATATGTGAGTGACTAAGATTAGCTATGAGCCACACTAATCGCAGACTTTATTAAGGAGGAAGAAAGACTATATGTGAGTGACTAAGATTAGCTATGAGCCACAATAATTGGTAGACTTTACTTTATTAAGAAGAAAGAAATACCATATGTGAGTGACTAAGATTAGCTATGAGCCACACTAATTGGCAGACTTTACTTTATTAAGGAGGAAGAAAGACTATATGTGAGTGACTAAGATTAGCTATATGCGACACTTATTGGCAGACTTTGGTCTATGAAAATGGAGAAAATTACATCCAGCATTTTCCATTAGAGCAAAGGGATTCTTGTAATTAGGATCCTAGTGTGTGTGAGGGGGTTAATTTTATTTACTGAATTAAATATAAAACTACAAAACCATTCTTTATAGTTTGTAAGTATAATAATAGCTAATAGTATAACAGTATATGAATATAAATCATCAGAAACTATACAACCTGTTGACATGATAAATGGTAAATTTGGGTTTTGGAAAAGTTAAAAAAAAGATAAATGTATATCTATATACTGAGTTTAACAGTTAGTTCAACAAAACTTATCTAGATCCCGCATGAGTAGACCCTGTGTCTAGTGGGTTGTCATCGAATTGTATTGAGTTTAGGTTAGCGGACGTCAAATTGGAATCGATGGGGTTCTGTAGTATACAGGTGCGATAAGTATCGGAACCACAACATCCCAGCATATATATATATGTATAGAGGGAGAGAGATGGAGGGAGATCTTTCCAACCTGTCATTCCATCGTGATATTTCCGACGTACCCCCCTCCTATCAGTAGTAATACCTCTAAAATCGATGCCCGAGTTCATGCATCATTGTGACGAGCTCCTTAGTATCGCGGCATCTCTATGTTTGCGGTTGTGGTTTGGAAAGGGTTCAGACTGATTTGTAACCTCAAATATTTCATGATGCCACACATCTATTAAATAGTACTTAATAAATGTGTTTATTTTGTTGTTAGTAACAATAACAGATATTGATATCATTATTTTAGCATTCAGAAAATGGTGGAACCAACAATTATAATTAATAATAATTCTAAGATCAATATTGATTTGTATAAATGTATTAGATAATATTCTAAAAACGATTAACGAGCGTATGCGTTCTATTATTTAAGGTGAAATTCTGAAATCAATTAGATTATAAAAATAGACTGCCAATTAATGTGGCATATAACTTCCTCGAATCATATAACTCACTTTATTGATTTTATGCTTTTACAAGCCATTATTGTCTAATTATTTTGTTTCCCCCGTTATTTAATCAGTCAAAGTTGCTTTGATTTTTACATGAGTTACAGTTTTAATTTAGCAAAAGTTAAAGAGCGCAGACGGTTCATATTAATCTGAGGCTATCTGCAGGTTACTTTCGATAAACTATAAAAGTTTCATACAAATCAGATAAGTATTTGTGAAGCTATAGATGTAAATAAATGTATGTTTGTGTGCATGTGGAAGAGAAAAAAATGAGCGCAGAAGGTTAAAACTTATATGGGACCAACAATGGGCTACTCATGACCTACCCCCCAAATTTCATTAAAATCGGACTTGTAGTTTTTAAGATACGTTGGTTCGCAAAATTCGAACGACAGACAGACAGACACGGAACCAAAAATGATCCCTGATGTCTGAATTTGATTTCTGTCTTGAAATTTTTGAAATCGGAGACCTAAAAATGTTTAGTTCTTCAGAACGATCACATAGCTTCCGTTACCTTCGGTAAGCTCGGAAGCAAAATGAGTGTGTTCTAAAAGAGTAAGTTGGTTGCGGAAAAGGATGCACTGTGCGTACAAGGTTGACATTTATACAAGATCATCAATGGTCTAATTCTCGTATACTGTATACATTTCATTCATTCACATTAGATGGACGACGTTTTAAAATAATTAGTGGTAATAGACAGTATGTATGCCCTAATACAACACCCCTGTTGGCTTAAAAAGTTTCATACAAATCAGATAAGTACTTTTGAAGCTATAGGTGTAAATACATATATGTTTGTGCGCATGTGGAACTGAAACAAATGAGCGCAGAAGGTTAAAACTTATATGGGACCAACAATGGGCTAATCATGATCTACCACCCACATTTCATTAAAATCGGACGTGTAGTTTTTAAGATATGTTGGATCGCAAAATTGACCGACAGACAACAGAACGACAGACAGACACGGAACCAAAAATGTTCCCTGACGTCTGAAACGGATTTCTGTCTAGGAATTTTTTAAGTAGGACACCTAAAAATGTTTCGTTCTTCAGAACGATCACGTAGCTTCCGTTGCCTTCGGTAAGCTCGGAAGCAATTTAACAGAATAAAGTATAGTTTTGCTGTCGTAGCTCGGATACAATAGATGCGTATTCGGCCGAATAATCAAAGACATTAGAAGTTATATAACATGGTTACTTTGGCTGCAGCCGCTTCTTCCCCAATAAGCACGTACACGTCCGAACAACCTTTACCATTTTATATTTGCTTCCAAGCTTACCCAAGGTAACGGAAGCTATGTGATCGTTTTGAAGAACAAAATATTTTATGTCTCCGATTTAAAAAATTCCAAAACTGGAAGTCTGAAATCCGTTTAGACAACGGGGAAAATGTTTGGTTCTATGTCTGCCTGCCGCTCAACTTTTACGAACCAACTTATCTTAAACTCTACGCGTCCAAAACCTATATCTTCAAAACCACTTATCTTATTTTTATGAAATTTGTATGGTTTATTGAAAAAGTATCAGCGATTTAGCTCAAAGATCAATAGAATTTTTTTGTGGAGTGAGCAAACAAAGGACAACCGGCAATTATTGTATAATAAGATTCTACGTATATTACTATTATTATATCAGCAATTTAATACAATGTTTGCTCACTACAATAGGCTACACAATTTGTGAGAGACACCAAGGGATGTGCCAAGCAAGCGTGACACATAGGAACTGTTCCAACATCAGACATTACGTCATTAAGATGTTGGCTCGGCATTACGCCATGTCCTACATTAAATTGCTGTTGTGTTTTGCCAGCCAAGCAAGCATAGCGTTATAAGAGCACGCTCGTCTCTGATAAGCCCTATATCTGATCTTCTTGATCTGGTATAGGTCCAGAGTTGGGTGGGCATCGTCGGGCCCCTGATGAGTCGGACACGACGAAACGATGCAGGACATGGAGTAATGCCGGGCCAACATCTTAATGACGTAATGCCTGATGTTGGAACAGTTCCTATGTGTCACGCTTGCGTGGCACATCCCTTGGTGTCTCTCACAAATTGTGTATACTATTATTATGCTTATGATTTTTACTTAAATATTTTTCTTTAAGTTCGATTGACACTTGAAACAAGGTTAACTGGACTGCGTTATCACGCGGTAGTAATCACTGTTTACGGCTACTATAATACTTAAAGATGGCGTCAACAAACGACAAGAAAATACATCGGAACTAGCTATTATATGTGACGGTTGAGTATCGTACACAGTATTGTTAGTTACTTCTTATCACAATTGCTATAATGTAATATGATCCTTGTCTAATTCAATTTAGACACATTACAGCGTATATCATTCAAAGAAATTCGACACTAGTTCAATATAGATAGTTATTCAAATATTACTCCAAATCAAAGTGGTCAGCTGCCAAGGGACAAACTAACACCAACTTGATTTTCAGTCTACTAACTAATTTTGTACGCAGGATCATGAAAATCACATTGTCCACCGTTCTTGATGAGACATGGCCGCTCTCCACTATTTTGTTTTTATCAAAAGCCTATTGCCAAGCTATGTCCCGCAGACGAACTTAGCCAACCACATATTCTTATTACGCACTAAAAGATTAACATAAACACAAAATTCTAGCTTGATGTTAGTCAGACACTTCTTTGCACGCTATCTCCTGGACTATAAGCTTGGAAGCAAAATAATTAAATTAAACAAATGACATATTTGTTGGTAATCTCTACAACTAACAAAGTTATTCTAAAAATAACTTATAATTTTGCATTATGCAAAGGATGTAGGGAATGAAATAAATACAATTTACAGTTGTAACGAAGTTAAGAGAGACGATAAAGAAGAAGAAGAAGAAGTAAAAAGAAGAATTCTACTCAAGTCGAAGTTAAACCAATGGGAAATGGTTGACAGTCCTGAAATGGCGTCTTGAAGAACTCACTCATGCGCTTGGCTAGGAAAGAAAAAAAAAACCTTCATCCTGGCACGTGATATGAACTTCAAATGTCATCTTTCTTTATTTCAAAAACCTTTCCTTGTTTCAGTTTTGTTCGAACGTTCATTTTATTCAAGTTGCAAGGAAGGTGCTTGTTTTCTCTTAGAAGGATGAGAAGGAGAGAAGAAGTCGAAGAAGGACGAAAGAAGTCGATGGGGTTCAGCTCCTTCTTGGTCTTTCAGAATGACTTGAATACATGACGAGAAAAAGAATCCTTCTCCTTAGCACAGGGAACTTATGGAAAAGGAAGACGACGACACCTTTTTCCAAGACAATGGTTAACCAAAGGAGTACCGGTAGAACAATACCTCCATACCCCTTTCTTTTCTCCAAAGTTTTTTTTTTTCATTTTAAAAAAAAGGAAGACTTCTTCAACGAGCAATTCATGCAATGTACTCGTGGGTAGCCCGTACCGAATTATCAATGACGTCCTTCGAGCACTGAAAAATTATTATAACCAAAGTCTTCTTGGCGCTGGTTCAGAAAGCCACGGAGTTCGAACAGAGCCCTACCCACGCTTCTATAAACACTTCATTTTCTCCCGCCTTCTAACTAACAACAAGCCGGCAACAGACGCCTGTTCTTTTTTTGTGTGTACTTCCAACCTTTGGTCATGGTTTAACCTATCTAATTTAAAGTTGACTCGTGTCTATTTTATTCCCGAAAGATTTTTTTTTTCTGGTTTGTACTACAATGAGGTATAACCTAACACTAAAAAAAAAAATGATTCATTTAAGAAGGAAATAATAAAAGAGGAATTTGATCATACTTGACCTTGTAACCATATGGTCTATTTTACACACCTTACAAATACTATGCTTGTGAGAGGTGGTTTGAGAGGTTAAACTTTAGTTATTGTCATACTTTAATTACAGATATTAATAGCTTTGCTGCTTAAACAAGTAATTAGATAGCTTAAGCATAATAATTTCAAGATAAAAAGAACTTTTTATATACTACGTTTTTAACATTTCTGTTGAATCGTATGTAATGTTGACAATATATTATAATTGTTATTGTTATATAATATATAATGTTTGTGAAAAAAAAAAAATAGTTCCGAATTTATTTACTTCACATAAATGACAACCATCTAGAGAGCTGACCTTAAACTATAAAAGGACAAATCTTTGTACAACGAATCTCCCCAACACTAAATCTAAACCGTGCCATCGATATATTTGAAATAATATAAATAATATAATGGATATATTTCCTGTTTTGCTGTCATTCAATTTTTATCTCTTATTTATTTAGAAAAATCACAAATTTTAAACCCGTCAAAATGAAGATTTCGTAAATATGGGACATGGCAAAAAAAAAAATAACTTACGGATTTTTTCCGAACTATTTTTCCATACAGCAAAATTGGCTGAAAACCAATTAAATTCAGCTGAAAGATGGCTAAAAGTATTAAAATAATGCATTGTCATTGTGTTCCGAGCTATGCTAAAAGTTTCAAATGTCTAGCTATTCGGGAAGTTAGTTAAAAATCGATTGCCAGATTTGTACCGGACAAACAAACAAACAAGAAAGCAACCTAATAATAACGTAGTAAAAACTGATTATAAAAAAATAATGTTGGGTAAAAGCTAATGTGATGGTAATGTCATTTTTACTTTTTTCACATACGGAGAAAGTATTGTGTTGGGGTTAAAATTGGATTTGTAGATTTTGATGGATTTACACGTTCAGAGTCCAAAAACGTGGCTTTTTAAAAAAATGGCTGTCTTCGTCTGTGCAGACCAAATTCGGTATACATGTTCAGAAAAATCAAACCCCGAGGTGAAACCGAGAAATTATGGGCTCCAAATTATGGGACACTATCCCCCAAAAACTCTTAAAATAAATTATTTCCGATGGTTTTTATTATGAAAATTCTAAAATGTTAGCTATTTATATATAAATCTAACGATATAAGTCGTCTCCCCAGGAAATTCTAGTTCGTAAGAAAATAGCTTTTTAAATGCGGACGGAGAGAGGCTTGGTTCGATTTCCCATCGAGGAGAAGTTATTTTTATGATAAATTGTTATATTTATGATAAATTTAGATATAATGTTCATTAATAATTAAATGTACCTACGAAAACTCGAATACTAATAAATGGAAAACACTGGGATAAGTAATTATGAACTCGTATGTGAGAAAGTTTGTCTGAGTTGACTCCAACCGATTTTTCTTTTTTATTAACTTAAATTATATCAGCCATAATTTTCAGTTTTATTTAAGTTAATATCATCATAAAATGTAGAATTTTATCTGATTTATTTATTTTTTTAAATTTTATTGTAATAAATAAAATTATTCACATATGCGAGGCAAGTACCTACTTACCTAGGTTTATTTTTTTCGTCTCTTTTTATGTATTAAGGTAGTTTTTTTCCCTATATTTTTTTACTATCTGTTGCGTGTTTGTTAAGATTTGATTTTTTTTTTTTGGAATAAATCCCTAAACAAAAATTATTTTTTTACTTTTTCACTAGACGTGTTACTAGACGTGGAAGGGTAAGAAAGGGATATTTTAAAGGTTTATAAGAGATTTTTTTTTTTTTAAGTAAGGTCAGAGCCCTTTTTCTGAAAGCTTGGTGTGGGAGAAATAAATACAAAAAAATTATAGGAAAGGAAAGAAAAAGGGTCTAGGGGTAAAAAAATATAGTAAAGAAAAAAAAAACCTTACAAAAAATATTAGTCTAGAAATGAAACATCCCTTTTTGGGGTTTAGACAAGGATTGGGTCTTAAGATAGGTACCTAAAGGATGCTGAACCCTTCTTTATATTTTTGGTTAGATATAACTCACTGTTTAAAAAATCTTTAACAGGCTCCCTAGATTCTCAGCTTTAAGAACTAAATCTTCTTCATTTTTCTAAGTTTTCAACTCTTTGTTTTAAAATAAATTATTTACATTTGAAAGAATATTTATAATGAAGTTTTGAATCTTTGTTTTCCACAGTAAATATGAAGTTTCTAATTATATAAAAACCAGGCACTTCTTTAGATTGTTACTCCCCTTAAACAAAAATCAGAGGTGAGTAACAATCTAAAAAAGGTGTAAGGAATGATCTTCTTTAACCTTTTACTCCCCTTATAAAAATGTAGAGAGGTAACAATCTAAAGAAGGTGTACGGATCGTCCCTTCTTTAGACTGTTACTCCCCTTATAAATGAAAACAGAGGGAAGTAACAATCTAAAGATGGTGTAAGAAATGTTTTTCTTTAAACTGTTACTCTCCTTATATATGAAAACATAGTGGAGTAACAATCTAAAGAAGGTGTAAGGAATGTTCTTCTTTAAACTGTTACTCCCCTTATAAAAGAAAATAGAGGGGAGTAACATTCTAAAGAAGGTGAAAGGTATGTTCTTTTTTACACTGTTACTATACCCTTATAAAAACAGAAGTGTGATATTACTTTGTCCCAACGTACATTGGACTAATGTCCTTTGTCTTAATAGTTAATTTAGTCAAAGTCATTTATATTCTAAAAAAAATACTGGGGAGTAACAACCTAAAGAAGTTCCTAAAGATATTGGTAACATTTTTTACTTTACAGTAAAGATAACTTTTTTTTGGAAGAAAATAAATAACAATGAGAATAATCACATTTGAATTATGTAAAAAATAATCGATTTTGAGATTTTCAAAGAATTTAAAGCGAAAATTATTTACGACAAACCGACATTGAAAGGCAGTCATGGAAATGTTCCATTATGTTTGAAATGGATTTCTGTCTTGGAATTTTTGAAATCTGAGACATAAAAATTTTGTTCTTCAGAAGGATCAAACAGCTTCCGTTACCTTTGGTAAGCTCGGAAGCAATATTGACGAAAAGACAACGGTTTTGATATATACGGGACCAAGAATATTCGGTACAACATTATATTGTTACTCCCTAATGTTTTTGTTTTTTAGAATATAAATGACTGACTAAATAACTATTAAGACAAAGGTATGTTAAGTCCAATGAACTTTGGGACAAAGGAATATCACACTTCTGTTTTTATACGGGGAGTAACAGTCTAAAGATGAACATCCCGTACACCTTCTTTAGTTCATTAGTAGTTTTGACGGAGATTATGTGGTATGTAGATAGATATTTGATTAGATATTTTGTGGTATAACACCATAATGTCACCTTCTTTAAATTGATACTCCCCTCTTTTTTTCATAAGGGGAGTAACAATCTAAAGAAGTGCCAAAGTTTTGAAATTGGACTGATAAATAAATTTCATTTTTAAGAATGATTACAGTGCGTTAAACCTAAACCTTCGGTAAACCTAAACCTTCGGTAAACCTAATCCTTCGGTAAACCTAAACCTTCGGTAAACCTAAACCTTCGGTAAACCTAAACTTTCGGTAAACCTAATCCTTCGGTAAACCTAAGAGCAAAATGAATCATTATAATAACCTATTGTATCTTTAAAATGATTGTCTGCGATATATTTCTGTCTGTTGTTTATACACGTCATTGAAATGTGATCAACCTTTTGTACAAATGTCAAGCGATAAGAACACTAATCTGTAACCATTTATCTCATAAGAACAAGTAGCTGGAAATTGAAAGCCATATTAGATAAAATAGTTTGTTATGAAAAGAAACCCGATTTCATTTGTCAGTTTAAACGATCCAGTTATGAAACAAGGCTTTAAAACTTGATTGAAACGATTTTCAAACTCTTTTATTTTCCCGTTTTAAAACGAATCAAAAGTCTAAGAAGTTATTTTAGAAGATGAACATATAAACGTTTGGACTTTAGAAGGATATAAATGAGCAGCCATTTATGTGTATGAGATTCGAAAATAATCAGGACTATTATATTTAGTCGTGTGTACCATCTAATAAACTATTAATAAATTTTAGAGATCCCCTGTAAGATTACAAATATCTTGCGATTGTTTTAATCTCAGAGGAAACATAATGTTTTAAAATTATTATTGTTTTGAGTAGTTGGGTAAAATTATTATCGAGTTGAGTAGTTTGATAAAATGAGTATCGTTTTGAGTAGTTGGGTAAAATAATTATCGTGTTGAGTAATTGGGTAAAAATAATTATCGTGTTGAGTAGTTGGGTAAAATTATAACCGTGTTGAGTAGTTGGGTAAAATAATTATTATGTTGAGTAGTTGGGTAAAATAATTATTATGTTGAGTAGTTGGGTAAAATTATAACCGTGTTGAGTAGTTGGGTAAAATGATTATCGTGTTGAGTAGTTGGGTAAAATGACTATCGTGTTGAGTAGTTTGGTAAAATAATTATCATGTTGAGTAGTTGGTTAAAATGATTATCGTGTTGAGTAGTTGGATGAAATGGTGATATCATGACTTGTAATATTACCTCAGACTAGGGACCGGTAATAGTACATTACGCGTCGAGTGCGGAAAGTAGCATTTTGCATGCGAGTGTGGAGTTTGACCCGAGCGACAGCGAGGGTAGTAAAACCACACAAGCAATGCAAAATGCCGTTTTCGCACGAGTTACGTACCGTACTTTATCTACGATTGTTAGATTTAAATAATAAATACAGAAAAAAATAAACTTGCTGTATGTAAGTTCGTATCTCTTCTCTTGATAAAGATGGAATTAATTTTGAGTTGTATTTTTTGCCGAATTAATTATTTCTGGAGGAGTATTATTCTCTACATTTTCGTCAAAGTCACTTGATTCATTCATTGTTTTTCACTAAAAACTCGATACAAACAGTTACTTTAATAAAAGAATAGCAAATTAGTTTTGTTAAATGTAAACAAACTCGCTAATCGTGCGTAAAGCTGAAGAATTCCTCTTCTTTACCGCGCTAGCGTGGGAAGGAATTTTTCAGAACTATGAGACGCGCATGCGCAATGAATACAAGTACGTAAATAATCACTTTCTACGCATCTAAACAGAGATATAATGTTTATATTTCGTATCAATCGTAGATAAAATAAATTAATAATAAGTGTACTAAAATAATAATTCAACATATTACCACGCCAATAACAATAAATTAAAATAATCTGTCAATTCCTCGGGTCCTATTTCGTATACCTTAATGATTTTATGCTTTTACATAATATTGTCTTTTACCTATTTCTGTCAAATTTCCCACCCATTATTTCAACCTGTGAATTAAAGATCAATTTTGAAAAATTTAAAGTAGCGCAAACGATTTAAATTAATCTGGGGCTATCTCCAGGCTATTTTCGACAAACCATCAAAATGTCATAAAAATCAGATGAATACTATTAACGATATAGGTATAAATAAATTTATGTTCAGGCACATGTGGAAAAAGACAAATGCGCAGAAGGTTGAAACTTATATGAAACCAGCAATGGGCTAGTTTTGATTTTCCATCAAAATTTGATTGAAATCTGACGGGATGTTTTTCAGATACATATGTTGGTTCACAAAAGATAAAACACATTAAAATTAAGACTGCCTATTTAAAGAACTTAATTAATGACAATTTAAAAACGACTAAAAATTATTTCTGTTGTTTTTGTATCGTATAGTCGATGACTTCAGGAAAGAATAGGAGTACATTTACTCTTGCAAATTTTTATTATTAATACTAATATATCTCTAATACTATTTAATGATATAACAATAATTAATATGATTCAGTAAATCTGTTAATTAATTTTTAACTAAATTTTAAAAGATTAACTGTTATTTGATTAAAATAAATTTAAAATAGACTTTATTTTATTAAATATACAACAAATAATGATTGAACCATATTTGTCTCAGTATTCTATCGCCCAAGTGACATACGAATGATCTTTACTAACTTTATTCAGTTGATCTGTTAATTAATTCTTAAGTTAATTTTAGAAAAAAATTAACAGTTATTTTGTTTAAGATCCAACAAAGAATGATAAAACCGCATTGTCTCAGCATTCTATCATTAAAGTTAATGACATATAAATGTACTTTACATACTTTCTTTTATTAAAAAAATAAAAACTTAACAACTTATTCTTTTTCAAGTTTGATTACTGAGCGAGAATTGAAAAAGTAGTGTTGTGTTGAGAAAAAGATCGTTTTTTTTTTATTCGATTTCTATTACTGATAGAAGACTTGTTTAAAGAAAAAGGAACGATCTTCATCTCTATTCCTTATTATGGATTCGATCACTTAACTACAAGTCCCGCAATCCATCTTCGATTACAGATTACAAGTTCAACTGATCTTTTCTATATAGATTAAATACTGAATCAAATCGACCTCCTATTGAATTACATTTACCTTTTCACTTGTTTTTTTTTTGTGTGTGTGTGTGCAGATCTTATTTCTATTCAGCTGTCAATCTTTTCTTTATTTGCTAAGTGGTTTTGAAACAGATCTAACAATTTAAAATTTATTTGACTTTTAAATTGTTTTTTTTTTTTCTATTTTTTTCGGTATTAACCTTTCTTAGTTACACTTTCAACATCTTTATTTTCTTGACAAATCTATTGTTAATTGTAGTTTTATATTGAAACCATTTTTCAGTATTGTTAATAGGTAAAGACTATTGCTTATGGAACCACAAAAAACCAATTAATAAAAAAGAAAATTAGATCATTATAACCTTTTTATTATAAATAATATTTAGTATTATACAAAACGGAGGGCAAACAGCAGAACAAAATAAGACTTTAAAAACATTTACATTTTTAATATATTAAGAATGAACTAATTTTAAGAATATTTAAGCCAGATACAATAATGAATGAAGTAATTTTAAGAATGCTTAAGCCAACTACAATAATGAATGAAAATCAAATTATAATTATTATTAACTACGGGAAACAGACAGAGAAAAATAGACTCCAGCGCGGGGATTTGAATCACCGGCCTCTATAGGTGGTTCAAATCCCCGCGCTGGAGACTATTTTTCTCTGTCTGTTTCCCGTAGTTAATAATAATTATAATTTGATTTAAATTAAAATTTAATCGTTCCGTAGTATGAATACTACCAAAATCGTAAAATAATGAATGAAGTAATTTTAAGAATGCTTAAGCCAGCTACAATAATGAATGAAGTATTTTTGAGAATACTGAAGCCAGTTACAGTAATAAATGAAGTAATTTTAAGAATATTTAAGTCAGCTACAATAACGAATTAAGTAATTTTAAGAATATTTAAGCCAAGAGGGGTGTTGCATTAGAGCATACATACTGTCTATTACCACTAATTATTTTAAAACGTCGTCCATCTAATTTGAATTAAATGTATACAGCATACGAGAATTAGACCATTGATGATCTTGTATAAATGCCAACCTTGTACGTACAGTGCATCCTTTTCCGCAACCAACTTACTCTTTTAGAACACACTCATTTTGCTTCCGAGCTTACCAAAGGTAACGGAAGCTATGTGATCGTTCTGAAGAACTAAACATTTTTAGGTCTCCGATTTCAAAAATTTCAAGACAGAAATCAATTTCAGACATCAGGGAACATTTTTGGTTCCGTGTCTGTCTGTCGGTCGGTCTGTCGTTCGAATTTTGCGAACCAACGTATCTTAAAAACTACACGTCAGATTTTAATGAAATTTGGGGGGTAGGTCACGAGTAGCCCATTGTTGGTCCCATATAAGTTTTAACCTTCTGCGCTCATTTCTTTGACTTTCACATGCGCACAAACATATATGTATTTACACCTATAGCTTCAAAAGTACTTATCTGATTTGTATGAAAATTTTACAGTTTATCGAATGTAACCCGCAGATATCCCAAGATTAATTGAACCGTCTGCGCTCTTTAACTTTTGCTAAATTGATACTTTAATTCATGTAAAAAATTAAAACAATTTTGACAGATTAAAAAACGGGGAAACAATTAAACAAAGAGACAATAATGGCTTGTAAAAAAACGTACGTGGATAGGATGCGAGGAAGCTATTTGTGCCACACCAATTTGGCAGTCTATTTTCAAACGTACTATATTTTATACTTATACTCATTCGTCCAGTGATAGGACGCAAGGAAATGATGTGCCACACAAATTGGCAATTTTGCTCTTTTTAAATTGATCTTGCAAATCATATGATCAAATTTAGCACACTAATATAGTAAACTAAAGTCTTTAAATAGTAATAAAAAAAAAATCAATTCGTAGTCCAACTAATCCTAATAATTTTCACTACCGTATTGGATAGTTTCCAATGTCTGACATGGAACAGTCCTCTACAATTTGTCTTTTGAATAAGAAAGGGTTTTCCCAAAATGAAATCATTTACAAATATAAGATACGTGATGAGTAATAGTTCGCTGACGAATTAATTTATAATATAAAAGTATATAGAGAATAGTCAAGAATAAAAATCTTAGATTGTAACTAGATTAGGTAACTCAAATGGTTACATAAGTGAAATTCATTATTCGATTAAATATTTATCATAATTTATTGACGAAATAATTTATACGAAATAAACTGGACAAGTAGAGATGCAAGTAGTCCATGATCAGTAAAACTACAATGTAAACCCTTGATTTATATCATATTATATTACTACTAGTACGAAATAAACTAGACGAGTAGAGATGCAAGCAGAGTATGATCAGTAAATGTACGACGTAAACCTTTGATTTATATCCTAAATATAGTACTACAAGTACGAAATAATCTAGACAAGTAGAGATGCAAGTAGTCTATGATCAGTAAAAGTACAGCGTAAACCCTTGATTTATATCATATATTTCTACTAGAATACGAAATAAACTAGACGAGTAGTGATGCAAGTAGTCTATGATCAGTAAATTGAGTCAGAATTTTTTTTAAAAATAAACGTGTAGAGTGATTTGGGAAAGAGAATAGAGAGAGGGACAGACAAACATTATGTACTTGCACTGGATAAATTAGACCTAGTAGAACTTACTCGGACAGTGGGAGACTTGGCTAAACCTATGATCTCACAACTTTTTACGCGAGACTTGGCTTATTTTTTTACACTAGTGTAAACATCAATGGCCATGGCTCTATTATTACTAGGTTTTTTTCTCTCTTATAATGTAAATTCACTTTTCTGTATATTTTTTTTTCATTACTCTTAGTCTATCTCTATATTTATTTACTAAAATTACAAGGGTAATTTTAAAGGGAAAAAAATAATTTCATACTTAAATATCTATTTATGAGACGATAAAATTTCTATGAACCCTTCTTGATTTTTTTCTTTACATTGATGATAATAACAAAATTGTTGGATATACTATTTAATTTTATAGATTCTGAAAACCAAATCAGACTTAACTTTTGTATTAAGATGTATGTGTGAGTTTTAAAACGTTTTGAAAACGAAACTATTTATGCATTTCATTTAATTGCTAGGCTTACATGATAGTAGGATACATAGCTATTGATATCTAGCATAAGCCCAGTATAGTATAAGCTTACACGTCGGAACAGACAGACTGCAGACAGACTACAAAGGACAGACAGACTACAGACGAAAAACTACAAACGACAAACGACTGAATATACAGACATACTACAGACTACAGACGATAGAAAGACTACAGCTAACAGACTACAGACGACACACTACAGACAACCGACTACAGACAACAGACAAAAAACTACAGACAACAGGCTACAGACGCTGACAGATTACAGACGACAGAAAGACTTTAAACAACAGACTACAGACAACCGACTACAGACAACAGACTACAGACAATAGACTATAGACGACATAAAGACATTTTTTAAAAATCACTTATGATATCTTAAAATGTTTAAATCCATCAAACCCAAATTTTCACACAGACAAATGACTTCTCTATATACTTCTCCAAATACTTCTCTATATACTTCTCTATATACTTCTCTATATACTTCTCTATATACTTCTCCAAATACTTCTCTATATACTTCTCTATATACTTCTCTATATACTTCTCCAAATACTTTTCTATATAGGTACTTCTCTATATACTTCTCTATATACTTCCCTATATACTTCTCTATACTTATACCAGAAAGTAAAAACCAATGTGACAATATATTTAATTCCCAGCGATTAAAGTTACTATTTTCACCTTACGACTATAAAAATGTAAAGAATATAACATTTTATTTCTTCTATACACCCTTTTTTATTATTATTTTATTCAAAAACGATTTCCTTTCTTTCGATTTATATCCATCTATATGTATCTTTTATTCTTACAAAAAAAAATCTTTTTTTGTACCCTTCTTATCTTTTATTCATCTTTATTTAACTTTAGGACCGAAAGGCTTCTTAAGAGTTAAGGGGGGGGGGGGGGATTCTTTCCAGGATGGTTAAAAGGACCTGTTTTCGTCAGGTCAGATTTGGAAAGCTTTTTCGGACCTCGATGTATAAGGAGAAGGAGGGGTCCACCCGAAAAACCTGATCAAAGGATTGGGTCGATAACCTTTCTACTTGAAAATGAATAGGAGAAGAAGAGAAAGGTTATAGTTTGAGTTAAGGTTACAAGGATATTCTTTAAGAGTAAAACCTGTTCCTACTTTTTTATCTTTGATGAAAAAAAAAAAAAAAATCAATCGTTTTTTTTGTACCAACTTTATAAAAAAAATCTTAAAGATATTCTAATTTAAAGAAGGAATTTTAGGTAGGAGTTTAGTAATGATATCTTTTAAAGAATCCGTTATATATATATATATATATATATATATATATATATATATATATATATATATATATATTTAAATGCCTAATTTGAATAAGCATAAGTATTCAATAAAGATGAAACATACAATCTACATAGTGCACTACGAATTGTGACTGAACGATGTTCATATAGTAGTCATATCGTAGATAACAGATAAAGGTAAATTATGTTTTATGTTTGTGAATGATTATATTTTGATTTTAAAATGACTTTTAAATTTATATAATAATAAATTGCTGAGTTATAAAGCAGATAAGTTTAAAATGTTGGTGTGTATGGTGAACAGATAAGTATAGAAAATAAAAAGTAAATAGCGAAGTACAAATATTAATTCTATTATAACTTATGAATTGTAAACAAAACAATCTATCTTATATAGTTTTTTTTATTGTACTATCTCTTAAAGGAATAAGAATTTATATCTCTACGTAAATTAAAACTGATTCATTAAAGAAACCAGCACATCTTTAGATTGTTACTCCCCTTATAAAAACAACGGAGAACAGTAACAATCTAAGAAAGGTGTATGGAATGTTCTTCTTTAGACTGTTACTCCCCTTATAAAAACACAAGTGTGATATTCCTTTGTCCCAAAGTACGTTTGGACTAAACCCCTTTGTCTTAATAGTTATTAAGTCAAAGTCATTTATATTCTAAAAAAAAAAAAGCAAGGGGGAGTAACAATCTAAAGAAGTACCAACAAAGCAACTTTCAACCCTAATAAGGCCATCATCAGTGCCGAGTCTTACGTCGATCTCCGAAGCTTAATAGACTCGTCTTTTTACTGATTATTTTGCTTCCGAGCAAACCGAAGGTAACGTAAGCTGTAAGATCTTTCTGAAGATGCAATTTTTTTAGGTCTCCGACTTCAAACATTCAAGACAGAAATCCGTTTTAGACATCAGAAAACATTTTTGGTCCCATGTCTGTCTGTCGGTCTGTTGGTTTGTAGCTCTATTTTTGCGAACCAAAATATCCTAAAAATACTCATCTGATTTTGTTGAAGTTTGTATGGTAGGTCATAATTAGTCCATTGTTTGTCCCATATAAGTTTCAACCTTCTGCGCCTATTTGTTTCTCTTCAACATGCGTACAAACATACATTTATTTTCACCTATATCATCAGAAGCACTTACCTATCTGATTTTTATGAAATTTTAATGGTTTTTTTAAAGTTGCCGAAAGCTGATTTGAAAAAAATAAACAAGTATTTTTTTCGTTGACGTGGAGAGACAGTTTCTTTGTATACAGACACAAATTTGTTTAAAAAACTGCGCTCTTTTTTGAATTTCGAAGACCTTTAACAGTGGTAAATGCATCTGAAATTCTCGTAATTTGAATATTTTATCTCTAAAAGATGAAATAAAATAAACAAAAACTTTTCGTTCCACATAATAAATGTCGTAATCATCAACCAAACACTAAAATATTGTCTTATACACCAAGAATATGCTTCTTTTCGAGGAAAAAATAATACACGATTAGGAATACACAGAAATATGAAAGCTGACTGGTTAATGTCTGCAAATTAAAATATGTATCATTCTTATAATCCCAAGTTTATTTATACATTTTATTTTATTCAACTAAATAACTTATTATTTTTGAAAATAATATCGACATTTTTTTTATTATTTTATTATTTTATTTTTTTTATTTTATTATTATTATTATTATTATTATTATTATTTATTTATTTTTTTTTTTACACCGTCGAACTCCTTAAGTCTGAAATTTAAATATAAACTTTTTTTAAATTAAAAATTCAATTTATCTGCCAGAAGATATCGACAAATTGATATGCAAGAGAAGAAAAAATTGTATTAAATATTATATATTTATATATTAAACTTACAAGCTATAAGGTTTTGCTTTGTATTATATATTGTATTTTATTTATTTAATAATGATGGGAAAAATTGGAATATTTTGTATAATTTTAAACAGAAATGCATATTAAATTAAAAGGGCTGACATAATTCGGTTTTTTCCCGACCATAAAGTATTATTTTGTCACCATATTTTATTATTACGGTCACTTTATTCAATGTAATATTTTATGGACAGGTTTTTCGATTTATAATACTTATAAAAATGTATATTTGCATACACTTAAAAGAGAAATAAATAATATGTTTGTTGTTTTTCCATTTCAGTTTTAAAACAAATGGGACAAAACGGATTTTAAAATGTAAACTAATTAGATTATGAAGGAGAAAAATGACGGACAAAGAGATTAATATGATAAATAACTGATAAGAATATTAAAATAACTGAGTTAGCGAAATAAGGATAAAGATGAACTGAATGACGAACGAAAAACAATTGAACGTTGAAAAGCAAATTTTAAGAAAACAATGATAAAATTTCTTTGATTTATCCATTCTAATTTGCAGATATAGGATAAACTGAGGTATATAGGTCTCTAATACTTCTTTAACTGACTGACTGATATAAAAAAATAACAACTAATTTTTAGATAGAGGATAAAATGAGGTTTATTTAAAGTCTATAAATGATTCTTTAACTGAGGAATTAAGAATAACCAATTTGCAGAAGAATGTTAAGGATGACTGGTTGATTAGGTGTAATAATAACCAATTTGCAGAAGAATGTTAAGGATGACTGGTTGATTAGGTGTAATAATAACCAATTTGCAGAAGAATGTTAAGGATGACTGGTTGATTAGGTGTAATAATAACCAATTTGCAGAAGAATGTTAAGGATGACTGGTTGATGAGGTGTAATAATAACCAATTTGCAGATAAAACTTAATGATATGCTGACTGATAACCTTTAAGAAAAAACTAATTTCAGATAAAGGGTAAACTGAAATTTACAAATAACCAATATGCAGATGAAGGTTGAGGATAAACTGGTTAATTATGTTTAAGAATAACCACTTATCAGATGAAGATTAAGGATAAACTGGTTATTGAGGTGTAAGAGTAACCAGTTATCAGATGAAGGTTAAGGATAAACTGGATAATGATGTGAAGGTTAAGGATAAACTGGTTAGTGAGGAGAATAAGAATAACCAGTTTTTAGACGAAGGATAAGGATAAACTGGTTATTGAGGTGTAAGAGTAACCAGTTATCAGATGAAGGTTAAGGATAAACTGGATAATGATGTGAAGGTTAAGGATAAACTGGTTAGTGAGGAGAATAAGAATAACCAGTTTTTAGACGAAGGATAAGGATAAACTGGTTATTGAGGTGTAAGAGTAACCAGTTATCAGATGAAGGTTAAGGATAAACTGGATAATGATGTGAAGGTTAAGGATAAACTGGTTAGTGAGGAGAATAAGAATAACCAGTTTTTAGACGAAGGATAAGGATAAACTGGTTATTGAGGTGTAAGAGTAACCAGTTATCAGATGAAGGTTAAGGATAAACTGGATAATGATGTGAAGGTTAAGGATAAACTGGTTAGTGAGGAGAATAAGAGTAACCAGTTTTTAGACGAAGGATAAGGATAAACTGGTTATTGAGGTGTAAGAGTAACCAGTTATCAGATGAAGGTTAAGGATAAACTGGATAATGATGTGAAGGTTAAGGATAAACTGGTTAGTGAGGAGAATAAGAATAACCAGTTTTTAGACGAAGGATAAGGATAAACTGGTTATTGAGGTGTAAGAGTAACCAGTTATCAGATGAAGGTTAAGGATAAACTGGATAATGATGTGAAGGTTAAGGATAAACTGGTTAGTGAGGAGAATAAGAATAACCAGTTTTTAGACGAAGGATAAGGATAAACTGGTTATTGAGGTGTAAGAGTAACCAGTTATCAGATGAAGGTTAAGGATAAACTGGATAATGATGTGAAGGTTAAGGATAAACTGGTTAGTGAGGAGAATAAGAATAACCAGTTTTTAGACGAAGGATAAGGATAAACTGGTTATTGAGGTGTAAGAGTAACCAGTTATCAGATGAAGGTTATGGATAAACTGGTCAATGAGGTGAAAGTGTATCCAGTTATCAGATTAAGGTTAAGGATAAACTGGTTAAAGAGGTGTAAGAGTAACCAGTTACCAGATGAAGGTTAAGGATAAACTGGTTATTGAGGTGTAAGAGTAACCAGTTATCAGATGAAGGTTATGGATAAACTGGTCAATGAGGTGAAAGTGTATCCAGTTATCAGATTGAGGTTAAGGATAAACTGGTTAAAGAGGTGTAAGAGTAACCAGTTACCAGATGAAGGTTAAGGATAAACTGGTTAATGAAGTGTAAGAGTAACCAGTTACCAGATAAAGGTTAAGGATAAACTGGTTAAAGAGGTGTAAGAGTAACCAGTTACCAGATAAAGGTTAAGGATAAACTGGTTAATGAAGTGTAAGAGTAACCAGTTACCAGATGAAGGTTAAGGATAAACTGGTTAAAGAGGTGTAAGAGTAACCAGTTACCAGATGAAGGTTAAGGATAAACTGGTTAATGAAGTGTAAGAGTAACCAGTTATCAGATGAAGGTTAAGGATAAACTGGTTAAAGAGGTGTAGGAATAACCAGTTATCAGATGAAGGTTAAGATTAAAGAATTACTAATTTGCAGAGGAAAGTTAAGAATATAGTTAAGCTAAGAGCTAGTTAAGCCGATTAAAAATAATCAATTTAACGTTAAAGATTAGGGTAAGGAAATTGATTAATTATTTTATGAATACCCACTTTGCAATTATAAGATTAGGTGGTACTTCTTTAGATTGTTGCTCTCCTATGTCTTTTTTTTTATATAAAAATGACTGACTAAATAACTATTAAGACAAAGGGATGTTTAATCCAATTCACTTTGAGACAAAAAATATGACACTTCTATTTTTATAAGGGGAGTGAAAATAGAAGTGTCATATTTTTTGTCTCAAAGTGAATTGGATTAAACATCCCTTTGTCTTAATAGTTATTTAGTCAGTCATTTTTATATACAAAAAAAAGACATAGGAGAGCAACAGTCTAAAAAAGAACATTCCGTACACCGTCTTTAGATTGTTATTCCCCTCTGTATATTTTATAAGGGGAGTAACTATCTAAAGAAGTGCCGTTGTGGATAAACTAGCAGACAAATAATTTATCTAATTTGCAGAGGAAGTTAACTGATTGACAGGTGAGAATTCAAAATATTCAATTTAAGGGAGAAGCCTGAGGATAAACTATTTAAATAATGGGATTAAAAATAACCCACTGCAAAACAAAAAAAAAAAATTCTGTTCTGTTAGGTTTTTGATTTACGAGGATGTAATTTAAGGAGTAACAGATTGACAGATAAAGTTCTGAACAACAAATGACAGAAAGGCTATTATAAAAATAACTAATTTGAAAAGAGAGGTCAACTTACTGAAACATTGGACAAAGAAAATGAAATTATACATTTTAAAGGCCATAATATTATCAGAACAGACCGAAATGACATCTAACATTCCTTTTTCAAATGACAAAAACACAATAAGCATCGGAATTACTTCGATAGGATTAACAACTAACTTCAAAAATAACAACTTAAAAATCCTTGAACTTATAATAACCCAGAAAATGATACATCCACCGAACAGTGGTAAAGTTTTGCTATCCTCTGTATCCCCACCATTCATAATTTTAGGCGATTTTAACATAACTTATCAACTAGAATATTTTTAAGGATTAAGAATAAGTGGTTGGAAGATACAATATGTGGTTTGAATATGGAATAAGTGGTTAACGAAAGATACATTTATAGTATCGTTATTAAAAAGAATTTGAAAAGCAGAAATGCAGAAGACAGATGAATACTTTATTTAGCTTTATGGTTACTGGAAATAAGATTTAAGAAAAAAGTAATTTTGAGCGTATATTAGACTATAAATTATACTCTTCCTGCAATCAAAAGATGGTACTTCTTTAGATTGTTACTCCCCTACGTTGATTTAGAATAAATAATGAATGACTTTGATTAAATAACTATTAAGAAAAAGGGATGTTTACTCCAATGTACTTTGGGACAAAGGAATATCCCACTTCTATTTTTATAAGAGGAGTAACAGTCTAAAGAAGAACATTCCATACACCTTCTTTAGATTGTTACTCCCCCCAGTTTTTTAAATAAGGGGAGTAATAATCTAAAGAAGTGCCCTAAACATAATATTAATAATAAAAGGTTACACTATAAACGTATATAATGATAGAAAATGAAAGAAATATATTCTTTTAATATAATAACTAGTACTGCGTATCCATGTGTTTTCAAAAACCGTTTTGAAAACTGTTTCGGTATTCAAAACCCCATGGGAAAAGTGATTTCAAAAAGTGTTGAGTTTAAGGTCACAACAGCAAATTTATGGTTTTGTATTGAAATAATTTTTGAAAATAAATAGCATGGAAACAGGTATTGAATTGAACAAAGAATTGAGACATGTGCAGTAGGTATGATGAGCGGCGTTATGATAACCCGACTTAACTATAACAAGTCTGGGAGTTTATAGTTTTCAAAATTGTGAAAACTATTTTGGAAACTCCTCATGGGAAACAATTTCGATTTCGAAACCAAAACAGTTTACAAAACGGATTTTGAAAACTCATTTATACGTAGTATGCATAATAAACACCGCATATTTATGAAATAGATTATACGTAATTTATACCAAGAGAAATTTATAATACGTTAAAACAGAAAAAAAAAAACATTTAGTAAACGTTCGAAAAAAAATAAATCTTTAAATAAATGAAACCGTTGTGGTACATTATATTTCTAGATACCCCCTCCCCTCTTTACAAACTGATAACAATTGAATAACTGAAAAAAAAATGTGATAACATAACACAAAAAAATATAACCATGACCATAACTTATCATCGAAACAAGAGAAGGAAAAAAAATCTTATCAGTACTCCGTGACTCTTGCCAGTAGATAACAATTGTAGCCTGAAACGTTTACTATTGTAATATATATATATATATATATATATATATATATATATATATATATATATATATATATATATAAACAATTTGTGTTAGTGAGACACCATATATTGTAGATAATATATATATATATATATATATATATATATATATATATATATATATATATAATTAAAATTTATGCTCTTACGAATTCATAAATATACCTTCATCCCGCGCTCCGAGTTAGAATCAGTGTTTGGGACTTCATTACGCTCACTTTATATTGCTACTCTCCATATAAAAAAAACAGAGGGGAGTAACAATCTAAAGAAGGTGTACGGAATGTTTTTCTTTAGATTGTAACTCCCCTTGTAAAATCAGAAGTGTGATATTCCTTACTACCAAAGTACATTGGACTTAACATCCCTTTTTCTCAATAGTTATTTAGTCAGTCATTTATATTCTAAAACAACATAGGGGGAGTAACAATCTAAAGAAGTACCGTCCTTCGAAGCAATGGGTGGGAGTGAGGTTTACTTTCTTAGGAAAAAGGATTTTCAACGAAACACTAGTGCCACCGCTATAGTTCTTTCCACGAAAATTATAAAAATTAATCAACAATCTCGACTTTGATAAACGGAACATGTTTAAAGCATAGGTTGGACCCGTTCCAAGCTATTTTGATCACACTAAGCGGTTGATAACATTAACCGTGATTACACTAAGCGGTTGATAACATTAACCGTGATTACACTAGGTGGTTGATAACATTCACCGTGATTACACTAAGTGGTTGATCACATTAACCGTGATTACACTAAGCGGTGAATAACATTAACCGTGATTACACTAAGTGGTTGATCACATTAACCGTGATTACACTAAGTGGTTGATAACATTAACCGTGATTACACTAAGCGGTTGATAACATTAACCGTGATTACACTAGGTGGTTGATAACATTCACCGTGATTACACTAAGTGGTTGATCACATTAACCGTGATTACACTAAGCGGTGAATAACATTAACCGTGATTACACTAAGTGGTTGATCACATTAACCGTGATTACACTAAGCGGTGAATAACATTAACCGTGATTACACTAAGTGGTTGATCACATTAACCGTGATTACACTAAGTGGTTGATCACATTAACCGTGATTACACTAAGCGGTGAATAACATTAACCGTGATTACACTAAGTGGTTGATAACATTTACCGTGGTTACACTATGCGGTTGATAACATTAACCGTGATTACACTAAGCTGTTGATAACATTCACCGTGGTTACACTAAGCGGTTGATAACATTAACCGTGATTATACTTAGCGGCGTCCACTGCAATACAAATGGTTAGAAATTGATAAACACTTAAATGCCTAATGTATGTGAATGTATTTTATTTATTTATTTGACTCTTAGGCATTAACACCGTGAATAAATGTATGCTTGTATGATTTAAATACATCATATTGAGTCAATGAACGAATTAAATAGTCTTATTGTACCAAATTATTTCAGTTATTTCTTAATAATTTTATTTGCAGTAAATAATTTTATCTACGATTGATACGAAATATAAACATTATATCTCTGTTTAGACGCGTAAAAAGTGATTATTTATGTACTTGTATTCATTGCGCATGCGCGTCTCATAGTTCTGAAGAATTCCTCTTCTTTACCACGCTAGCGCGGTAAAGAAGAGGAATTCTTCAGCTTTACGCACGATTAGCTAGTTTGTTTACATTTAACAAAACTAATTTGCTATTCTTTTATTAAAGTAACTGTATATATCGAGTTTTTAGTGAAAAACAATGAATGAATCAAGTGGCTATGACGAAAATGTAGAGAATAATACTCCTCCAGAAATAATTATTTCGGTAAAAAATACAACTCAAAATTAATGCCATCTTTATCAAGAGAAGAGATACGAACTTACATACAGCAAGTTTATTTTTTTCTGTATTTATTATTTAAATCTAACAATCGTAGATAAAGTACGGTACGCAACTCGTGCGAAAACGGCATTTTGCATTGCTTGTGTGGTTTTACTACCCTCGCTATCGCTCGGGTGCAAACTCCACACTCGCATGCAAAATGCTACTTTCCGCACTCGACGCGTAATGTACTATTGTCAGCATTTTCAATTGTAATGTAAAAGTACTTTTTCTTTAACTTTTTGCTCATCTATAAATATGAATTGTTACGTGTTATCAGTCTGACAATGACCTTACCTTATCACTGTGATTCTCTTATCAGTCAAGTGTTTTTACAGTAAAGAAATATAATTATTAGTTTAAAATATGAATATATATATATATATATATATATATATATATATATATATATATATATATATATATATATATATATATATATATATATATATATATATATATAAATATGTAAAAATGATTAATTCGAATACATTAAACTAACGCAAGTGGGTGTTATTTCCTTACCGTTTTTTTAATTATTATTTATTTTATTTTCAGCAACTTTTAGAAGTAATATTAAGAAATATACACGTGAATTTTTAATTTAATTTAATTTTAATTCGTTCCTTTCATTTTTAACATTATAATTTCATATTATATTAGTAATAAAAAGAGAAATTAAACCTGTTATTAAAAGAAAAAAAATGAAAAATGGAGTATCTGCTTTTTATATATTATATACATAATATATATTTAATAATGTATCCCTTTTCGTTACAAAAGTTCCTCAAAATATAATAAATAATCAGTAAAAAATTCAATATAGATGATTGATCTAATCTATTTCAGCAATAATTTTTAAAATATTGAGGCCCGTAGTTCGAGTCCCGGCGCTGGAGTCTATTTTTCTATGTCTATCTCCCGTTGTTAATAATAGTTATAAGTTGATATAAATTAAAATTTAAACTTTCCGTAGTATGAACATTACTTACTACCACAAAGTAGTACTACCACAAACTAAAAAATGAATTTCTAATTGATTGTACAAGGTACAGGTACCAATTGGGTACTTTATAATTATAAGCGATAATTCTCGGTATAGTTCTATTGTCGTAAATGTCGACTCCTAGACTTGTGGAATATTGAAAGCTTAATTCCGTAGCTAGGTATCGTTATTGACAGTTCAGTTGGCAAGAGCACTATACTGAAAATATAGAGGCCCCTGGTTCGTGTCCCGGCGCTGGAGTATATTTTTCACTGCCTATCTCCCGTTGTTAATAATAATTATAATTTGATTTAAATTACAATTTTTAAATTAAATTCTGCATTTTGTACATTTAACTTTGAACCATTATATCCAATTAAATTTGTTCCAAAATACACTTCATATTACCACATTTTTCATTACAATTCTTTGCTTTGATTGCACATTCAACTTTCATCTATATCTATGTAATTAAATTTGTTCCAAAATACACTTCATATTACCACATTTATCATAGCACTTCTTTACTTTGCTAGCACATTTAACTTTCATCTATATCTACGTAATTAAATTTGTTCCAAAACAGTTCATATTACTACATTTTTCATAGCACTTCTTTTCTTTGCTACCACATTCAACTTTCATCTATATCTATGTAATTAAATTTGGTCCAAAACTGTTCATATTTCCACATTTATCATAGCACTTCTTTACTTTGCTAGCACATTAAACATTCATCTATATCTATGTAATTAAATTTGGTCCAAAACTGTTCATATTACCATTTTTTTCATAGCACTTCATTACTTTGCTAGCACATTAAACTTTCATCTATATCTATGTAATTAAATTTGGTCCAAAACTGTTAATATTACCACATTTTTCATAGCACTTCTTTACTTTGCTAGCATATTCAACTTTCATCTATATCTATGTAATTAAATTTGTTCCAAAACTGTTAATATTACCACATTTTTCATAGCACTTCTTTACTTTGCTAGCATATTCAACTTTCATCTATATCTATGTAATTAAATTTGTTCCAAAACTGTTCATATTACCACATTTATCATAGCACTTCTTTACTTTGCTAGCTTATTCAACTTTCATCTATATCTATGTAATTAAATTTGTTCCAAAACAGTTTATATTTCCACATTTTTCATAGCACTTCTTTACTTTGCTAGCACATTAAACTTTCATCTATATCTATGTAATTAAATTTGGTCCAAAACTGTTAATATTACCACATTTTTCATAGCACTTCTTTACTTTGCTAGCATATTCAACTTTCATCTATATCTATGTAATTAAATTTGGTCCAAAACTGTTCATATTTCCACATTTATCATAGCACTTCTTTACTTTGCTAGCACATTAAACATTCATCTATATCTATGTAATTAAATTTGGTCCAAAACTGTTCATATTACCACATTTTTCATAGCACTTCTTTACTTTGCTAGCACATTAAACTTTCATCTATATCTATGTAATTAAATTTGGTCCAAAACTGTTAATATTACCACATTTTTCATAGCACTTCTTTACTTTGCTAGCATATTCAACTTTCATCTATATCTATGTAATTAAATTTGGTCCAAAACTGTTCATATTTCCACATTTATCATAGCACTTCTTTACTTTGCTAGCACATTAAACATTCATCTATATCTATGTAATTAAATTTGGTCCAAAACTGTTCATATTACCACATTTTTCATAGCACTTCTTTACTTTGCTAGCACATTAAACTTTCATCTATATCTATGTAATTAAATTTGGTCCAAAACTGTTCATATTACCACAATTTTCATAGCACTTCTTTACTTTGCTAGCTTATTCAACTTTCATCTATATCTATGTAATTAAATTTGTTCCAAAACAGTTTATATTTCCACATTTATCATAGCACTTCTTTACTTTGCTAGCACATTCAACTTTCATCTATATCTATGTAATTAAATTTGTTCCTAAATACACTTCATATTACCACATTTATCATAGCCCTTCTTTACTTTGCTAGCACATTCAACTTTTATCTATATCTATCTAATTAAATGTGTTAATGAAATATTAATTCCATCACATTTTTCATTACAATTCTTTACTTTGCTAGCACATTTAAGTTTTATCTATATCTATGTAATTAAATTGGTTCCAAAACAGTTCATATTACATTATTTATAGCACAACTTTACTTTGCTAGCACATTCAACTTTCATCTATATCTATGTAATTAATTTTGTTCCAAAACAGTTCATATTACCACATTATTCATAGAAAAAAAAAAAAAAAAAAAATTCATAGCACTTTTTTACTTAGCAAGCACATTCAACTTTCATCTATATCTATGTCATTAAATATGTTCCAAAACAGTTCATATTACCACATTTTTCATAGCACTTCTTTACTTTGCTAGCACATTCAACTTTCATCTATATCTATGTAATTAAATGTGTTCGATATATATTAATTTCACCACATTTTTCATTACAATTCTTTACTTTGCTAGCACATTTAACTTTTTAACGTTTTTTTTTTTTTATTTAGCACTCTACTTCGCTTCTTAACTTTGTTTTATCACTATCCAATTAAATGTGTTCTAAAATGTCCAATTTTTACTAAATTATTGTAAAAAGTTTGACACTTAAAAATAAAACCCATCGTATCGACAGAACTATTCGACTTTTTTTTCTCTATTTTAACGTAGTTTTCTAGCCTTTCCTTATCGTCTACAAAAAAACGACTTTAACAAAGGAATTTTACCTAACTTACATTTCGTTTTACGACTTCAAATTTTTTTTTCTCTATTTCTCATACTTATTTTTTCCCCTCCCAATTTCCTATCTTCCTTTTCTGGGATAGATTGTGACCTCGAGTGATAAAAAAAAAAAAAGAAACAGATAAACGAAATATAAAAAAAAAAAAAAAAGAATTTCATTTTTTTTTTAAATATATAGAACGAGAAAAAAAACGATAACACACAATGTTACTTTACTTTTATTATCGTGGTTCTATTTTATGTTTTTTTATTTTTTTTCTGAAAAGTTCTTTAGATTTTTACGAGTTTCTTAACCTACCATTCTGGAAATGGTTTGAAAAAAATAAAAATATAGATTTTTTTTCTTTTAAAGAAAAACTGTGATTTACACACATGCATTACCAGCTATTTCTTTATATCCATACAATCTATAATCTATTCATCTATACACATTTTATTGGAATATATAGTTGTAACTATCTATAATAAAAGGTTTTATGTGTGATTGTAATATATACGTGGGTATTAAGTACAAGGACTTAGTTATTTGAAAAGAATATATAAATGTATGTAAAATAAATAATGTATTATATGAATATTATAATAAAACTTAATAGCTTGAACTTTGAACGTTGGTTTAATTTATGATTTAAAATATCCCAACAATTTGCACATAGTAATTTATCAACCATTTAAAATTTATCGCTGGAACTACTAAAGCAACAATCTTGGACTTCGCGGTTAATAAAGTGTATATAACAACTAAACAAATATTGCTTCCGAGCTTACTGAAGGTAACGGAAGCTCGCTAATCTTTCTGAAGAACAAAAATATTTTAAATTGTAGAGAGGCATAGTGGACTTATTTAGAATTTCAAACTCAGAAGAGGGAATTTATTTCGAATAAAAGTCCTTTTTAAAAAGATTTTTTATTACATCAAAGCTTTCGCCCATGGAACCTGAGCTTTTTCAATGATAATCTGCAAATACATAAATAGATAATAATATAAAGATAGACAGTAAATTAAGAAACAACAAAAATGCAAACAGAAAATAGCAAAAAGAGTGTGAACATATAGGTTCTTACAAAGTGGTGAAGATCTAGGATTTAGGAAATTAAATTAAAATCAAAAAAATATTTAGGTTGAGGTTTAAATATAAATATAATATGACAAAAACTAAAAAACTTGCACATAATGTCCGAATGATTCATGTTGATCCCTTAAAAAATCCCCACCATATGTCTTGCCGTTGTCTCATGAGTTTGTTTCCACTCACTTGTCCACTTCCATCCAAACCGTTCGGACATTATGTGCAAGTTTTTTAGTTTTTGTCATATTATATTTATATTTAAACCTCAACCTAAATATTTTTTTATTTTAATTTAATTTCCTAATTCTTAGATCTTCACCACTTGGTAAGAACCTATGTTCACAATCTTTTTTAATACGTTTTTATTAGCTTGCTTTCTTGTTTGTTTGTTTGTGTGTCCGGTACAAATCTGGCAATCGATTTCTAACTAACTTCCCGAATAGCTAGACATTTGAAACTATTAGCATAGCTCAGAACACGAAGACAATGCATTATTTTAATACATTTAGCCATCTTTCAGCAGAATTTAATTGGTTTTTATACAGCAAATTTTGCTGTATGGAAAGTTAGTTCGGAAAAAATCCGCTAGTTATTTTATTTGTTTTGCCATGTCCCATATTTACGAAATCTTAATTTTGACGGGTTTCAAATTTGTGATTTTTATAAATAAGAGATAAACATTTAATGACAGCAAAACAGGAAATATATCGATTATATTATGTATATTATTTCAAATATATCGATGGCACGGTTTAGATTTAGTGTTGGGAAGATCCGTTGTACAAGGATTTGTCCTTTTATGTCTAAGATCAGGTCTCTAGATGGTTGTCATTTATGAGAAGTAAATAAATTTGGAACTATTTTTTTTTTTTTTCACTAACATTATATTATATTATATAACAATAACAATTATATTATCAACATTACATTCGATTCAACAGAAAATTTAAAAACGAAGTATATAAAAAGTTCTTTTTATCTTGAAATTATGTTATTTTCAGTTTGCATTTTAGTTGTTTCTTCATTTACTGTCTATCTTTATATTATTATCTATTTATGTATTTGTAGATTATCACTGAAGAAACTCAGGTTCCCTGGGCGAAAGCTTTGATGTAAGAAAAAAATCAATTTAAAAACGACTTATATTCCAAATAAATGCTCTCTTCTAAGTCTGAAAGAAAATATTTTATATCTCCGATTTCAAAAATTCCAAGACAGAAATCCGTTTCAGACATCAAGGAACTTTTTTTGGGTCCGTGTCTGTCTGTCAATCTCTCTGTCGCTCAATTTCAACATATCTTAAAAAAGACTCGTTCGATTTTGATGAAAATTGGATGGTAGGTCATAATTAACCCATTGTTAGTCCCATATAAGTTTCATCCTCCTGCGACCATAAATGTTTCTCTTCTACATGCGAACAAACATATATTTATATACCCCTATATCTTCAAAAGTACTCATATGATTTTTATGAAATTTAGATGGTTTGTTGAAAGTAGCTATTAGATAGCACTATATTAATTTCAACCGTCTGCGCTCTTTAACTTTTTCTTAATTGGTAAATTAATTAAAGTAAAAAATCAAAACAATTTTAACAGATTTAAAAAAATGGGGAGGCAATGAAACAATTATGACAATAATTGGTTGTAAAAGCATAGACTCATTAAAGTATAAGTAATAGTAACCGAAGAAGCAATGTGCCACACTAATTGGCAGACAATTTAAAATTTATTTCTGTCAATGAAAATATGAATTTTATGACATAATTAAAACTTTGTCCTTTACAATAATTTTCTTTTACCTTTCGGTAAGCTCGGAATCATATAATAATTAACAATTTTTTAATAAACAACTAAAGATAAATTAATCCACGAGACATCAAAAATAAACGATCTATAAACAGAATACAGTAAAAGAAACGACAAAAATAAAAAAAATAAATAAAAAAAAATTGAAGCTATTAAAAAACCACAAAGTTGCTTACAAATTAACAAAATGCGAATTGCTTTAAGAAACAATTAAATTTTTATCATATTATTATTTATCTTTAGTAGCAATTCTGATTGTATTATGTTTTATGTTATGAACAGCTATTACTATCAAACTTTATTTTTTAATGACTGCGTATTAACTTTTTTAATTATTTTTTTTTTTTCATTATTATTTCAACTGCAGACTCGTAATAAAGAAGTATGTAATAATCTTACGAATGCAGTAATAAAAATTACTGCTACAAAATTAATATCTTTTACAATTACATTGTCTTATCATTTGGATCCATTCCTTTTTTTGAGTTGACTGGACTGACTGACTATAAGTTATCATTTTCTGGGCGTTTTCCCCGACGGTTTTATTGCTAGGTTTGTTGGGGTTTTTGACCGTTCAATATAAAGCTGTTAATACACGCTTGCATATATACATATCCTTCTTGTAAAATCTAACTATAAACGCTTTTAATGATCGTATTATGTGTAAAAAAAAAAACGCGTAATCTCGTCTTTTGAATTCATTTATTTTTAAAGGAAATGAGTTATAACTCTAACTTAAGTTTGCTCATATAAATATATACTCATACACATTTATACTCATACATTCCTAACTCAAATTCTATTGTTTGATGGTAATAATAAGGTTTAGAACTGTTTTAATTCCCAGTGGAGTCACTTATTTTTTATGCAATATTAAATGTGCGAAGTCATTCGAAATGAATATAGGGTCATCTATGTTGAACATTGACAAACCATCCTAAATTTGGATCAGTACTTTGAAAGATGGGTGTTCTTTAGATTGTTACTCCCCTATATGTATTTTTGGAATAAAAATTACTTTGATTAAATAACTATTAAGCAAAAGGGATGTTTAGTTCAATGTACTTAGGGACAAAGGAATATCCCACTTCTGTTTTTATGAAGGGAGTAACAGTCTAAAGAAGAACGTCCTGTACACCTTCTTTAGATTACTCCCTTAAGTTTTTTTTTTTGTTTTTTTATAAGGGGAGAAAGAATCTAAAGAAATGCCAAAAGATGAATGCAAAAGGGAAAGAAATGGGCGTAGAAATATGGGACTAACATAGCCTATCATAGCATTGTTGATAGGTATAAATGAATGTATGTTTGTGCGCATGTCAAAAGAGAAACAAATGGGTGCAGAAAGTGAAACTTATATGGGACCAACAATGGCCTAATTATGGCCTACTATCCAAATTTTATCAAAATCGGGCAAGTAGTTTTTAAGATATGTTGGTTCACAAAACTGTTGAATAACATACCAAAACAATGTTTCCCGATTTCTGAAACGGATTTCTGTCTAATTGTTCTATTTGGAGACATAAAATTCAAAATATAGTTTTTCAGAATAATCACAATTCTTTCGTTAACTTCAGTAAGCTCTAAAGCAATATATTATTTTATTCTTAAATAATTTAATCACTGTATCCTTAGGTATAACTTCAGGTTAAAACTGTATTATAAAGTGCTGCGTATAAACTAAAAAAAAAAAATAATAATAATAATAATACATAAATAAATGAGCAGTTCAAAAGCTAAAACCGGCATCATGAAACCATCAAGAAACCCTGTTTTTATCCATTGTTGCCAACCTTTTAATAAAATATAAAAAAATAAAAAATGCACAACCCTGATATAATTAGTGTTTTAGAAATTTTTGTTTTGTTCATTATAATCTTTAATTTTGTTTAATCACTGCTACTTTAAAATATAAATAATATTAATTTGTCTTGTTTTCTTCGAAATTATAATAGTTATATTTCATAGTATAGTATATTAATTATAATATATTATATATGTATATGCACATGATGTAAGATGCACATATTAATGTTGTTAGTAAGTGTGTACTACTATTGTTATTTTAACTGTTCTTTCTTTTGACAGAACTTATAATATATACATAATTATATATATATATATATATATATATATATATATATATATATATATATATATATATATATATATATATATATATATATATATATATATGTACATGCTGTTAAACAGGTTTTCCGCATTCTGACTTCCTTGAAATTAACGTTTTTTTTTTAACGTCAAGGTCAACATATAATAATATCGGATTGGAAAATTCCGACATATCAGAAGCATTCATGTTAAAATTATAATATAAAAGAAAAACAACCAATAAGAAAAGGAGGAAACACAACCGCCATCTTTAACAATAATCAGGTGTGCCGCCATTTTGATAAGAAAATGTGTTAGTTTTTCCCTCTATTTAATTTTTATTATTTTCATAATTTATTTTTCATTTTCTTATAAGTTTAGTTGCTTAGAAGTATTATTTTTTGTTCAATTTTTTATCTCTTTTTAAACGTTGATAAGCGAAAAGTTGCTATTAAAGATTGTTAGATTTTTTTTCTTGTTTATAATATCCTTGGCCTAGTGGAATGGTTGAGCCCTAATTGTGAAAAAAATAAAGTGATCAAAGACGTATGTATTAGCTATTGTGTTTTTTTTTTCTTTCTCATTTGCAAAGCATATATTAAGAGAAGCTATTGTGACTTTTTACTTTATCATAATACGTTGCATATATAAAGAGAAACTATTGTGGATGTTTACTTTCTCATATACATTACGTAGTATATATTAAAAGAAACTATTGTGGATTTTTACTTTCTCATATACGTTACGTAGTATATATTAAGAGAAGCTATTGTGGATTTTTACATTCTGATATACGTTTCGTAGTAAATATTAAGAGAAGTTATTGTGCATTTTTACTTTCTCATATACGTTACGTAGTAAATATTAAGAGAAACTCTAGTGGATTTTTACTTTCTCATATACGTTACGTTGTATATATTAAGATAAGCTATTGTGGATTTTTACTTTCTTGTATACTATACGTAGTATATATTAAGAGAAGCTATTGTGGATTTTTACATTCTCATATACGTTACATAGTATATATTATGAGAAACTATTGTGGATTTTTACTTTCTCATATATGTTACGTAGTATATATTAAGAGAAGCTATTGTGGAATATTACTTCATATACGTTACATAGTATATATTAAGAGAAGCTATTGTGGAATATTACTTCATATACGTTACGTAGTATATATTATTAAGAGAAGCTATTGTGGAATATTACTTCATATACGTTACGTAGTATATATTAAGAGAAGCTATTGTGGAATATTACTTCATATACGTTACATAGTATATATTAAGAGAAGCTATTGTGGATTTTTACTTCATATACGTTACATAGTATATATTAAGAGAAGCTATTGTGATTTTTTACTTAATCATATGCGTTTTATATTTTACAACTATCTATTGTGAATTTTTACTATCTCATATACGTAGTATATATTGAGAGAAACTATTGTGGGTTTTTACTATATCACATACGTATTATATTTTACAAAGAACTATTCTGGATTTGTACTATATCTTATACTTAGTATATATTGAGAGAAACTATTTTACACGTTTTAAGATCCCCGGAACTCGGAACTTTCTTACATACATGATAATCCTAAATCTAAATTTAAAATAAAATGTTTAATGACAGTTGTTTAAATCTAATTATTTTTATTTATTTTATTTTCCTCAATATCTCAGAAATTAAATTTTTCCCTGGGGACCAGGTTAAAGTAAATATAAGCTATTGTGTTTTTTTTTATAATTGCATCAACAACCAAATGATTTTTTGAAAAATTATAACATGCTTCTTAAAATTTTTTTGCATTATGTAAAACAAAGTTGATAACGCTATCATGCAATTGTACTTTATTAAAATACAGAGTACTTTTCATGCAAGATAATTTTAAGAATATTGTTTATAATTTAGGATTTCCTTCGGGTAGATATAATACTACGATGATAGTAAAATTATAAACGGAATATATTCTATATTAGGTTTTATGCCATAAAACGTTCGTTTTTTCACTATAAACATTCTTAAAATAATATTTATAAAAACAGTAATCATGTCTGTGTATAAATTACCAAAGAATTATTATATTTATACATTATTACAATGTAAGTTTTAGCAATTTTTCAAAACCTGACGCCATGTAAAAATTAATCCCTTAAGGGTATGTTCATGTTAAATTTTTACTTGGCACATGAACTGAACCCTTAGGGTAAACATAAAATAGAATAAAAAATCTTTTATTATAATGTAAGAAATAATAATTTATTTTTTTATATTTTAAAAATGCAACTTCCTAAAAAAAAAAAAAAATTAAACATAACGTGATCATAACGCATTCTTTATAAAAAATGCTAAAATAATGTATATTAAAAATATATATTAGGGGTATTCCACAGGGTTCTTACCTCAAACCATTTATGTTTATCATATATGCATATATATTTAGAAATGAAATTACGTTGCCACTCTTTTTGGCGGCATTACATAAATATTATCGCATGGTATCAAAATTCTTTCAGATTGTAAAATATATTATATTAATGTGCTCATACAAATACAGTTTTTGCTACTGAATTTCGTAAAAGAACGAAGAAAAGAACTTGGTGAACTGAATGACTTGAGACATGTCCTGTCTTCAGTAATGAATCATCATTCGTTACACATTATAACATAATATTTTTAAGATAATAACTAAATATACAGATTGAATTATATATATATATATATATATATATATATATATATATATATATATATATATATGTGTGTATTTTCAACGAATAACCTGCATATAATCTATTTTACTACAAGATGTTTATAGAAAAAATAATACAGTAGTAACGTAGAAAGAACTCGAAACAAAGAAAAAAACTCCTATTTAACAAAAAGAAATAACAGGGTTTTAAAAAAAGATCACTTTACATTCAAAATAACACGAACGTTAGCCGTTTAGTAAAATAGATAAGTCAATTATGTCCACCGGTACGAAAAAAAACCCACGAACTACAACCCTAATTTAATACTATAACTGTTACGAATTAAATGCAATTTTAGGTTTTTTTTAAATAGTTTTTATCTAATTGATCAAGAACAATTGTTTCAAGAAAGCGTTCAACTTATAAGTACTGATCTCTTTCTTAACATTTTATGAAATAAGAATCGAAAGTAGAAAACGTTTCAGTGTTTATAATTAAGGGTTGAAAAGAACCTTAAGGGCATTTCTATTCAACTATTTCTAAACGTTTCTTTAGGTATCAATAGAGATACAAAATGCTCTAATAATACGTTATTCTAGTTTTAAATTTCTTTTCTTCTATATAGAAATGATTTTGTCTAATAATATATAATTCTGAGTTAATATTGTATTTTTTTTCTTATTTCTTTATTAAGTATATTTTTCTTTTTTCCCTCCCTTAACGGTTCCGGTCTAGTGTTAATAGATAATAGATAAAATAGTTCTTTTCTTTAGATCCATTCACAATTGAGATAATTGATTTCTCAATTAGACGTTTGAAAGAAAAGAAAGTAAAAAAGAAATTACAGTTAGATAAAAGAAAGTATATATTGTAAAGAAGTTGAGTTGAAATATATATTTACCACTTTAATGACTAAATTAAAGTTCATCCATCAATTGAATATAACTGTATAAGTATAAAAGATATCCTAACTATTTTTTATTGTAAATAATAAATGGAAAAAGTTTATAGTTCATATATCTATTATTGTTGTCTATAAAAGTTTTTTATTTTAGATTTTGTTGCTTAAGATCTATAGATAATAACGCATCTGGATGAACAAAAAAGTCGAAGTTAATAAGATTTATAGTGATTAACTCATAAACGCAATTCTCTTCAAGGAGTATTCTACTATTGATTCTACTGGGATGTATGTTAGGATATATGTTAGGATCTGTAGGATGTACGAAAATATTATGAAGGAAGAAATAAAGTAAGAGCGAAGACTATTGGACAGAAATCAAATAAATAAAATAACAGCGAATACTATTATTGGACTAATATCGAAGAAATAAAGTAAGAGCGAAGTCTACTGGACAGAAATCTAAGAAATAAAGTAAGAGCAATAACTATTGGACAGAAATCAAAGAAATAAAGTAAGAGCGAAGTCTACTGGACAGAAATCAAAGAAATAAAGTATGAGCAATAACTATTGGACAGAAATCAAAGAAATAAAGTAAGAGCGAAGTCTACTGGACAGAAATCAAAGAAATAAAGTATGAGCAATAACCATTGGACAGAAATCAAAGAAATAAAGTAAGAGCCAAGTCTACTGAACAGAAATCAAAGAAATAAAGTAAGAGCCAAGTCTACTGGACAAAAATCAAAGAAATAAAGTAAGAACGAAGACTTCTTAGAAATAAATTTTGCTTCTGAGCACACCGTAGGTGACATTGTTCTGAAGAACGAACATTTTTTTTTAGGTCTCCGATTTCAAAAAAATCCAAGACAGAAATCCATTTCAGACATCAGGGAAAATTTTTGGTTCCGTGTCTGTCTGTCGGTCTGTCACTCAATTTTTGCGAACCAACATATTTTAAACACTATTCGTCCGATTTAAACTATCCATCTGATTTGTATAATACTGCTTATTATTTGTTCAGTATAACAATTAGTACAATATAAGATTGGTGAATATGTGTAGACCAAATATATAGTCTATACCATATTCTACTAACTGACTGTTGTTACTCTTACTATTCTTGTTTATTATTGTTTCAGTATAACAATTAGTAAAATGTGATTGGTGAATTTGTGTAGACCAAATATATAGTCTATACCATATTCTACTAACTGACTGTTGTTACTCTTACTATTCTTGTTTATTATTGTTTCAGTATAACAATTAGTAAAATGTGATTGGTGAATTTGTGTAGACCAAATATATAGTCTATACCATATTCTACTAACTGACTGTTGTTACTCTTACTATTCTTGTTTATTATTGTTTCAGTATAACAATTAGTAAAATGTGATTGGTGAATTTGTGTAGACCAAATATATAGTCTATACCATATTCTACTAACTGACTGTTGTTACTCTTACTATTCTTGTTTATTATTGTTTCAGTATAACAATTAGTAAAATGTGATTGGTGAATTTGTGTAGACCAAATATATAGTCTATACCATATTCTACTAACTGACTGTTGTTACTCTTACTATTCTTGTTTATTATTGTTTCAGTATAACAATTAGTAAAATGTGATTGGTGAATTTGTGTAGACCAAATATATAGTCTATACCATATTCTACTAACTGACTGTTGTTACTCTTACTATTCTTGTTTATTATTGTTTCAGTATAACAATTAGTAAAATGTGATTGGTGAATTTGTGTAGACCAAATATATAGTCTATACCATATTCTACTAACTGACTGTTGTTACTCTTATTATTCTTGTTTATTATTGTTTCAGTATAACAATTAGTAAAATGTGATTGGTGAATTTGTGTAGACCAAATATATAGTCTATACCATATTCTACTAACTGACTGTTGTTACTCTTACTATTCTTGTTTAAATATATCTCAAAGAACGAACATCATACATGTTTGCAAAAGGTTGGTAAATTTTGATTTTTACTACTCGTTTTTATAACTTTAGATAGAACATCAATGTGTTCAATATTTTTTCGGGATAATATTGGAGAATTTAAAATTCAATTTTATATATTAAGAGAGAAAAGTTAAAGGTGAAATTGTCAAGAAAGTTTAAAAAAAAAGAAACGAGAGATCATCAAAACAAATTCTTTTATATTGACTTTCACATACAATTGTCATATGAAAAGTCATAATATACAACCTGTTGCTTCAATAGGTAAAGGATTGATTACATCTACATCAATATTCAGAGGTGTGTTCAAACAAAAAAAAAAAAACGAAAAGAATTTCAATGACACAACAACACTATGGAAACTCTATTTGCAATTTTAGCTTTGCCGTTTGAATATTGTTGAGCTGAATAGCTTAGACTATGACGTTATTATGCAGTGGGAGGAGCTTGCTTGGTAAATAATCGTTAGTGGACTGGAGTGGGGTGCAAAAAAAAAGAATGAAAAAACAGCGTTTGCTGGCTACGCTAATGTACAGGGATGACTTTTAATTCAGTACGACTTACGACTCATTGCAACTGCTGGCTACGGTTCAACAAATCAACCCCTTTACCTAACAAACCTTACTCATTAGACCTTGATAATTCATAGTGCATTTTATTATCATTATCGGTAAAAAGAAAAACCATAATAATAATAATTATAAAGATCAAAATTTAAATAACTATTTTATTAATTGATAATAATCGACTAATTGCCAATTTGTTTTTACAAAAACAAATAATTTGTTACGTATTTTTTATTTAATTTTTTTTCCATTAAAAATATAACTTCAAGGAAAAATTAAAGCTGTCTACGTCAAGGCTATATATGCATTTTATATTTTTAATTAGTTAAGACAAATAATAAATCTTAAAAAACTAAATATATTTTATAGTTATTTCACATTTAATTATGAAACTAAAAAAAAAAAAAGTTGACCTTTTTTCGTTATTGTGTATTTAACTTTAAATATTCAGTTTTTTTAATTTTAATTTTTAATTAATAAATAATGTTTAGTTTATAAAATTAAGTTGTATATTGTAAATTTAATATTTTCTTTAATGTTATAAATAAAAATGAGCAACATTATCAACATATAATTCAATTAACTAAAATTAACTAAAATTATTTTATCTATTAATTATTATCAACTGCGAATAATAAAATTAACTTGTGTTTTTAAATAACTTTAAAAACTTTACGACCCACACAAAAGAAGACTATAATAAAAATAACTTATTATAAAATTAAATATGAAATATAAAAGTTATAAATATTAAATATTTGAAGTGAGTTTAATATTTTAACTAATAATAATAATAGCTAATCATTTTAAACAAATAATAACATAGCTTCTTAACGTCCTATTTCGTATACATTAATGATATTATGCTTTTACAACCACATATTGTGAAATTTATTTAATGTTCCCCATTTTCTAAATCAAGTAAGTAAGTATCTAAGGGCTATCATCGACAAACCATCAAAATTTCATTAAAATCAGATGAGTACTTTTGAAGATATAGGTGTAAAAAAATGTATGTTTGCGCGCATTATCAAGATAAACAAATGGGCGCAGAAGATTGAAACTTATATTGGATCAACACTGGTCTAATTTTGACCTAGAATCCAAATTTATTGAAATCGGACGAGTAGTTTTAAAGATATTCGGTCCGCAAAAATTGAGCGGCAGACAGACACGAAACCAAAAATGTTCCCTTTTATTCTCAAATCGAATTTTTGTCTCGGATTTTTTTCAATTAGATATATCGCTGTTAAGATGAGTGACTGTGAGCCTCCTGTTATAACCTAACCATGAGTTTATCTATTCTGACTATAGTGATCCCTTCTTTTAAATATATGAACGAGTGGTTTTTAGGTCAAATAGGGATAATAAATCTTAAACGCTGCTTCAATACATCCTGGCTATATTTCGACGGTTGGACTAGCCTATATGGGGCATCATGTATAGAATTGCAAAAACTAACAAATATAATGCATACATAATTAAAGTGTTTCCTGTATATTGATATAAATTTCATTATTTATGTATTCTTTTTCATTTCATACTCTCAAGAAAAACCAGATACGCTACATCGAAGCCCAGGTAATCTACAACAGATAAAGACGCCCAAGATTCCCCAAATCGACCTGTATACAGCTGTGTCTCAAAACAGAGGACTGAAGATGAAAATTGTACCTATTAAGAGAAAACTTATGAAATGAAGAAGAATCCATAATTGGTGCATGTTGTTTTATCAATACACAGAAGAGACTTTAATTATATGTGCCAGTTTTTTTCATTTCTATAGATGATGCCCCATATAGGCTAGTTCAACCGAACAAGTAGCTACTTACATTAATGACAATATTAAAATTTCCCTTTACCTCATACGGTTCCTGACTAAATACATTAAAATTCCATGTCAAACAATAAAATCTCCCAAACTTTCTATTTCAACTCATTACCTACATGGTAATTTGTCATTGACGGAACTGATTTGATCGGCACTCATTCAAGCACAGCACTCAACAGCAAAAGAAAATTAATAAGATGATGATAGCCAATATATAGAAACAAACTAGTTAAAATTTGATTTCTTTTCTGGTACGTTGGCAACTTCCGCCATAAGTCACCTGGCAGCCCAATATAATGCAGCTTTCTTAGACCTGCTGCTGTCATCTATCTTAAAGTTTGAATCGAATGTCCTCTAATGTAGGATATAGGAGTTGAGATGCGATTAAAAAATCAAACATCATCTTCACACAAAATTAATTGTATTTGAAACAATTTGAACAGTTTCGGCTGATCTAATGCAGCCTTTTAAATTCAATACATATCCAAGATATTATCTGAAGAAGGCTGCATTAATGTAGCAGAAACCAGTCAAATTGTTTCAAATACAATTAACTTCGTTTGAAAACGCTGTTTGATTTTTGAACTACACCCTTTTTTTTAAGAATGAGTCGCTTTCACACAAAAAAATTTGAACAACTATATTTATTAGCATATCTCTTGGTCACTGCCGCTGCGTCGTGGATAATTAACAGGGATTTTATGTGAAGATAGATTGCAGACCAAATGATTAGGATGAGATAAGCAAAGTACAAACAAAACTTAAAGAGTAAAATTCCACTTAAGGTTTCACGAATTATCGATAGACCAGTCTAAAATATGTGGAGTGTTGAGGAAACCTAATAATAATTATCATAGATAATACCTTATTGATTAAACAATCACGTCAATTCTCAACATTTAATTAACTTCTTAAATTACAATTAATGATTAATCCATGATTAGAAAAAACGGTATGAAAAGAACAGGTGGTTTTAATCAAAGTAAGTAGGTTGTAGTTATGAAAGGAAGTGTTCTTTTTTTTCTTCTTCTTGTTGAGGCTGTGAAAGAGAGAACCCGCTAGGTTATAAAAGTTGTACGAGAAGGTTGGAAAGGAAAGGAGGTTGGGTGCGTGTGGAAGGAATATCTTGTCCAGGAGGACTTGGCCTCGGTGGTATCCAGCATCAAGAGGCAGGTGGAAATAAAAACCGGTCCTCATGGGTGTGGACCTTTGGACTAGTCCGTACCAACATACCTTCATCTTAGTCAGGCCAAACCCATTCCCTATCTTTTCTTAATGCTTTATACAGCTCGACAATAGAGCTCTATATAGCTGAAGAATAACAGCTTTATACAGCTAAAGAATAACAGCTTTAAACAGCTGAAGAATAACAGCTTTATACAGCTGAAGAATAACAGCTTTATACAGCTGAAGAATAACAGCTTTATACACCTGAAGAATAAGAGCTTTATAAAGCCTTCTTACGTCCTACGAAACTCCTTCTATATCTAACTTGATCAAACAGAAGGAGGGGTAAAATACTTATCAACTTTATCATTTCAAATAAATAAGTCAAACCAACAAAAGACAAAATAGAATAACAACTTTCTCAAATACATAGTACATACTGCGTTTAAATGCTCAAGAATAAGAGCTTTATACAGCTGAAGAATAAGGACAATAAAAACAGCTCGACAATAAGAACTTTATATAGTTGAAGAATAAGAGCCTATATACAGCTGAAGAATAAGAGCTTTATACAGCTGAAGAATAAGAGCTTCATACAGCTGAAGAATAAAAGCTTTATACAGCTGAAGAATAAGGACAATAAATACAGCTCGACAATAAGAACTTTATATAGTTGAAGAATAAGAGCTTATATACAGCTGAAGAATAAGAGCTTATTATACAGCTGAAGTGTAAGAGCTTTATACAGCTGAAGAATAAGAGCTTTATACAGCTGAAGAATAAGAGCTTTATACAGCTCAACAATGAGAGCTTTATACTGCTGAAGAATAAGAGCTTTATACAGCTGAAGATTAAGAGCTTTATACAGCTCAACAATGAGAGCTTTATACTGCTGAAGAATAAGAGCTTTATACAGCTGAAGAATAAGAGCTTTATACAGCTCAACAATGAGAGCTTTATACTGCTGAAGAATAAGAGCTTTATACAGCTGAAGAATAAGAGCTTTATACAGCTCAACAATGAGAGCTTTATACTGCTGAAGAATAAGAGTTTTATACAGCTGAAGAATAAGAGCTTTATACAGCTCAACAATGAGAGCTTTATACTGCTGAAGAATAAGGGCTTTATACAGGCTTCATACTTCCTACGAAACTTCTTCAAGATCCTTCAAAATCACGCAGAAGGAAGACTTATCATTTGAAATATATAAATCGAAACGACAAGACACAATCGAATAACAAATTTCTCAAATTCATAGTACATATTGATCACAAATATATAATTAAACCAATTTACAATAGAATACCTATGCAATAATATACAGCACGACAATATGAGCTTTATACAGCTGAAGAATAAGAGCTTTATACAGCTCTACATTAAGAGCTTTATACAGCTGAAGAATGAGCTTTATAAAGCTGAAGAATAAGAGCTTTATACAGCTAAATAATATGAGCTTTATACAGCCTTCATACGTCCTACGAAACTCTTTCTGTATCAAACATGATCAAACAGATGGGGGGGGGGGGAGTTAATTAACTTAAGATAAATAAATCGGACAACATAATACAAAATCGAATAACAACTTTCTCTAATACATACTGCGTTTAAATCGCATAATATATAATTACAATGTATTTATTTATCAATGTACAATTAAACATACAGTACTAATAGTGCACGATATTCACGGTGGGGTCACGAAAATTTGGAGCCATTTATAAAATCGTGGCATTATAAAAATGTTCTTGTCTACAATATCACATTGGGTGAAATTTCTTAAATATCTAGTATATTTAATTGTTTCTGCAGATTTATAAGCTATAAGGTAATCTATGCTAGTTGGTCTAAATTTAAAACACAACATGTAAAGCAAAAAAAAAGAAGATTGTCTATTACTCGTTTTCAATTCAGATAAATATAATTTATTTAGATCACTAAATCTAAAATAATATAGATGGATGATTTTGTCGTAATATGAACTGACTTTTAAAAAAACGTTTTCGATAAATATGTTTATCACTTTATTTCAGAGTTTATGGGGGAAGCACTCCCAAATTTGAACATGTATGCCAAATTTCATCAAAATCGGCCAAGTAGTTATGGGTTTTTTGCGTCTGCACAAGACAGTAAAGGACAAACATACATTATTTAAACCTTTTTGGACCTCGGAGGGTCTTAAAACGTGTAAATCCATCAAAATCGATTTTTTTGAGCCATCAAAATAGTAAAAAATATATATTTATATATTTATTGGTTAATACTTACTTTATTAGCGTATTAGTTAATACTAGGGAGCCAATTAGATCTAAGGATTTTAAGATCCTGAGTTCTAATTGGTTCCCCAACCGATTTTTTCGACTTTTCCGCGCTGTTAACGCATTAAAACTCATTTGGCACAGACTCTAAGCAATGATACCCAACTATCGCAAAATTTGCTCCAATAATAACAAAAATACCACCAGATAATCGAAAGAACAATAGTCTCAGCCTAATATGCGTTTCCATGCCAAACTAATAATTATTATTATTAAATAATTGTACATAAAAAAAAATTAAAATAAACAATAGCAATCACCAGAATGAATAGTAATTGAGATTATTCATCGAAATTTCAGTCTTATAATTATTTAAGTTAATAATGACATGGTATATTGTATATATGAAGTAAACACATAAAAATAAAACTTTTTTCAATTATTTTATTATTAATATATATATATATATATATATATATATATATATATATATATATATATATATATATATATATATATATATATATATATATATATATATATATATATATATATATATTCATATATATATTCATATATTATATACATATATATTGTTTAGCGAAGCGAGAATATAGGGCTCTTATTATTTCATAGGGGGTGCTCTGCTACCCACGGATGTTATTAAGAGTGGTTTAAAATCATTTTGTTGAATAAACTCAACTATTCCATGAAATTAGGCCTGTTATGTTAGCCATGAACTACGGATCACAATCATCTAAAGTTAATTAGATGAGCCATTTCCTCTTACAAAAATCCATAAAAAACCTCTCACGAGCTATTATGGATTATTGCTGGATCAGTTAAAACTATAGGTAATCTTTAGTTCAGGGTGGAGAAATCAAAGTGGGTATGTTTGTAGAACGAAATCATAATTGCCTTACCATAACTGCATATGTATATCCTCAATATTTTTTCTCTTTTTTTTTAATGCATCAAGTTCGATATAACTTATAATCAATATAGAGTAATGGTCTAGATTCTAGATTCTAGATCATTGGTTCCCAAAGTGGGGGGCGCGCCCCCCAAGGGAGGCGTGAAGACAAGTCAAGGGGGGCGTGGGACCTCGAGATCGAGATAGCTTTGCCGTCCGAACGTCTAATGCGATTATATAAAAATCCAAATATCAAACCAGTTGGAGAAACCTCATTGACGAATTCAACAGATACTTTCCTAACACAATTAATGACAACATTTACAAATTAACAATGGATCCTTTCAGTGTCAACATAGATTCCCTGCCCGAAACACTTCAAGAACAAGCTTTAGAAATAAAAAAAGGTTCTGCTGCCGATTTTGATAAAATGGACAAATCATCGTTTTAGGTTAGTTAAGTATTACAAAGTGTACCCCAGTATATCACAGCAAGCACTTCTATTGTATTTATCTTTTTCAAGCACTTATTTGTGCAAAAAAAGATTTATCAGCACTTGTTGCAATAAAAACAAAGTATCGTGGCAAACTTGATGTTGCTGTGCTTGATTTTCGTTGTGCACTTTCTAATACTCATCCAAGAATAGGGAATCTTGTAAAAAAAAAATACAAGCTCATCCATCTCATCCCATAAGATCATCTGTAATAAGATTAACTTGTAATGTTATAAAAGAAATAGTAATATACAAATAAATGCATGGATATTCAATGTAATAATGGTTTATTTTATTTCTTTCATTATCTCATAAAATTGTGTAAATTTGGGGGGGGGGGGGCGTGGGAAGATTTATTCTTGACTGTGGGGGGCTTGGTAAACAAAACTTTGGAAACCCCTGTTCTAGATAAAGTATAGACTGAGTGAGATGAAGATGCCCTAATAGTCCAGGAGATAGCGTGCTGAAAAGTGTCAGACAAACATCAAATTAGAACTTTGCGTATAAGTTAATATTTTGGTGCCTTTTAAGAATATGTGGACGGGTAAGTTCATCTGCGGGACATAGCTTGGCAATGGGCATTTGAAAAATAACCTAGAGCACATACCTAATAATCCAGGAGATAGCGTGCAAAAAAGTGTCTGACTAACATCAAGCTAGAATTTTGTATACAAATCAATCTTTTAGCGCTTTTCAAGTATATGTGTTCGGCTAAGTTCATCTGCGGGACATAGCTTGGCAATAGGCATTTGAAAAATACAAACCAGTGGCCAAAGCAGCCATATCCCGCCCATTATGGTGGACAGTGTGATTTTCTTGATCCTGAGAAATAGATTAGTTAGCAGACCAAAGTATTACTCCAAATTAATGTGATCACATACCATGTAAAAAAACAAACATCAACTTGATTTTGGGTCTATTAACTAATTTTGTACTGTGGATCATGAAAATCACATTGTACACTATAATTGGAAGGGCATGGCTCTCCAACGGTTTGATTTTTTCAAATGCCTATTGCCAAGCTAAGTCCTGCAGACGAACTTAGCCGACCACATATTCTTAAAAGGCACAAATGATTAACTTGTATACAACATTCTAGCTTAATGTTAGTCAGCATTTTTTGCACGCTATCTCCTGGAATATAAGGTATTTGTAGAGCAATGTCAAGAAAGAAAGCTTCATTATAAGGTAATGTAATGATCTATATAAAGTATAGACAGAGTAAGATGAAGATGCGAAGGTACTTCTTTAGATTGTTACTTTTTTTTAGAATATAAATAACTGACTAAATAACTATTAAGACAAAGGGATGTTTAGTCAAATGTACTTTGGGACAGAGGAATATCATACTTATGTTTTTATAAGGGGGGTAAAATTCTAAAGAAGATTATGTACATCTTCTTTAGATTGTTACTCCCCACAGTTTTCTATATAAGGGGAGTAACAATTCTAAGGTAATGTCATGATATTTATAAAGTATAGACTAAGTGAGGTGAAGATGCCTAAGGTAATTGTGGAGCCATATCAAGAAACAAAACTTTCCTCCAAGAATGAGTAATGATCTATATAAAGTATAGACTGAATAAGGTGAAGATATCGAAGAAAGTTAGGAACCTATATCAAAAGATAAAATCACTCTAGGACAGAATAAGCATCTATTTATTAAGTATAGACTGAATAAGGTGAAGATATCCAAGAAAGTTAGGAACCTATATCAAGAGAAAGATTCACTCTAGGATAGAGTAAGCATATATTTATAAAGCATAGATTGATTGAGGTGAAGATATCCAAGAAAGTTATGAATATATGCCAAGAGAGAGATTCTCTCTGGAATAGAGTAAATATATATTTATAAAGTATAGACTGAATGAGGTGACATTATCCAAGAAAGTTAAGAATAATATATTTCAAGAGAAAGATTCACTCGGGGATAGAGTAAACATCTATTTTTAAAGTATAAACTGTATGAGGTGAAGATATCCAAGAAAGTTAGGAATCTCTATCAAGAAACAGATTCACTCTAAGATAGATTAAACATCTATTTATAAAGTACAGTCTGAATGAAGAGAAGTTATCCAAGAAAGTTAGGAATACATGCCAAAAGAAAAATTCTCTAGAATAAAGTATTAAATAAATATCTATAAAGTATAGTTTGAATAAGGTGAAGATATCCAAGAAAGTTAGGAATCTCTATCAAGAGAAAGATTCACTCTAGGATAGAGTAAATATCTATCTATAAAGTATAGATTGAATGAGATAAAGATATTCAAGAAGGTTTGGATCTATATTAAGAGAAAGAACCACTCTAAGATAGATTAAACATCTATTTATAATGCATAGACCAAATTATATCCAAGAAAATTAAAAAATGCAAATAATAAGATAAAGATTAACCTTGAAGGACACGAGACTAAAATGTTAAAACGCATTTTTTTTATGGAAATATTATATAATTTAAAAAACAAGAAAGTTAATAATTTTCAGAATGATTACAATGCATTCGTTATCTTCGGCAACTCGGTAACGAAAATAAATAAAGAAAGAAATAAACGACCAAAATATTATTTTTATAAGAAAAGTAAAACTAGACTAATTAATATTTAACTGTTTATTTCTCTGAAAAATAATCATTAATAATAAGCATATCGTTATGAATTAAATATACCCTTAATCATATAAAAACAAAATATAATAGTAAAATAAATAAATAATAATAAAAATAGTAAGTAGTAAAATATAATAGTAAGTATTTTAGGTATAATTAAATAATTACAATTTATAGTTTTCCCCAATTTCTTTTTATAATTAGAAGAAAAAGTTTCGTCCCAAACACACTTTTTAATTTTGGTATATACACAGAAAATAAAAAAAAATATCTTAATTACAATTAATTTAGACTAATAGTTTTTCATTCGGAAACTATTAAATGAGGGGAAAAAATGATTTAACAAAACATTAAACTTTTTAGTCGTAGTAGAAAACAACCTTTATCATAAGCTATTAAATATAAAAATAGTTATTTCCTGCTTTTAACATAAACATATAAAATAATTAGTGTAATAATTATAACACACGCATTATATATATATATATATATATATATATATATATATATATATATATATATATATATATATATATATATATATATATATATATATATATATATATATATATATATATATAATAATAATAATAAAGAAATTTCGAATAGAAATTAAAAGGGTTTTTTCTTAAAAGTTATACCTATCTTTAAACTATAAAATATTTTTAAATTTTCTTTCTTTTAGAAAATGAAATAAAATCAAACAATAAAAAGAAAAATCCATAAAAGTCAACTAAGATTTTTGTAGACCTGATTCATTCCGAAGGAAATATAAATATTTAATTTATATTTTTTACCGAGATGGATATAATTACAAATATCTTTTTTAATATTTAATATAACAAATATAATTTTTTAATATCCTTTATTTAACTAAATATTTTTCAAATGTCTACTCTTTTCATTGCCACTAAAGATAACCCACTAGTGGTTGAAAGGCTGCATTGGACAATAATAATACTTTTAGTGGTCTTTATTTAAAATGGCTAATTATAACTATTCCATTTTTAACAACTCTAAATCGGTTCAGAATTGGTCCTAGTTAATTTGGACTAACATGTGAATAACAATAAAGAAACACGTCTTTTCCCCCAAAAGTAACTTTCAAAAACGCTATTCAACCACTAGTAGTCATCTTCAGCACTTAACGAAGAAATCGCACGATTTTTACAAAACCATTAAGAAAAACATTGTGAATAATAATAATAATAATTTATACGTCAATAACATTTCTTATCATTCATAATATTTACAGGTTTTTAAGTGAGTGAAAAAAAAATTAGAGAGATCTTTGTTCTAAAAATGTTGCTAAGACTGCTTGAGTCTGTAAATCATAAGTAATAATATTATGAAATCAATAAACAAATACACATGAATAATGGTTTATAAATTCCCTATATATATATATATATATATATATATATATATATATATATATATATATATATATATATATATATTATTATATGCGTGCATACAATAATCTCATTCATACCTTGTATATAAACTTATACACGATTTTCACCTAAAGGTGTTCCGCAAGGTTTGAACCAAACGCCTTTTCTATTTATCATATATATATATATATATATATATATATATATATATATATATATATATATATATATATATATATTGAGTTGGGAGGAAGTTGGTAAGTAAATTGATTTCCATTATATATACCATTTCCACTCTTTCTAACTACCATTTACCTTGTTACTTCGATTCCGATCATTGGCACGTAAAAAGGCACGAAAGGTAGCCGAAATGCCTGGGGTATGAAGGGAACGGAGAGAGGCTTTGTGTTTTAGAAGGTATCCAAGTTAGGTTCCTGTCTGATGTAGATAACATCGCAATTAAAGCCCATTTCATTTTAGTGAGAGAGTGTAAAAAAAGAATAAAAAAAAATATATATAGAAATAACAAAAACATGCTTGCTCGAACGTTTTTAGTGGTGTTTTAGAAGCAGGGAATTACTTCGAAACAACTTTAAAATGCAACGGGAAAACAATTCAACAAAGCCAAATGAAAAGAAATAATCAACTTTATGTTGTTGTAACAAAGGATAAGTAACGTGAGAGTGCATTGCATTACAGTAGTTCATGATCCTGTCACTACAACATGGGATCTGTTTTAACATCCTGTTTTATATACATGAGTAGCCTGCGCGGTCTTCAGGCTCCTGTTTCATAGTTAGTCTATTAATCTTACTAGTGCTTCTTTTGTTTTTTGTTGCGTATTAATGTTCTTCTGTTTTGTACTAATAGTATTTTGCGTCATTTTATGAGTCGTCTATTTCATACTAATAGAATTATTGTACACAATTAGACTTATATTTCGTACTAGTAGCAGTAGCCATCTGTTTTATACTAAAATTCTTCTGTTTCATACTGATGGACTTATTTTATACCAATCCTCTTTTACTTTATACTAAATTCTTTTACTTCATACTAATAGTCTTATATTTCATACTAGAGCTATCGGTTTCATACTAATAATCTTATATTTCATACTAATTGTCCGCTGTTTTATTCAAATAGTCTTATATTCCCTTCCAGTAACTATCTGTTTCATACTAATAGTCTTATATTTCATACTAATAGTCTACTGTTTTATTCCCATAATCTTATATTTTAGTAGTCGTCTTATTCATCATTATGGTCTTATTTTATACCAATCCTCATTTATTTCATACTAATAGTATTCTGTTTCATAGTTATAGTCTTATATTTGATACTAATAGTCATCTTGTTCAAACTTATGGCCATATTTTATACCAATACTCTTTTATTTTATACAAATAATCTTATATTTCATACTAATAGTTTTCTGTTTCATATTTACAGTCTACAGCAACTCTAAAGGTCATTTTTATTGGTATACAATACATCACTATTACTTTAATTTTACAGAGCCCTTAGTTGCGTAAGCCGTAAGTAGGGCAGCGCTTATACATTAAATATATTAATTACAGTATATTAATTCGTAAGATCTAGCTATTTTTTTTACTGCAATCCTATGTAGTGAAGTTTTTGGATGTTGAATCATAGATTATTGCTTCTTTGGAACTTTGGAATCATAGGTTATTGCCTCGTTGGAACTTTCAAAATATAGGATTGATTTTAACAAAGCAATCATTAAATGTCAGTTTCATTCAGTCAATTTATTCTTTAGGATCCCCGGTAGCTAAATTGCTATCATATCGATTGCAGACCTCGGTAAGGGGACCCAAGCTTGAGTTTCCACTCAGCATCGTCATCGTCATATAAATGGTTAGCTAATTAAGTGAAATGGCGTCTATCCGTTTGAGAATGCCAATTACAAGGTTTATACAACTGATGAAGCGTACCATCAACGCTGCATCATCATCCACTCGTATACTTATATTAGTAATAGAAGTGTCACTAGTTCATAAACCTGCGGTACACCATTAACATTATCTATTTATATTTCATATTAATTTGTTTTTAGGTATATTTTATTTTTCTTTACTATACATTATACAGAATACGACGAGTTAACTAGGATTTGTAACGATAGCAATTCGAATACTTTTATTTTCCTTCTTTCTAATTACCTGTTAATGTCACTAACTTGTTAGTTACATTATTACCATTAATAGTGTTGTGAGCCGATCTAAATTCAACAAAACAAAGATAAAACGGTAACTAATTATGTAAAAAAATTGCTTCTTAATTCTGAATGTAAGTAGCTAATTAGATTAATAGCAACATAACTTGCTTAAATTAATTTACGCAAATTTAACTTTTGTCATGGAAAATTTTTTCAGCAGTTTTTCAAAATTCAACTATCAGAAAGTTATACTAAAGTATAGAGTTATTAAACGGGATTTTGTTACTTCATTACTAATCAAGTCTTGGGGCCCTATGGTATATTTTACTCTCAGAATGCATAAACGAGTTTATAGTCACATTTTCCTAAATTATTCGGCCCGGACCCCCCAGCGTTCCAATACTGGACAATTTGCGAGTGCGCCTCTGGCTTGTAACCATCTCTATTCTCTAACCCTTACAAACACAAACATTTTCTTTCCAAAATCACCACACGTTTAAATTTAAAAACATTTTCTGACTTGGCAATTACTCATCTTAAAAAGTTTCATGTAATTTAGTTTACATACTTTCCCTAAATTTTATATTAAGATCTTTTGTATTTTAAAGAGATTGTTATAAAGTGTCGTATACAACTTCGTACCCTCATGCTGCGTAATTGCCAAGTCAGAAAATGTTTTTAAATTTAAAAGTGATTTTTCAGCAGTACGAAATTAAACCTTCTGGTTTTAGTTCTATGTTGGCTGGCTAGCATCGCTGTAAAGTACCTACACGCTATGATTAATAACTAAACCTTGATATAAGTCATGAAAGAGGTGTAGTTCAATAAACAAACAACGTCTTCACACAAAAAATTGTAATTGAACGGTTTCGTCTGATCAGCAGCCTTCTTCAGATAATATAGAGGTTACTGGATCGACTTTGAAAGTTACTTACAAAAGTTAAAGTTACTTTCGAAGTCGATCCAGTAACCTCTAGATTATCTTAAGATGGCTGCGTTAGAACAGCCGAAACCGGCCAATGGTTTCAATTACAATTTTTTGTGTGAAGATGCTGTTTGGTTATTGAAGTGCACCTCTTTCATGACGAGTCGCTATCACACATTGGAGAAAAACACTGCAGAGGATTCTTGATATAAGTCAATGTCTGGATATATAACGACGAATAAATATATAATCACAGAATCGATCCATCTCTGATCCATAACAGGTATTTTAGTTGTCGAAGTGTACAATCGTCTAAACAAAATTCATCAGCGAACCTAGAGCATTATTATGAGCAAGACGTAGAAGTACAATCATCTGATTCATTTATTCTAAATGTTTAACAATGACAAATGAATGAAACTTGTGAATTTTGACAGATGGTCATTAACACTTGTCAAATCAACCGTCTCACTTATTGAAACTAAACGTGATAAAAGAAGTTTGCAAATGAGCAATCTATCTATACAACATTTTTCTTCAAACAAACAGGTGGTTTTAAAGTAAAGATATTTAAAAAAGACAATTTATTTGAAAAAGAATAAGATTTTTTTTCGTTTCTTTCAAAATAAAGAAAGAGGCTATTGAGAAGTGGCGATGAGATGGCGAAGAGTTGGGAGAGTGGTTGTTTGGGGCCGGTTTGACAGGAATTCAAGCCTGGAGTGAAACGATGCGGGTAGTTGATTCGACTAACTTTACGTCTGGCTTTTCAAACAAACTAGAGAGCAGCTTCTTCGTTTTAGCAAGACAACAACAACAAAAAACTACACCCTTCTTCATTTACAAGAGTAAACATTTGAAAATGTGTGACTTTGGACGGTCGAAAAAGTCTTGTTTGCAAAAGACAACTAAAGAGAGATAAGTGAAATTGTCGTTTAAACTTTTTTTTGTGAAAAGTATGTAAAAACAAGAGGTAAACTCTCAAAGAATTAATTTGTAAATATCAACAATTACATCATTATTAGCTAAAGTAGCATTGTAGGACAGAATAAAACCTGGTTATAAAGTCTGGTCTTCCATATATAAAACTTAAGTATGTAAACTTTGAGTTAACTTACTTCGGGATAGAAGAATAAGAACAAATCTCTGTTTAAATAACCTAACTACCGTCTTGGTAATTTGTCATCGTTTTGATTACTTAACTGACTTCCTTGGTAACGTTTCACCGTTTTAATAACTTGACTAACACCTTGGTAATTTGTCATCGTTTTGATTTCTTAACTGACTTCCTTGGTAACGTTTCACCGTTTTAATAACTTAACTAACATCTTGGTAATTTGTCACCTTTTTGATAACTTAACTTCCGTTTTTGTAACTTGTCATAACATCATTAATTGTATTTTACAATAAATTAGTCCATTTAACAATTTTGGTAACTCTTAATGACTTCAATAACTTAAAATTATCATCTTGGTAACTTAACAGTCGACTTAAAAACGTTTCGATATCTAAACTACCGTTTTATTAGATTATCGAAGTTTTGATTACTCAAGTAACTTTCTTAGTAACTAGTCACCGTTTCGATAAATTACCAACAGCTTTGGTAACTTGTCATAAAATTATATTATATTGGTCTTGCACAAAAAATTAATTTATAATAATAACTGGTAACTTGTCACGTCTGCAATAACTAAAAACTATCGTCTTGGTAACTTGTTATCTGTTCGATAACTTAACTATCGTCTTGATAACTGGTCAACATCTCGATAACGTAACAGCTGTTTTTGGTAACGTTATAATATATTGATTTTTTAAAAATAAATTCTATTATTTTCACACAATCAAAGCAACAAATTTTGATACCAAGAGATTTCGACGAAGATAGTTCGGAAGAGGGACATAGCTTTCCCACAAGCTGTTTAAAAAAAAAAAAAAAATAAAAAAAAATAGCGGTGGAGAGAGATCATGTCCCACCAATGTTGGTGGAAAATTTCATTTTCATGACTGAATAAAAAATTAGTGAGTGGACCGAAATTAAAATTGATTTTAATTTGTTACCTAACTATTTTTTACTCAGGATCATGAAAATCACATAGTCCACCAACATGATGTGTGGGACTTTTAACAGTTTGTGGTCCAGCAATTACTACGTTTCCATGCGTTTTCGAAATTGTTGTGAAAAAACTTTAGTTTCTAACCGAAAGTTTTCACAACAATTTTGAGAACTATAAACTCCCAGACTAGTTGTAGTTAAGTAAGGTTATCATATCTTCACTCATCACAACCAACTGCGCTTGTTTCAATTCAATTTTCAATGTAATGCTAGTTTCCATGCTGTTTTCTTCAAAACAGTTTCAATACAATAACGAAAATTTGCTGTTGTGACCTTGAACTTAAAACGTTTTAAAATCACCGTTTCCATGGGGTACCGAATACCAAAACAGTCTAATTTCAATATTTGGCACAATAGATTGCCAAAACAAATATATGAATCTTTGTACTCCACAATTTAAGTGGAGTCAAAACAACGTTCTCAGTTGACCAATCATCATCTTACATATTTGCTGCTGGCGGTATTTAACAAATTTTACGTAATATGTCCAAGATTTTACCAAAGTTCATCGATCAACGTTTATTTTATTTTAATTATTACAATTTAAAAACTCATGCTAACTTATTGTATGTCCCCAGAGTTTGTCAAGCACATATTCTTGAGGGAGCCAAAAAGATTAACTTATATGCAAGATTATACTTTGATGTTAGTAAGTCATGTCAACGCAAGCTATCTCATAGACTCCTGCACCATGAGTTTAAGGTGATGTTAGTAAGTCATGTCAACGCAAGCTATCTCATAGACTCCTGCACCATGAGTTTAAGGTGATGTTAGTAAGTCATGTCAACGCAAGCTATCTCATAGACTCCTGCACCATGAGTTTAAGGTGATGTTAGTAAGTCATGTCAACACAAGCTATCTCATAGACTCCTGCACAATGAGTTTAAGGTGAAGTTAGTAAGTCACTTGTATGTCAAGCTGTATCATTAACTTCTGTACGATGAATTGTAAAAACTGAAGACGATCCTTCTATAAAAAAAAAAAAAAAAAAAAAAAAAAAAAAAAAAAAAAAAAAAAAAACTGAAAACTACAATATATTTTTATTTTTATCTTCACATACATTTGATCGTTTCTCTCCACTTTCTCCATCGAAGTTAGGAAAGTTGAAATATACAACTGTTCTAAATCAAGTCATTCCCATGATAAGGACTACAGATGTTTATGGAGGAGATATTGCAAGTACTGAAGGAAGATATATACAGAGTGAAAATGCTGTTAGGTTAGGAAGGTAAAGGCGAGGCAGGTTAAAGCACTTCGTATTAAGAGTCTTCAATTCCTTTAACAGATTTAAGGAGTGGTCTGTCTGACTGCAAGCTTGTGCCAGAACCACAGTCGTCCTTTCTCCTCCCAACCAATATCTTCGGACCAACATTCAAAAAAAACATCATACGCATTTACACAAATCCAGTTTTGGACTTTTAGAAACGAACATGAATAGAGATTACTAAATTAATTTAAATAATTTAAGTTTTTAATTGGATTAAAAAAGCCTATTAATTATAATATGATATTATAAAAATAAGTTGGTACATAACATGAGGTGTATGCGGTATTCAGATTATATTTCACTAAGAATCAAATTTATAATTGAATAAGTTTTAAGTTATGAATGCACCTTGATAAAAAATGTTGGCAACATGTAAATGGATGTTGCCAATATTTTGCTGAGATCCAACAACAACACGGATATCATGTAAATAGATGTTGCCAACATTTTGCTGAGACCCAACAACAACACGGATATCATGTAAATGGATGTTGCCAATTTTGCTGAGATCCAACAACAACATGGATAACATGTAAATGGATGTTGCCAACGTTTTGCTGAGACCCAAGAACAACATGGATACAAGCAACCGACAACATTTTTCTTTGTATTAATATTGGACGAGTATCTATTAACATGTTGCTTGTTGACGGGATACATGACAGAAACATCACAGTCAACATGTTGCCAACATTTTGTTGCCTGGTGCGTACTAAGCTTTAGTTGTTGCTCATGGCTGTTATGTGCAGTCTTAATTTTATTGATCTTACTGTTGTTGGGAGAGATTTTGATACATGGGTGAACTTAAAACAATTCAATCATTATATATAAGTAAAATGTGTGTTGGTATATATGTGTTGGAACGGTAATTAAGTACAAAAGATGATACTTAATTGATCGAAACAGTGGTGAATCTCAAAGATGGGAAGTTCATTTACCAATACTTTGACTAGTAAGAACGTTAGCACAATAATGTAAAAGATTTATATTTTTTGTTAATTTCAATATCTTTAACCAAATCTTTGATAAACAATTTTCGTCTTCTACACAGCTATTCTTTCACAGCTAGAATCTATCCGGGTCACAGATCAAATGTATTATGTTCTTTGTAAAAAACAAAACAAAAGTATCGCCTTTCTTATCCCAAACCGATTTTATTATAATGATTGTGAAAAAAAAAGATCAAAATTTAAATTTATATATTAAATTTGTTCGGTAGTTCAATAGAACAAATTTAAAAATGCCTAAAACCGGCCATACCTGGCAGTTAGGTAACCTAAATAGTTAAACTAGAGCACTTGTGTTATCAAGTTAAGCTAAACCTGTATAGGTAGGTAAACTTGAGCATTTGTGCTATCAAGTTAAGGTAAACCTGTACAGCTAGGTAAGACTATTGAACAAAAATCGAAGAAATAAAGAAATAGCGAAAACTATTAGCGAGAAATTAAAGAAATTAAGTAAGAGCGAAGGCTGTTCGCAAGAAATCAAAGAAATAAAGTAAGAGCGGAGACTATTGGGCAGAAATCAAAGAAAAAAATGAAAATCTACTTGTTTACAATAAAACTAACTCTATGGTAAAAAGCCGGCTTTCAACCTATTATAGTGTTTACCTTCAGTGGTGGTAAGACGAATCGAGTAATAAGTGCGTAAGATAAAACATCAGTGTAGGAGTATTTAATAGTCTGCTAATATTTTTATGAATTTATGCTTTTGTAACCTGCTATTGTCAAATTTATTTATTTCTACCCCGATTTTTAAATCCCTTATAATTGTTGTGATTTTTAACGTGAATTGAAGTATTATTCACGTCATATCATCATTCACGTTCATTTCATTATATGTAGTATCAACATTTTAAGAACGTAGACGGATATAATTAATCTGGGACAATCTGATGTAAATAAATATATTTTTTTTTGCACATGTTGAAGAGAAACAAATAATAGCTGGAGGTTGAAACTTATATGGGACCAACAAAGGGCTAATTATGACCTACCATACGAATTTTATTAAAATAAAAAATAAAACGACAAGTTCTTAAGATAGTTCACAAAAATTAAGCGACAGACCGACAGAGAGACATGGAACCAAAAAAACTTTTCTAATGTCTAAACTGATTTCTGTCTTGGAATTTTTTAAATCGGAGACATAATGAATATTTTGTTTTTCAGAACGATCGCATAGCTTCCGCTACCTTTAGTGGGCTCGGAAGCAAAAATTATTATTACAATTAGATTAATAATTAAAGATTACTACAGATCAATTTTAATAATTAAATCTAATACATAGCTATTTATTATTTAATTGATAATGATCTATTCATAAATCAAATAAAAGAAAAATTCCTAAACGAATAACAATAAATTATGTTCCAATAATAAAAAAAAGAGTAAAATGTCATTTGAATATTGCAATAGAATAATGTATATTTTTTTTCTTCTCAATTCAAAACTATTATTATGAAATTGGTATTGATGATACAGGTGTGTCTCGTATAACAACTATAAACAGAATTATTATTTACACAGACTCGGCAGTACTAAATAGCAACACCTGCCCATCAATAACTGTTATGACTCATTCTGAATATTTCTTCAAAAACAATTTCAATTAAATATTGTTCGATTTCATTCTCTTTTATAATTTATGAGTTTTTAAAGAAAACCTTATGGAGGCTACTAAAGATAATTGTAAAATCATAATTCGTCACAAATCTCTTGATTTATTGGCGTTTAGCTTCTACTATTGGAAGCTTCAAGGATGTAACAGCAATCATGATGGCGAATTTTCAAGAGGAAGCCTCCGAAGTCAAGAGTTAATAGTGGAATCATAATTCGCCATAAATCTCTTGATTTACTGGCGTTTAGCTTCTACTATTGGAAGCTTCAAGGATGTAACAGTAACAGCAATCATAATGGCGAATTTTCAAGAGGAAGCCTCCGAAGTCAAGAGTTAATAGTGGAATCATAATTCGCCATAAATCTCTTGATTTACTGGCGTTTAGCTTCTACTATTGGAAGATTCAAGGTTGTAACAGTTACAGCAATCATAATGGCGAATTTTCAAGAGGAAGCCTCCGAAGTCAAGAGTTAATAGTGGAATCATAATTCGCCATAAATCTCTTGATTTACTGCCATTTAGCTTCTACTATTGGAAGATTCAAGGTTGTAACAGTAACAGCAATCATGATGGCGAATTTTCAAGAGCAAGCCTCCGAAGTCAAGAGTTAATAGTGGAATCATAATTCGCCATAAATCTCTTGATTTACTGCCGTTTAGCTTCTACTATTGGAAGATTCAAGGTTGTAACAGTTACAGCAATCATAATGGCGAATTTTCAAGAGGAAGCCTCCGAAGTCAAGAGTGAATAGTGGAATCATAATTCGCCATAAATCTCTTGATTTACTGCCGTTTAGCTTCTACTATTGGAAGCTTCAAGGTTGTAACAGTAACAGCAATCATAATGGCGAATTGTCAAGAGGAAGCCTCCGAAGTCAAGAGTTAATAGTGGAATCATAATTCGCCATAAATCTCTTGATTTACTGCCGTTTAGCTTCTACTATTGGAAGCTTCAAGGTTTGTAACAGTAACAGCAATCATAATGGCGAATTTTCAAGAGGAAGCCTCCGAAGTCAAGAGTTAATAGTGGAATCATAATTCGCCATAAATCTCTTGATTTACTGCCGTTTAGCTTCTACTATTGGAAGCATCAAGGATGTAACAGTTACAGCAATCATAATGGCGAATTTTCAAGAGGAAGCCTCCGAAGTCAAGAGTTAATAGTGGAATCATAATTCGCCATAAATCTCTTGATTTACTGCCGTTTAGCTTCTACTATTGGAAGCTTCAAGGATGTAACAGTAACAGTAATCATAATGGCGAATTTTCAAGAGGAAGCCTCCGAAGTCAAGAGTTAATAGTGGAATCATAATTCGCCATAAATCTCTTGATTTACTGCCGTTTAGCTTCTACTATTGGAAGATTCAAGGTTGTAACAGTTACAGCAATCATAATGGCGAATTTTCAAGAGGAAGCTTCCGAAGTCAAGAGTTAATAGTGGAATCATAATTCGCCATAAATCTCTTGATTTACTGCCGTTTAGCTTCTACTATTGGAAGATTCAAGGTTGTAACAGTTACAGCAATCATAATGGCGAATTTTCAAGAGGAAGCCTCCGAAGTCAAGAGTTAATAGTGGAATCATAATTCGCCATAAATCTCTTGATTTACTACCGTTTAGCTTCTACTATTGGAAGCTTCAAGGATGTAACAGTAATAGCAACCATAAAGGCGAATTCTCAAGCGGAAGCTTCCGAAGTCAAGACTCTACCACAGTTTTGGAAATTAAAATGCGTGCATCCATCAAAATCTTAAATAGAATTTTGCTTCCAAGCTTACCGAAGATAACAGAAGCTATGTTATCGTTCTGAAGTACGAAAATATTTTACGTTTCCACTTTCAAAAATTCCAAGACAGAAATCTGTTTGAGGCATAAGTAATAATTTTTGATTCTTCGCCTATCTATCGTTAAAATTTTTCAGAACCAACATAATCTTAAAAGCTACTCATCCGATTTTAATGAAATTTGGATAGTAGGTTACAATTAGCCCAATGTTGGTCCCATATAAGCAACTCTTCTATGCCCATATTTAACCCACATACACACAAACATATATTAATTTACACCAATATCTTTAAAAGGCCATCTGAATTTTGAGAAATTATGATGGTATGTCGAACATTGCTCACTGATGGCCCCATATCAATTTCACGCTAAAAAAAAACCAATGTTAATAGATGTAAAATAACAGGGAGTGAAAACATTAAATAAATTAGAAGTTATAGAAGTATCTTATAGAACTCGAGGAAGCTACACTAATTAGCATAGCTAATATTTTTTTTAAAAATTGTCATTTTGTCGTCAGTAATCTTTTCTAGAGCGTTGACAACTATTGAACTAATTTTCTTTAAATTAGGAATCTATATTTAGTGGTCATGCATTCTTTGATAAAAGCAAAATGGAATTAATTCATTATTTTTATTTTTTTTAGAAAATTCAATGATATTTCAAAAAATTGATTGAATCAAAAAAGAAATTAATGTTCGATTCACGTTGTATTTCTTTCTAAAATAAATATAGCGGTATCATACGGGAGTTCATATCAGTAAAAACTCTGATTGTCTTATCAATTTTTTTTCTTTTCCCATTTCATTTTTTTAATTTTTTTTTTTTTTTATATGTAATGTGTATATAATGATAAAAAAAACTGGTTGTTATCTGAACACTTCTTGTACAATCAGTTTCATAGAATTGAAAAAAAAATTATCTTATACTTGTTTCAATTTTTTATTTATTTATTTATTATATTTTGTATTTTTTTTTTTAATTTTGTTCTTAATTTTAGAGTAAGAAGAGTGTCATTTAGATACCAGGTCAAAATGAATATGGGAATTTGGGCACTTCATTATAGATTTTTACTCCCCTAATATAAAAAAACAAAGGAGTAACAATCTAAAGAAGTTGTACAGAATGTTCTTCTTTAGACTGTTACTATCCTTATAAAAACAGAAGTGTGATATTCCTTTGTCCTGATGAGATTTGGGAGATCAGAGGTTATAGATGGTTAGAGGTGGTTTAAGGTGGCTAAATGTGGATAGGTAGGATCTGATCATCATGATTATAAGCATTACGCAGTGGCTGTTTCAAGGACTGTAATGGTTAATGTTTAATGTCACCTAAAGGTGTTCCGCAAGGTTTGAACCAAACGCCTTTTCTATTTATAATATAGATATATATATATATATATATATATATATATATATATATATATATATATATATATATATATATATATATATATATATATATATAATATATATATATATATAAAGTAAATAGTCATCAAATGACCAAGATGATTGATAATATGCATCAAAGTTGCTAGAGGTAGTTAGTGAGAGATCAGAGGTTATTGATGGTAAGAATTGGTTGGGGGTGGCTATTGTGGATCAGAGGTGATTAAAGGTAGCTAGAGGTGGTTAGGTATGATCATCATGAATATTATTATAAGCATTACAGCTAGTGTTTCAAGGACTATTATGGTCAATATATAAAGTTTTTAACATTATAATGGTTATAGGTGGCTGTTTCAAGTTTCAAGGATTGTAATGGTCAATGTATAAAGCATTTGGCATTATAATGGTCATAGGCATTGTAATGGCAAATTCTATGGTGGAAGCTTTCACAGCCAGACTCTGATATGGCCAGATATAAGGTAGACACAGCGAGAATAATTGCATTATGGAGCATTGCATAACAATTATTATGATCCGCGAATGAACTATCGAGGCGTCTGCACAGAGACTGTTGAAGATAAATATTTTTTTAGGGTCCATATAGGCAAAACCAAGGGCTACTCTTCAGAAGCTTTCATTTGATACCCCACTTAAAAATTAAAGTAAAATAGACTGCCAATAAGTCTGGCACATAGCTTCCTCACACCATATCATGTACTTCATTATTATATTAACATTAACGTTATATTTCATTATTGTTATATTGTTTAAAAACTATTAATAGTTTTTAGCTATCTTTAACACTTCATAACGGTGTCGATGTTGGTTTTACTAAAAAATTGTACTTGAAAAAAATGTTTGTCTCATTGAATAGATGAAGTCAGATTTTTTTTCGACCTAAAATTCCAATTTTAAATTTGAAGTCCACATTTACGCGAGCGTTCCGAGTAAACGCTTGAACGGATAACATTGTCCAACGAACTCGTCCTGGGCATTGTTAAAATGAACATGTCTACCAAATTTTATCAAAATCGGTCTAGATTTACTTAAGTTATCGTCTCGCGTTTCAGGATTCGCGGACACACACACAGACAGATAGACAGACCATAAAGACAGACAGACATAAGACCAAAAATGTTCCCTGATGTCTGAAACAGATTTCTGTCTTGGAATTTTTAAAATCGGATACATAAAAGTTTTTTGTTCTCAAAAGTGAACACAATGCTTCCTTTACCTTCGGTAAACTCTTAACTTATAAACAAATTTAGGCGGATGGTCCCAAAAATCAATAAAAAAATAGAGGGTCCCAGGTTTGATGAAAAGAAGGTAAATTTCTTTTTTCTGTAAATATTCATCACCCCATAATAAGGTATTTGCATGAATTTTAGACAAAATTTGGTTAGGGGGGGGGGATATTTTTGGGTATATTTTGACTCATAAAACCAATAAGGAATGAAAAATTAAAAAAAAAGTATTTTATATTTGTAATCTACTCTTAAGGAGCTATCATTTTGTACCCCACTCAAAAATTAAAAAAAAAATGAGTAAATGACATTTTTGCGAATTACTCATGAGCATTTCAAATTTTCATTTTCTCTATATATTTCCTATGTGTGGGTCAAATAGTTAGGACAGTTTTTCAAATGTCAACTTTTTAGCTTAAACGGTTCGGGATATGAACCAAAGAGCGAAGGACAGACAGACACATCAACCTCGGCAAAAGGGTTTCGAGAAGGATCTACGAAACCTTAAAATTATAAGCAAATTCTAATCAAGCAATAATTATAACTACGGAATCTTAAAATATTTATTTGAATACATTAATTGGAAATTAAATCATTTAAAAAAATAATAAATGTCTTATTTGAACTTAAACAAAACGTCTTCATTAAAAATGTATTAATTTATTTAAAACATGAAGGATTATAGAAAAAGATTTCGTTCCTTTCTTTAATCCCATTGAAAAAAGCCGTGAGGTTGTTTATAAAAAGGAAAAAAAACTAGTTGAGTTAGGCACAGAGAGATTGAAGTGTTGTCAGGTTAGATATATGTTAAGTCGTGACTGTTGAATTATTTAAAGTTTCAGAAATAAAGGACGAGTAGGTGACTTGTAACGGTGTGGTGCACAAATAGGGTCACCAGTCTCTTCTCATTCGATGACCTTTATTCTATGATAATACCATCACCATCGTCTCAATCAAAATCGATTCCCTTTCCAATATGATTGTATCTATACAGCCATAGTTATTTTTTAAATAAAGGATTTTTAAGGTATTCATTTACTTGGTACCGTAGTAGGGTCACCTAGCAAATTAAATGCCATGTGGAAAAATTTTAATTGGTTACCCACCCTATATACACTACATTTTAATTCCGAGCTTACCAAATATAACGGAAGCTTCGTGGTCATTCCGCAGAACTAACATTTCTTAGGTCTCCGATTTCTAAAATTCCAAGACAGAAATCCGTTTCAGACATCAGGGAAAATTTTTAGTTCCGGGTCTGTTTTTCGGTATGTAGCTCAATTCTTGTGAACCAACATAATATCTTAAAAAAATCTCATCTGATTTTATTGAAATTTGTATGGTAGGTCTTAATTAGCCCATTACTGGTCCCTTATAAGTTTCAACCTTCTGCGCCTATTTGTTGCTCTTACAAAACATGTATGTTTGTTGCGGATAAACATACATTTACACCTATATCATCAAAACCACTTATCTGATATTTATGAACTATGGAGGTTTGTAGAAAGTAGCCTGCAGATGGCCCAAGATTAATTTCAACCGCCTGCGCCCCTTAAATTTTGCTAAATTGATACTTTAATTCATGTAAAAAAATCAAATGTGACACACTAATTGGCAGAGTATTTTAACTGTTCATGATATTCTGAGTATAAGGCATTTTTTTATGTCTAAATAACTATTATGACAAAGGGATATTTAGTCCAAAGAACTTAGGGATAAAGGAACACCACTCTTTTGTATGTAAGGGTGATAGTATCCCTTTGCCTATTTAAATATTAAGACAAGGCAATACTTAAAAACACGATAAAATAACATTAAAATAATTTGAGGTGGCTAACAATAGTACATTACGCGTCGAGTGCGGAAAGTAGCATTTTGCATGCGAGTGAGGAGTTTGCACCCGAGCGACAGCGAGGGTTGTAAAACCACACGAGCAATGCAAAATGCCGTTTTCGCACGAGTTGCGTACCGTACTTTATCTACGATTGTTGGATTTAAATTATAAATACAGAAAAAAATAAACTTGCTGTATGTAAGTTCGTATCTCTCTCTTGATAAAGGTGGGATTAATTCTTGAGTTGTATTTTTTGCCGAATTAATTATTTCTGGAGGAGTATTATTCTCCACATTTTCGTCAAAGTCACTTGATTCACTTATTGTTTTTCACTAAAAACTCGATATAAACAGTTATTTTAATAAAAGAACTGCAAATTAGTTTTGTTAAATGTAAACAAACTTGCTAATCGTGCGTAAAGCTGAAGAATTCCTCTTCTTTACCGCACACTGTGTGGTAAAGAAGAGTAATTGTTCAGTTCTATGAGACGCGCATGCGCAATGAATGCAAGTACGTAAATAATCACTTTCTACGCATCTAAACAAAGATATAATGTTTATATTTCTTATCAATCGTAGATAAAATAAATTAATGCCTTTAATGGCATAACTTGATAAAAATAACATAGAAGTATTATTTATTAAGTAAAATCTTTAACTGGATTATCATACAAATTAGTTTTCTTATGACAAATAAGCATTGTAAGATATGAGATTCATTTGTTATCTACCGCTACTAGAAAGTATAGTCGTATCTATAACACGATGTTAAACACACATTAATAAGATTTCGGTAGCGAGAGCGTATCGTTGGACTTCGTTTCTTCAGAAGACGTGTTCTTCAGAAAATCAAGATTTATATAATGACTTCAGTAACAGAACGCTACATGCCAGGTTAAAGTAATTCATCAATTCATCGATAACCTTAATGTAATTTCAAGTATTGGCACGAACGAAATGCAGTTAATATAAAGGACCCTAAGTCTTTTACACTAATGTGGACGATGTATTATATAGTATATAATATATAAAAATATAGGATATACAATCATACATAATACGTACAATATATAGGATATATATAATACGCGCGTAAACCACTTCTAATCTACTCTTATGACCTCTATCCAACTTTAACCATAAACTAACTGTAAATACCACTAATTATATCTATAATCTATCTCTAAATACTTGCGAGTACCTCATACCTACTCTGACAAACTCTAACCACCTCCGTGTACGTTAAACCAACTCTAATTACCCCCACCTCTTACTACCCCAACTCTAAAACCACTTCTTACTATTTCTGAGCCCTATTAACCAACTCAAACCACCTCTAATTACCTCTGAGCACCTTTAACCACCATTAAACACCTCAAACTACCTCTAAGGCCTTTAACGAACTCTTACCACCTCTGCGCACCTTAAACCAACTCTAATTACGCCAAACCACCTTTAGCTACCTCTGAGCACCTTTAAACAACTCTAACCACTTCAAACCACATCTAAGACCTTTAACCAACTCAAATCACCTCTGAGCACCTATAACCAACTCTAACCACCTTTTACCCCCCTCTAACCACCTCTAATCATCTCTAAAACCTCTAACCACCTCGTGAGTTATTAACTTATGATAGCCGAGAGATCGAAAGCCTGAACTTAAAATTAAAGTTGTAATTTATGAAGAGGGGTTCGTTATTTAAGTATCTTAAATACTGTACAATGTATAATGATTATAACAATATATTTAATTTTAAAAAAAGCGTTTGATCACAAATAAAAAACAATTAGGAATCAATATGTTTATGATCGAAGTTTCTTTCTAAGAACTAAATAAAGATATAATAATATGTCTATAATAAAATAATCTTTACAAAATATATTAGAATACAATTATATTAAAAATAGAGTGACACAAGGATTGTAGCAACTAATAATGTTAAATTATTGTCTTTTTTTATATTCAAATAAATTAAAATAAATCCCAAAATCATTTTCTGAGGTAATTTTACATCATAACACGATGAACTGCAATAAAAAATAAAACAAAATCACATTTTCGACCTTACTTCAGTGGTATAACATTAATTTAAAAAGATTGTGTTCGTGTACATGGAAGCTTCAAAGACTTATTAGGAACCACAACCACGAGCGAAAAAAATCTAATTTTTGTTTTTAGATCGACCTTACTTTAATGGTATAAAATTAATTTTAAAAGATGGGAGTGTGTTCAACGTTCATGGAAGTTTGAAAGACCTAATATGAACCACTGTCAAGAACGTTTCTTTAAAAAGTTTTTTACTTTTTTCTTCTGGTTCACTCTTTCTTGCTTTGAAGCAAGATGTTGAGACCGTATGCAAAACATGTGGTGAAGGATGCTTGTTAGTATTGGTGTGTTTAGAAGTGTATATATATTTTTTTTTTCATTATAATTTGTGTAAGTGTTTGGTTTTGGAACTTTGGGGTGCAGTGGTGTGTTTGTATTATTTTAAAAAAAAGAAGTTAAATGGCTGTTGTTGATTTGACAGCCGTTGTTGGTATATTTTTGAATGCTCTATTGCTCAGCGAGACTTTATCCAACGGCCAAAGCGATTCTTTTGACTTTTAGATGATTACTTCTTCTGTTTGTTTTTTAATAAGAGTCAAATTAAAAAATAAAATAGCTAACATTTAAGGTATTCGGAAAAACAAAAATAATTTGGAACTTCTGTAGATTGTTACTCCCCTATATTGTTTTAGAATGAATATGACTGACTAAATAACTGTTAAGAAAAAGGGATGTTTAGTCCAATGTACTTTGGGACAAAGGATTATCCCACTTCTGCTCTTATAAGGGGAGGCACAGTCTAAAGAAGAACATTTCGTACACCTTCTTTAGATTGTTACTCCCCTCTGTTTTTTTTATGAGGGGGAGTAACAATCTAAAGAAGTGCCAATAACTTTTGTGACTAATCGTTTTTATTTTTAGTGACTTCTGAAAAAACTTTTGATTTTGTACATTCAGTAGTGTATTGTGAGTCCCACATATTAACTATTTAATTATAATAATCTATTTATTAGTAGTAGAATTAAAAAATATCTAATCCATTTATTGTGACACTAAAATTAAATACAATTTGATACTTTAAAATGATAATTATAATTATGAATATTTTTTTTTTCTCTTTTAGTTAATAAAAAATAAAATATTAAAATAAATATTACTTTTGCCATTTAGTGTGACACACAATTTCATGAGTATAAAATTAAGTATAAAGATAGTAGATTTCAAAGTATGAGTGTTACTAAAACATTAGGCAGATACGCGATACAAAGCAATTAAGACAGAAGTTTGAGATTAATAATGGAAAATCTATGGTAAAATCTCATTAATTCTATATATTATTTTGTTAGGATCGAATAAGTAGTTTTTAAAATATGAGTGTTAATAGAAATAAGTATAATATAAGAAAACAAGTAAGGCGTCACGTAAGTATGTGGGGCGATAATCGCCGGTTTCTGTACAATAAAGTTAAAATTATTAAGTGTAATATAATTTGCACTAATTTTAATAGTAATATTCTTTTTCTACTCTTCAAGACCTTTAAATTTATGTATAACATATTATGGTAACTAAAACAATGTTTAGTATAGCCCGCCATCTTAAAAATATTATGTGTGAAATTTTAATAGTAGCATATTCTTTTTCTTCATTTCAAGACCTTTAAATTGATATATAACATGTCATGGTGACTAAAAACTTTTTTAGTCGCCCGCCATATTGGCCGCCATCTTGAAAATTTTAAGTGTAAAATTTTATCAATTGCATATTCTTTTTCTACACTTCAAGACCTTTAAATTGATGTGTAATATTGTCATAGTTACTAAGAACTTTTTTTAGTCGCCCACCATATTGGCCGCCACCTTGAAAATATTACGTGTGAAATTTAAATAGTTGCATATTCTTTTTCATCATTTCAAGGCCTTTAAATTGATATAAAACATGTCATGTTGACTAAAAACTTTTTTTTAGTCCACCGCCATATTGGCCACCATCTTGAAAATGTTAAGTGTGAAAAATCCAAAATGTGTCCAGTTGTCTCAAATGCCAAGATGCACCTGTGTGCCGAAATTCATGTTCCTAGCTATAGTAGTTTATGAATTGAAACAAGCAACGGACAGACAGACAGACAGACAGAGCCGTTATATAAGGTTTCTTTTTGTACTTTGTACAGAAACCTAATATCTAGTTCCTGCTCTGTCTGTCTGTCCGTTGATTGTTTCAATTCATATACTACTATAGCTAGGAACATGAAATTTGGTACATCTCGGCATTTGTGACGACTGGACACTTTTTCGATTTTTTACACCTAATATTTTCAAGATGGCGGCCAATATGGCGGGCGACAAAAAAAAAGGTTTTTAGTCACCATGACATGTTATACATCAATTAAAAGGTATTGAAGTGTAGAAAAAGAATATGCAACTATTACACTTAATCGTACAGAAACCGGCGATTATCACCTCACGTACTTACGTGAAGCGCGCCTTACTTGTTTCTATTTCAGATGACTACTATAGAGTTTTCGTGACCCTAAAGTACAATAAATATAAAACAATTCGATAATTATTCGATCAAATTAACGAATTTGCTCATGTCTATTGTTTTTAGAGATTATTTTTATTTTTTATTTCAAAGTGAAACTCAAGTAGATTGTCAACAATACCCAGGGCCGAGCACTTCAACCTAAAAAGGTCTTGGTGAGCTATAGAGCGAGCACTATGCGTGACTAGAGTACACAAAGTTATCTTAAAAGTCACTTAGGAACGCAGAGGCTAACAGACAGACGGACGGCCAACCACTTAGGTATCTATAATGTCTTTAGGTCACTGACACTGTTCACAGAGTACCAATACTTAACTCTTCAACAATATCAATCGTATTGTCGAGTTTATGAAGAGTTATATTATAGTTTGATTTACATTTTTAAAGGTATAAGAAAAAGTATCTCCACATAACTTGGAAAAATCATCTTTACGTAACATTTTTACATAGAGAGACTTTCCTTTCTACTTTTAATGATGACCACCAACAAACATCCTATCTTATTATTTTAAAGTTATAACATTAACTGAAAGCAGAATGATTCTCAAGATCGTATTTTTTATATATTTATTTTGACACTATAAAAGGTTGGGAACGCTTGATGAAGAGAAGGAAAGAAAAAAATAAATCAAGGCGTACACCAAGGCTGCACTCTCGGTCCTCGACTCTTGATTATATTATATTCAATATTTGTTTACGACTTGATGACTATAATACATAATATTGGAAGCAATTGGAATGAATGAAAATTTGAGGTTGTGCATTAATAGATTACGGATTCATGGAATAAATGCAGTTTTAATTAAAATAATGTCTGATAGAGGAATATAATGTGTGCGAACACATGAACATTAAAATCAGAACAGACTTCTATTCAATTTTACTTGCCTATATTATGCTCAGTAAAATCATAACCCGAGTGAGTCATAATGGATAAATAAATTGATATGAATTCTTTTTGTTAAAAGTTTTAAAATTTGCCTAGTATATTTTATTTTATTTTTTGTTTGTAGAAGTTAATATTGATTAAATTGAAAATTCTTGATTAAATAGACTGCCAATTGGTGTGGCACATAGGTTCCTCGCATCCTATCCACGTACTTTATTGATTTTATGCTTTTACAAGCCATAATTGTCTAATTGGTTTATTTGTTTCCCCCGTTTTTTAATCTGTCAAAATCGTTTTGATATTTTACATGAATTAAAGTATCAATTTATCAAAAGTTAAAGAGCGCAGACGGTTCAAATTGATCTGGGGCTATCTGCGGGTTACTTCCGATAAACTATAAAAGTATCATTCAAATCAGATAAGTATTTTTGAAGCTATAGGTGTAAATAAATGTATGTTTGTGCCCATGTGGAAGAAAACAAATAGGCGCAGAAGGTTTAAACTTATATGGGACCAACAATGGGCTAATTATGACCTACCACCCAAATTTAATTAAAAATGGACGTGTAGTTTTTAGGATATGTTGGTTCGCAAATATTGAACGACAGACCGACAGACCGACAGACAGACACGGAACCAAAAGTGTTCCCTGATGTCTGAAACGGATTTCTGTCTTGGAATTTTCGAAATCGGAGACCTAAAAATTTTTTAAAAACGATCACATAGCTTCCGTTATCTTCGGTAAGCTCGGAAGCAAAACTAACAATTTAAGAATTTATGGTTGGATTATTAATTTGTTTGGGTTTAACGTTTTCAAAATATATTCCTTTAGTTTACACATAGTCCGATAGATAGCATGGACAAAAGTGTCTAAATTACATCAAGCTAGAATTTTGTGCATGACTTAATTTTTTGTGTTCCCCACGAACAAGTGGTCGGCAAAGTTATTCTGTGGTACATTGCTTGGCATTAAAAACTGTTGAGAAAAAAAGACCGGTGGAAATAGGCCTTGTCCCACTCATTATGGTGGACAATATGATTTTTAAGATCCTGAGTACATAATTAGTAAGTAGACCAAATATGAAGTTGACGTTAGTGGCTGGTAAAAACATAAAATCAATTAAGTACGTGATAGCATGCGAGGAAGATAATTGGCAGTCTATTTATTTTTATTTTGTTAAATTAAAGTAACAATTAAGCAAAAGTTGAGGAGTGTACAGTTAAGAGAGAGATACTAAAAATTATAATGGAATGATCTGTATGCTAATTTCAACAAACCATCGAAATTTCTGCAATATTGAATGAGTACTTACTCAAACATATGGGTGTATATATATTATATATAGTAATATATAGGTGTAAATGTGTGCATGTGAAAGAAACACTAAAAAAGCAATATGAGCTAATTGTGACCTAGCGTCCAAATTTTATTATTATCGGAACAGAATGTGGACCGACACGAGACAAAAATACGTGTGGTGTCGCGGGACACCCGGTAGGAACGAAGTTCCTTGCATTTTTCATTAAATATAAATTATAAAATCACACTGCTAAGTACGTATACATTGCTAACTACTTATACATGGCGGAGTTAGAAAAGAGACAACATTAAAAGTAACGAACTGTTTGTACCTAGCAAGAATTAAGGAAAAATTAAAAGAAAAGCATTATTTGTAGCATTAAAGCAAGCGTCTTACTATTAATATATATTTAATATTAGAAAACAGTTGATCATGATGAGTTTTTAGTTACAGAGTATTTTTGTTAAAGGATATTGGATTGAAATAGGACTGTTTTCTACCTACCCGGCCTATTAATTTAAAATATATCTCTTCTCTACTCTAAAGCTTCTGCTTGTATCAGGTTGAAATTTTACATGCCCGTTTCAATTGTGCTTTAGACAATGTGTAAGAAGTTTTATTAAAATCGTTATACGTTAGAACGGAAGATATCGGTAAAAATTTGTTTTCTTTATTTTAAACGTTTAGGTTCACTATAATAAATGTAGCGATCTTTATCACTTCATAACAGTGACGGTGTTCGATTTACTAAAAAAAATATTTAAAAAAGTTGTTTGTCCCATTAAATAGATGAAGTTAGAATTTTTTCTTGGATTAAATACGCAGTATTACAATAATATACCTAATATATTGAAATATGCGTCAGCACAGATCAATTTTACTTTTAACAAGACCGTGATTATATTTTCGATATTTACAAAATCAAGTGACATTTTCACATATAACAAAAATAAACAAGTCAAATTACAGGCTTCCATAATAACATTTTTTCCCGTCTTTTAGAAGCTTACGTTTACGCGTGCGTTGCGCGTGAACGGTTGGGCGGATATCGTTTTCCAACGAACTCAGCCTGGGCATTGGTAAAATGAACATGTGTACCAAATTTCAACTAACTCGGTAATCTTTTACTCAAGTTCTCGTCATCGGTAGATTTCGTGATGGTGATTTTGTGACGGTTATTTTGTGACGGTGATTTTGGTTGTTTTTTTGGATTCACTCCCGGGCTCCAGAACTCGTTCTGGAACTATAAGGAACTTCGTTCCAAAAATGTTTCCCATGAAATCGGATACATAGAAATATTTCGCTTTTCTAAACGATTACAATCCTTCCTTTATCTTCGATAAGTTTGGAAGCAGAAATATTATACTTATGAAATTATTAGATAATAAAAGGAATAACAATATGGCAGAATACTTAAACTACAATTAGTCAATAGTCAGATGGTCAGAAATAAAAAAAATATTTTCAAAAAAGAACAAAATAGGAAGATGAATGAGACATATTTGTGTAGGTAGTAACATTGTAAGATTTACACACTACTCATAAAACAAATGATGACTTAAAGAATGGAATAAAAAAAAGAAAGAATTATTAGCTATGATGTAAAAGGAGGCGATACTTGAAAATCATAAATCATTTAGAAGGCGGTACCTTGCCGGAAACCTTACCTGACTTCATACTTCTTTAAAAAAAACTTAATCCATGAAAAGTTTCAGCAATAATCTTAGAAGAATATAATAATTAAAATGCAGTTAATTTGAATTTTTGCTTCCGAGCTTACCGAAGGTAACAAAAGCTATGTGATCGTTCTAAAAAAAATATATATATTTTATGTCTCCGATTTCAAAAATTCCAAGACAGAAATCCGTTTCAGACATCTGAAAGCATTTTTGGTTATGTGTCTGTCTGTCACTCAAATTTTGTGAATCAACATTATCTTAAAAAGAAATTTTGATGGTATGTCATAATGAGCCCATTGTTGGTCCCATATAAGCTTCAACGTTCTGCGCTCATTTGTTCCTCTTCCACATGCGCACAAACATACATTTTACTTATACTTATATCTTCGAAAGTACTCATCTGATTTTTATGAAATTTGGATGGTGTGTCGAAAGTAACTTATAAATAGCACTAAATTAATTTTTAACCATGTGAGATCTCTAACTTTTGCTAAATTAATACTTTGGTGCTTAAATAAAATATATTCGTCAAATTATGGTTTGAGAAAGTCAAATTAGTAATTTATTAGTCTGTTTCTCTTTAAGCCCTTGAATAATAATAATTACAGCTAATATTAATTATTAATTAGTTTTACCATTAAAAAAATCGATTTAGATGACAAGCTACGCTAATCGAAAGCAACTAACAACAAATGCTAAATGATGATAATATATATATATATATATATATATATATATATATATATATATATATATATATATATATATATATATATATATATATGTATGTATATATATACGAAGGCTACTTATTAAATCAATATTTTAATGACTACTCAATAATAAATAACTATAATTTTACTGGGAGTGAGTCAATTGTGTGGACTCATTGATGACTCAATACAGCGCTTAGTGTTTCTTTAGACCACTGGCGCTGACGCAAAAATGAATCATCTTACTTATACATGCAAATATGCACAAAGTAATTGATAAAAGTTTGGTTGAATCATATTATTATTATTATTATTATTATTATTATTGTAGTCTACTACTCATTAATTAATGAGTAGTAAAAATATCTGAAGAATTAATTCTATAAATAAAAAATATCCTGATAGTCCAGGAGATAGCGTGCAAAAAAGTGTCTGACTAACATTAAGCTAGAATTTTGTATACAAGTCAATCTTTTAGCGCCTTTTAAGAATATGTGGTCGGCTAAGTTCGTCTGCGGGACATAGCTTGGCAATAGGCGTTTGAAAAAAAACAAACCGGTTGAGAGCGGCCATGTCACCAATTATGGTGGACAATGTGATTTTCATGATCCTGAGTACAGAATTAGTTAATAGACCAAAAATCAAGTCGATGTTAGTTTCTCTCTTGACAGGTGACCACGTTGATTTTTCGTAATATTTGAATAACTGACCTATCAAGTGTGAAAATAACATCGACTTGATTTTTGGTCTACTAACTAATTCTGTACTCAGGATCATGAAAATCACATTGTCCACCATAATTGGTGAGACAAGGCCGCTCTTGACCCGTTTTTTTTTAAAAAACGCCTATTGCCAAGCTATGTCCCTCAGACGAACTTAGCCGACCACATATTCTTAAAAGGAGCTAATAGATTGACTTGTATACAAATTTCTAGCTTGATGTCAGTCAGACGCTTTTTTGCACACTATCTCCTGGACTATGAGTAAATTCTACAGGTAATTACCACTATTTTTAACTTTTCAGTTAATCAATATCTTAATCAACAACTGATTAAACAGCAATCAGTTGATGATCCGGAACTTGATTAAATAATCAATTTGTAAATAAATACAACTTGATTTACAATGTTATTTAATAACACAGGAATGCATAACAGTTAAAATGATATGTAAAGAATCACAGTGATTAACATAATAATAAAAATCAATAAATAGAAGATATTTACAACAAAACTGATAAATAAACAAACACAATCAATATACTGGACAAATAAGAATATTAAAAGAACAAATAAATAATTAAACACTTAGTTCCTTCAAAATAATTAATGAAGTTATTATTTATTGACTGCATAAAAAACTTGGTAATAATTACCTCTCTTTACAAATTAATAACATAATATCAATTTTTCTTTGTGAATTAAATCCAAAAATCAATATCAAATAATAAGCTAATATTTATATGTTTTAGGTTTTAAAAAAATTATGTAAAAGTGATTATTAAATTCTTTTATTTTTTTTAATAAATATGAAACCTTTTTTATAATATCCTAATTAATTTCGCTATCGATTATAAATATAATTATATTGTATAAATGCTGAATTAAATTATTATTTCAGCAGTAAATTATAAATTTACTGTTAACTTTGGTCTAATTATCTTGAACAAAAACTTTCTCATATTAGTGATATTAAATTTAATAGTGATATAAATTTAAATAGGTGATACTAAATTTAAATAAATATCTAATTAATTAATTTATTTATATCCATAATTAAAAATGTTCAACAGGTGAAAATCAGACTATTTTCAGCAAAACCAAAATTAATTTTATCTTCGCGTATATCTCGAATTATTATCAATATAATAATTGTATTCAAATGGGATAAAACAAAGATAGCGTTAATACTATTTATTTATTATATATCTTAGCAATAAGTAAAATGCATTATAATTAATAAATTGTAATATGGTATAATAACAAAATAAGATTATACTTGATATAAAAATATTAATTTATCTCTGACACACTTATTAGTTGAAACAAGGTAATAAAATATGAACGTTATGAGATAAAATTCGTAGGTACTCTAGATTGTTACTCCCCTATATTTTTTTAGTATATAAATGACTTTAACTTATTAACTATTAAGATAAAGGAACATTTAGTCCAATGTACTTTAGGACAAAGGAATATCATACTTTTATTTTTATAAGGGGAGTAACAGTCTAAAGAAGAACTTGCATACACCTTCTTTAGATTGTAACATCCCTATGTTTTTTTTTTTTTAGAATATAAATATCTTTGACTAAATAACTATTAAGATAAAGGAATGTTTAGTCATATACTTTGGGACAAAGGAATATCACAATTTAGTTCTTATAAGGGGAGTAACAGTCTAATGATGAAAATTCTGAACACCTTCTTTAGATTGTTACTCCCTCTGTTTTTTATAAGGGGAGTAACAATCTAAAGAAGTGCCAACTCGTATTTGAATGGACCGTAATATAGTTTCCGAGTTTACCGAAAGTAACAAATGGATTTTAGTCTCCGAAGAGAGAACTTCCTAGAAAGAAATAGGTAAAAAATTGATTTGTATACTTAAAGAAGTATCAATGTAGCAATATTGAATGTGTGTACCAATTGAAATAAATTTGGGGATATCAGTGTGGGAACCAAAAAAGTAGACTACTTTAGATTGTTACTCCCCTATGTTTTTTTTAGAATATAAATGACTTTGACTTAATAATTATTAAGACAAAAGGATGTTTAGTCAAATGTACTTTGGGACAAAGGAATATCACACTTCGGTTTTTATGAGGGGAGTAACAGTCTAAAGAAGAACATTCCGAACACCTTCTTCTTTCGATTTTTTACTCCACTCTGTTCATTATAAGGGGAGTAACAATCTAAAGAAGAGCCAAGATTATTTAGACTAAAGAGCTTCGGCACAAAGGAACATCACTCTGCTGTATTTTTAAAGGTGATAATATCACTTAGTCTAATTAAGAATTAAGAAAAGGCAATATTAATTACTTTCTTTAGATTGTTACTCCCCTCTGTTTTTTTTGTAAGAGTAGTAGCAATCTAAAGAATTACCAAAACGTCCCCTGATGTTTGAAACGGATTTCTGTCCTGGAATTTTAGAAATCGGAGATAAACAAAAATACCATATTTTATAACAAATTATTATATAGCAAATTTTTTGTTCTTTAAAACTAACGCATAGCATTTTCTACCTTCGGTAAGTTCGAAAGCAAAAAATAGTTAACAATAAAAACAATGGGTTGTAAGAGTATAACTTCTATGAAGTACTTGAGATTAGATGCGATGAAGCTATGTGCCACACTAATTACAAGACTATTTTCTTATACAATTATTTTATCTAATCCTTGAAGAATGATAAGTGATACAAATTATTTTAGAACTTTAATTTAAACCTCTTGACATATGTTTGGATGAAGTCAGTTGAAATATGACCTTAAAAAAAAAAGTTACTTTGTCTATTGTGTCAGATAAGTTCGGTATGACTACAGTGATGTCATCTAGTAACAATGAACAAGGAACGATGCCAGTTCATTTCCTCCATCTCCTCCCCCCTCCCTTACTCCCACCCCTGGGGATCTTCACACGTGACAAGACTCAATAAAAAAATATTATCTAGAACCTCGAACGAGACCTGAAACCGATTTTGCATTTGAAATTAAACCAGACGATTTTTGTTCAATGAGTCATAAACTCTAATGCGGTTTGATGGTTTTTAGAAAAAGTATAAAAATTCTATATAATAATAATAATATATGTTATTAAAAATAAACAAGATGTGGGTGTTAATACGATTATTAATAATCTATATAAGAAATTATCTTTTTAAATGCAGGTTTCTTAGTCTTTTTGCATATTTATTAATAGCTATTGAAATAGATTAACATCTTTGCTAAAAGTTTTAAGGAAGTTTGTACAAAGTCTAAAGGTTGTTTTATACATTTAAAAAATGATCGTGGGTGATTTTCCTTGTGTATTTCAAATCAGTTATTTAGATCAAGATTTTTTTTTTTACAGAATCTAATCATTTGGGTACTTCATTAGATTGTTACTCCCTTATGATATTTTAGAATATAAATGACTGACTAAATAACTATTAAGACAAAGGAATGTTTAGTCCAATGTACTTTAGGACAAAGTAATATCAACTTTATGTTCTTGTATGTGGAGTAACAGTCTGAAGAAGAACATTCCGAATCCCATCTTTAGATTATTACTCCCTTATGATATTTTAGAATATAAATGACGAACTAAATAACTATTAAGACAAAGGAATGTTTAGTCCAATGTACTTTAGGACAAAGTAATATCAAATTTCTGTTTTTATAAGGGGAGTAACAGTCTGAAGAAGAACATTCCGTACACCTTCTTTAGATTGCTACACCCCACAGTTTATTTTATAAGGGCAGTAGCAATCTAAAGATGTGCCTTTATTTATAAAATCGATTGTAAATAAAGACCCAACGAAGCACCTCGAATTAATCCGTTATTACTAAGCTAAGGCAACCACAATTATTCCAAGAGAAATAAATGTTCATTTTTGATTTGTTGGTTTTTAAATAGATATAACAACTTATCTAAATGAATTCTAAGACAGAATGATCACAATGAAAACAAACCGAAAGCATCTGAACGGAAGCAATTCGAAGATACTAAGAAGATCAATAGAGGAGCAACCTCAAATGAAATTTAGATTTAATTTTAATATCAACAATTTATATTAATAATTTAAAGGTTTAAAGGAAAAGAATTTGAACAAATACGTAAATTACACACACTCAATTTATATATATATATATATATATATATATATATATATATATATATATATATATATATATATATATATATATATATATATATATATATATATATTAAAGACTCGAAGTAAAAGGAGAGTTGAGGATTCCGCTTTCAGCGTATAATAGGCTCATAAAAAGAATTTGCGGAGTTTAGGGCGGGTTTAAGCCCAAGGAGCAGGATTCTTGACCCCAACCTGAACTGGGAGAGGGGAAACAAGTCCTACTGCAAGAAGAGAATCAACGGTACTTTTTTAACTACCAACACGAGGGGTACCGGTACCAACAGGTTCGTAGACTCGTCTCACTGGTCAACAGGTTCATTACAGACAGACATTCATATATATATATGTGTGTAGACGCACAGGTGCTTATTTCGATGTAAAAAAGGTTCTCGGTCAAGAGTTTATACACGAGGTCCATGGACTTATCAATTTATAATTTATTCGTATAATTATGGGAGAGGAAGATGTTCAATGAATACATACCAATAATAAATAGTCATAGATTTGTGAAAAGAAGATATATAGAGATGCTAACCGTTACGTGAACAGGTACTTAATTAAAAGAAACTTCGAATTCAAAATGGAAAAATCTAATATTTAAATAGTCATAATATTCAGAATTTTAAGAGAGATGGAGATGCCCAATACATAAATGTATTAAATTATAAACATTAAGTATATAATCAACTTCTTAAGAGAAGCTAACCATTACTCAAACAGACTTAAGTGCTATATCCTTAATTATGTGAGAAGGGATGCCCAATAAATAAATTTAATTTAGACTTTTTAATGGAAGGTAAAAATAAAAGCCAACTCCCAGACCAGTTCAGACTTTTTGAATATACTATGTTCAATAATTTTATGCATACATATATGCCAAGAAATTCAATATTTCAAGGAAAGGTGTTAAATGGATACACACATAGATTGATGGATATACGTTGTCGGTCATTAGCTATGGGATCATTAGGTATAGGACAACGAGTCTTAAAAATTTATGTTACAGAAGGTAGAATTTCAAATTTCATAGAAATTGCTGTAGTAGCTATAGATTCGATTAGAAGACAAATATTGTTTAAAAACCATATTTTCGGACCATATTCTTTGAATAATATTTTTAATATTATATATATATATATATATATTAACTACTAAACTAAACATACTTCCGCTACGAAATAAAATGTTTTAATGTGAAGGAAAATAAATTAAAAGGAAAAAAAATAGTCGTGGGAACGCATAATCATCAGCAGATAAATAGATAGGGATTAAAAAAAGGTATAAAATATTATTATTTTGCATATTACTCGTACAAAAAAAATAACTAAGTAAAGAAGGAAGTAACGTTCGGGGGGAAAAGAAATACTAATAATAGAATAAGAGTAATAAAAGTACATATATATAAGGTATAAGGGAGTTCCGCAAGGTGGCCCCCACCTGCATTGATCCCAATTCTTTTTGTAATGTAAATATTATCTTCAAGACATTTCTAGGTTCACATGGTGTGTAAAAAGGGTAAATTTTTATTAGCCCTGTTGTCGCTAATCTAAATATAAATGCATCAAAGAGAGTTAAGGGTCTTTTAAAATACAACAACAACGAGAAAAAAAGGATTGAACTACTTTTCAAAACGATAGAATATCTGCATATTTATTGATCACAATGTACTTCGGATGGTTTGATTTGCATACTTCTATACTCTAATATTTTTTACTTCTTTTTAAAGGTCTACTTCCGTGTTTATAAGGTTTAGGGGAGGTTGAAGAAAAAGGGTCAAACCTGCATTGGGTGCATCAATTAGGTTACCTGCATTAAACGAAATCTTAACAAAGTAAAGTAAGTATGAAAGGACAATTCTTTAAAGATTTCTTTTTCGGGTAGTTCCAATCTTCGTATGTATATTTAGTTTTTAAGGGGCAACTCTTTATTTAAATGTTTATACGTGAATATATTTTGCATTTTTAGTTTCTCACGATGTTTATTTTCAGATTGAATTAAAAGAAGATTTTTTTTTGTCTGGTTCCATCTTGTTCGTTTTACAATCGGTTTTTATCGATTATATTAGTTTTTTCTATACTTTAAAATGTTGAAATAATTTTAAATTTTCGTTTACGTTTATAACATTTAATTTAACGGTTGTTTCCAACAATAACTTTATTCGATAACTTTATAAGTTCAACAGTATTAGCTAGTTCCGTACAACCGTACAACCCTACCTTATTTTTAAAAAATCGGTTCTCGATCAACAATAAAACTTTCTCATAATTCATTGTGATCCGGAATTAAAATCCAGTAATATCTCATTTAACTTAATGAGCTAAAATTTAATTGATTATTAAACATACATTTTTACATTTTTAACAAATGTTCAACAGGTGATTTTCGTTTTTGATTTTAAGTTAAATCAGATAAATTTTCGTCACTGTTTTTCGATTGTTACTCTCGTTATAAATATCACAGAGGGGAGTAACAATATAAAGAAGGTGTACGGAATGTTCTTCTTTAGACTGTTACTCCCGTTGTAAAAGCAGAAGTGTGATATCTCCCTTCCTTTGCCCTTAGCTACACATGCTAAGTAAACATGCCTTTGTCTTAATAGTTATTTAGTCAGTCATTTATATTTTAAAAGAATCATAGGGGAGTAACGATCTAAGAAGTACCAAATTTTCATCAATATCCCTGAAAATAGAATTTTCCTGGGAAAACAACTTATTCTTGTATAGTTAAATTCGTATTTTAACGGACAACAAACTTTTCTTTTTTTAAATTAAAAATCGTCACACCGATTATAGATTTTTCCTGAGCTGTTTGGAAGGAAAGAACAATTTGTTTATTTATTTCGGAGTATGATTTTGGTAAATATGTATGCCAAATTTCATTAAACATTGATCTATCTAAGCGTGTTCACAAACGGCAGACTACAAGGTCCAACAACAAACAGAAATTTTGATAATAAGTCATTCAGGGAGGGACCTTTAATTAAAAAGTGTATAATCATCAAAATTTCTATTAGACTTTTGGCAATGACAAAACATTTTTCTCCATATATATTTAGTATTTGAGAAAATAAAACTGGGATCAAGTAATTCATGTAAAAAGGTGTTTGAAGTGAAACGGTAGAGTAAATTGGATAGGATGAAACGAAATGCATGTAACGAAGTTTGTGATTCGAGACTCGTATAAGTGAAAGATTTTTTTATAGGTAAATCATAGAAAAATCATGTAAAAATCATTTACCTCCGTGGTGCAATGTTTAGCACTTGTGCCTGCTGAATCAGAGGTTGGTGGATCGAGACTTGTCCAAGGGAAGATGTTTTATAGGTAAATCAACTGTCGACTTAATCCGGCAGTTGGTTGATTGAGTCTCGATCCACCAACCTCTGATTGAGCAGGCACAAGTGCTAAACATTGCACCACGGGGGTAGATGATTTTTATATGATATTTCTTAATAAAACGCAATAAAACTTAGCGTATAAAACTTCGTAACATATCATATAATAACTACATATAATATTATGCATAATATATAATATAATAACTATATACATGAAATATATATCTTTGATAAATAACTATCAAAATTAAAGACAAATTCTCAAACGAACGAATTTAATAATGTAGTGAATTATAACCTGTCAAATCAGCATATTAGCGAACACGCTATCTTTCCTTTTCATACGTATTAATTCATGTCAATAAAAAAAATGTAAGAGGGTATTTTTACATCATTTTTTTGCTTCAAGAGGGATTTTTTACCCCAATAGCAAATAAATGAAATGCTTAAGGGTCTGGGGGAAGAGACGTTATATCCCTATATTTTGTTATATCTCCCTTCCACGTCCCTTCTAGAGTCTTCACGTGTCAATAAGGGAGCTGGAAAAATGTCAAAATGTCATATTAAGAGGGGGTTTTCTACTTTAACCTCGCCCTTTGCTCCCTTAGAATATATATATAAAACTTATTGTAGGGATAATCCACCCTTGTATAAGGGCCTCCTTCACGTTATGAAATTGGGAAGAGAATACATTGGTTTTCTTTTCTTTTCCTTTTTTTTGACATTAATATAAAAAAAATATTAATTTTTTTTTTACATTCAACTAAAAAAAAAATATGACTGCTATAGAAATGAATAATAAAGATATAAGTAGAAATATTGACGTATAAAAGATATTAACATATAAATTCAATTCAATTTTTCCATTTTTGGAAGAGTTCAAAGTTGTGGATTTACCGACGTTTCACCATTCTTTAAGAATAAACTATGTGGAGATCGATTGCGAATTAAATACAATTTGTGGAATGCGATGATAAAATTTGTGGATTTACCGATGTTTCACCATTCTTTAAGAATAAACTATGTGGAGATCGATTGCGAATTAAATACAATTTGTGGAATGCGATGATAAAATTTGTGGATTTACCGATGTTTCACCATTCTTTAAGAATAAACTATGTGGAGATGTGGATTTACCGAAGTTTCATCATTCCTTAAGAATAACTGTGTGGAGATCGAAGACGAATGAAAGACATTTCACCATTCCTTAAGAAAAACAACAACAATTTAAGGATTGCAAAGATCAAAGTTGTGGATTTACTGACATTTCACCATTCTTAATAATAACTTTGTGTAGACAGTTTTATGATCTTTAATTTTAATTAGAATGACATTTTTTAGTAAATCTAATCATTTTCTTGGTATTTGTGAAAAACCCTAAACCATCGTATACATTTTTTTCGAATATAGATGGTGACTCTGTGACTCAGCACTCAGAACTTTAATTATGTTTTTTTTTTCAAGAATCGATAAACAACTCAGATAGGAATCAGAACTTTCTGATTAAGTCCCGTAATTTTTCCTTCTTTGACTAGACTATGTATGTATATTGACAAACGCACAGAGGTAAATGCACTCATAAAATATTATATTTTATAGTCAATACTTATTTATACAGTTATAAGAAAAATAATGTAGCCAAGTAAAAAGAATCCGGTTTGATGATGTCAGTGAAAGAACTTCTTTCTGTAATATTTTTAATTTTTCCCTCTTGTCAAAAAAGGTTTAGGATTTTAACACACTTGTCTAACTGGTTTGAATTATAATGAATCTTTTAATCATTTTTTTTTTTATTTATTTGATTAGAAATATTTCAAGTTTATTTATTATTTAATTTAAATATAAAGCTGTAAAATAACAGTGTAGAGGGATTACTGTAAAACAAATTTTAATAAATATTTTTCAAGTCTAGATATTCTAAAGATCTTAGGGATTACGAATATCCCTTTGGCATTTAAGATTAAATTAAGAACTAATATCGTGGCGTTTCAACCCGTAGAGGGCGGAGAGGTCCTATGAAAGAGCGTATTCAGCTATATGAGTAATGGACACGGGGATAGTGTGTCGCTTCATCAGTTGTAAACCTTACAATAAATTGGCATGTGTAAACAGTAAATCACCAATTTACATAAGCAGCTACCTAAGAGCCGAAATGGAATCATTATCTGAGGTTCCAAGTTGTATGTGAATATCTGTGGATTAATATATATGATTCCAAGTTGTATGTGAATATCTGTGGATCAATAGCTGAGGTTCCAAGTTGTATGTGAATATCTATGGATTCATATCTGTGGTTCCAAGTTGTAAGTGAATATCTATGGATTTATATCTGTGGTTCCAAGTTGTACGTGAATATCTGTGGTCCATAGCTGTGATTCCAAGTTATCTATGAATATCTGTGCTCCATAGTTGAGGTTCCAAGTTGTATGCGAATATCTATGGATCCAAATCAGTGGTTAACCTATCCAAGTTGTGACCCCACCTGATGCTGTTAACTTTATTGATAAGAACAGTTAGCTCAACTGTTATCCTACCCGACCTACCCAGACCCCTTTAGTTGAAATGACATATATACAGTGATAAAACATAGTTTAATTAACAACCAACAACACAGAAAACACAGGATGAAATAACTATTAATCTTGGGGCACTTCTTTAAACTGTTACTCCCCTTAAGAAAAACAGAAGGAAGTAACAATCCAAAGAAGGTGTAAGGAATGTACTTTTTTACGCTGTTACTCCCCTTATAAAAAGCAGAAGGGAGTAACAATCTAAAAAAAAGTGTACGTAATGTTCTTCTTTAGACTTTTAGTGCGAGTAGTGTCCGACTGATTGTTATTTTTGTTAAAAATACCACTTTTAAACAAATAAAAGAGATTATTGTGATATTTGTGTTAACAAATTCATCGAATCAAGAATCAAGTCGATACAACGTGGAACAAGTTTAATTGAGACGCGAGTTTTATACACGCAGGTTTTGAACTTCCCACAAAAACCTCTTCTTTCTTCTTACAAACTTCCACAAACCTACAATTATCAAAAGAGATATTATACTATTTATTTTTCTACTACTTTATTAAATTAGACAGTTCAATTTACTTTTAAACTTTCTTCAATTTCTTTTTATATTTCTAATTTACTATCTCACACAATTAATTATAACATTGTTGCTTTTTAAAGTGTGATAATTAAATAATTTAATCCATAACAGTTAAGAAACGTTTCGACCCTACATCAAAAAGGTCAGCATCAGTCTTTATTTATAAAATGACCAAAAATAATCAGTTACATTGATGTCTTATATTTATATTGGGTAATTACTTTTGATAATAAATTTAATTAAATTTAGTCTAATCACGGTTAGTGTTATCAACCGCTTAGTGTAATCACGGTTGATTTTATCAATTGCTTAGTGTAATCACGTTAATGTTATCAACTGCTTAGTGTAATCACGGTTAATGTTATCAATTGCTTAGTGTAATCACGGTTAATGTTATCAACCGCTTAATGTAATCAAGGTAATGTTATCAACAGCTTAGTGTAATCACGGTTAATGTTATCAACCGCTTAGTGTAATCACAGTTAATGTTTTTTTTCTTTTGGGTTTTAGTCCCAATCAACTGCCAGGGTTATTACAGGACGGGGGTTATCCGGCCACTTTACTCATCTAATCGATGAGATCATCAGTGTGAAACATGTCTTGCCCCGCTGAGATTCGAACTCACAGCCGGGGTTTAGACCTTGGTTTCAAAGTCGAGTGCGCTAACCCCTCGGCTACACCGGCCCCCTGTACACAGTTAATGTTATCAACCGCTTAGTGGAATTACAGTTAATGTTATCAACAGCTTAGTGTAATCACGGTTAATGTTATCAACAGCTTAGTGTAATCACGGTTAATGTTATCAACCGCTTAGTGTTTTCAAAATAACATGGTACGGGCCTAAGCAATATCAATGCCTAAAACATTTTTCCATCATTGTTATCTATGTCAAGATGATTGGAATTCTGATTTATCATTTTCAGGGAAACGACTGGAGCGATGGCAAGGGGGATGTGCATCGGAAATCCTTTCTTTCTCAGCAAGGTAACTTCACCACACCTCTACCTCATTTCTACGAAGGACCGAAGTCGGAACTCAGTTTGTTTTACATCAATGATTCGGATTCGTATTCTATCATCAACAAATTTACTTAAGCTCGAAGTTGATTTGTTTTGTTTTAATGCTGATGGCAAGGTTTTTTAGGTTGATGGTTAGTTGTGGCACAAGTGATGTTTACTTTTCAAACTAAAAATGAGTCCTTCGAAAGGTTATAATGTACATGTAAGTGCAAACATATATGTATACGTTAATTTTTTTCTACAAGATTTATCCCGAGTAGTTCCTAAATAAATTATATAATAAATAATGTACATTGTTATTTATTATTATTTTTTTATTTGCTAATGTGTCATAAGTATTGTTTAGTTTTGAAATTTACTTTCTCCTGTAGTACCTTTTGCTTATTATTATCAGTGGGTTAATGTTATCACTTTTTCAGGGTCCCGAAGTAATTATATTAAGCGGCGTGCTCTATAGAGAGACAAAAAAATAATTTGAGATATTGATGAAAATAAATACGATTTATCTGAAAGTCGAAATCAAAATGTATATAATAAACTTTTTAACACCTATATATATTAAATATATTTAAAAATGAATTAATAATACTTCTTTAGATTGTTACTCCCCTATGTTGTTTTAGAATCAAAATTTCTTTGACTAAATAACTATTAAGAAAAAGGGATGTGTAGTCCAATGACCTTTGGAACAAAGGAATATCACACTTCTGTTTTGATATGGGGAGTAACAGTCTAAAGAAGAACATTCCGTACACCTTATTTAGATTCAATTTTTACGTTTTTGGTAGTTTTCATACTACGGAAAGTTAAATTTTAATTTAAATCAAATTATAATTATTATTAACTACGGGAAACAGACAGTGAAAAATACACTCCCGTACAATCCCGGCGCTGGAGTGTATTTTTCACTGTCTGTTTCCCGTAGTTAATAATAATTATAATTTGATTTAAATTCTTATTTAGATTGTTACTCTCTTCTGTTTTTTATATAAGGGGAGTAACAATCTAAAGAAGTTCCGAATTAATTGCATGAAATATTATGATGGTATTTAAATTCAGATGATCTATCTTGGATTAAATTATGGGCAATAAATCTTCCAGAAATTATCTTGAATTTAGATTCAGGAGATTACCCCAAACTGTTACCGCACTTTAGAAGGTATATATAGCTTAGTAAACCCCGACTAATTATTCCATACACATATCCCACTTGTAGATATTCAAGGATTACTCAAATCCCAGTGTATACCTGTGTTTTAGGAAATCTGAAATCTACCTTTGAATCAGGGAATGAACAATATTATAAAGATGCCTTTAAATCTACTCTGATGAAGTATTTTCTAGATCCAATTAAATTACTGAAATTGAGCCCTTACATTGATAATAATTACATAGATATGATAAATTTTAATTTTTTAAATTAAATACCTTCTTCATCTGTTTATTTTTAAGTAAGGTGACACTAACCTGTAACAGAAATATAAGAAATATATAAATATAATTAAAAAAATGATCAAAGATTTAAAAATTCTAGGCATATTATAATTAGTCTAAAGAAAGGTAATAACGTAATTACAGATAAGGTTAGTGATGTGAAATATTTGTTACGTACATATTTCAAAATATTTTATGCTTGAATTTTGTTATATTTAATACTTTTATGTTTCATTTTGAAATTATTTATTGTATTTTAGTAAGTTTTCAACATATAACTACTTAGAATTACTTAAGTGCTCGTAATGCTTATTAATTTAGTAACGAGCCTCTCGAGGTCTGCCTCTGGCGAGCGTTTTAGGAACTTACGTCATACAATTATTTGCGTTAGTTAGTTTTCCCTTACAGGTTTCAGTTTCCAGGACTGAGATTGTCATTTAACTAAATTTTGGTTCAGCTAAATTAATCCAGAAAATAGTGGGCATAAAAGTTTCTAACTAACATCAAGCTAGAATTTTGTGTATTAGTAAATCTTTTGGTGCCTTTTAAGAATATAATATGATCGACTAAAATCATCTGTGGGACATAGTTTGGTAATATAGGCATTTGAAAATAACAAACCAGTGGAGAGCGGCCATGTCCCACCCATTATGGTGGACAATGTGATTCTATTTTTTATTCTTAGTAAAAAATTAGTCAGTAGACCAAAATTTAAGTTGATGTTAGTTTGTCATTTAACAGGACAGTTATTCAAATAGTACTCCACATCAAAGTAGTCACCTATCAAGTAACAAACCATCGCCAACTGTATTTTTGATCTACTAACTAATTACGTACTCAGAATCATAAAAATCACATTGTCCATCATAATGGGCGAGACATAACCCCTTTCAACCGGTTTGTTTTTTTCAAATGCCTATTGCCAAGTTATGTCCCGCAGACGAACTTAGCCAACCATATATTCTTAAAAGTCACCAAAAGATTAACTAATTCACTATATTCTAGCTTGATTTTAGTCAGACACTTTTGAACTAATATGCGTAAAGATTTATCAACCTGACTACTGACTATTATAGTAAAGAACTAGAAATAATAAATTTGCAAATATTCTGAAAAACTTCGTTATTGATTAAATTTGAACGGAAAAAATTGTTGAAAGTTTTGTGTCAACTATACATATATTTTTAGATATTTCTGGTTCTAAATGAAGATTTCTTCTCTCAATAATGGCACTCCAGAGCCCGATGATTGTACGGAGAAAATTAATTTAAAGTATGAAATAATTTTTTTTAAGGAAATTCAATATATATATAATATCAGACATAACGTCTTAATGACGTTATGTCTGATGTTGGAACAGTTCCTATGTGTCACGCTTGCGTGGCACATCCCTTGGTGTCTCTCGTAAATTGTGTAGCCTATTTCAGTGTGCAAAAACACGGTATTACTCTGCTGATGTGTTTTGCCAGCCAAGCAAGAATGGCGGTATGAGAGCACGCTCGTCTCTGATAAGTCCTATATCTGATCATCTTGATCTAGTATAGGTCCAGATTTGGGTGGGCATCGTCGGGCCCCTGATGAGTCGGACGCGACGAAACGATGCAGGACATGGCGTAATGCCGAGCCAACATCTTAATGACGTTATGTCTGATGTTGGAACAGTTCCTACGTGTCACGCTTGCGTGGCACATCCCTTGGTGTCTCTCGTAAATTGTGTAGCCTATTGCAGTGTGCAAAAACACGGTATTACTCTGCTGATATATATATGTAGGTACACTAATTTAATAAATTTAATATTTAGTTAATATCTAATAAATTTAATATTTTTTGTAATAAAAAATATTTTTTGTTTTATTTATTTTATTTTTTTAACATCATTTTTTTTATTGTCGTTTTTAAAATATATCAACATGTCAATTATGACGACTAAATGTCCCTACATATTTAATACTTGTGTGCACAGAAAATTATAGTCGTCGTCGTCGTATCCCCTCACAATGGTAGTGCGGGGGTTGAATGTGTGAAAGGAGGGAACATATGTGATATAAAGAGATTGAATAGACGCGGAGGCGGGAAGTTACCCTTGGTAACTCCCAATATGTGGAAGCCATATCAGTAGGGATCATGGTTTAAAGAGGGTGGAGTGACTTGGTATCTAAGATGCAACCCCCTCCTTCACTAAGAAGTTACTGGTTCCAAGCAATTCTAGGGAGGCGGCAGTTTTTTCTTCTTCCCTCAAACCCTCAGTATATAAAAACCCGCCTCTCTTATCACGTATGGTGGATATGTGGAGGGAATGGGGGATGTCAGACGATGAGGGTGGAATTTTTCTCAAAGATGCCCGCCCCCAGTTCCCACCCCTCCTAATATAGCCCATTTCCTAACCTTTAAATAAAATATATAAAAATCCTCTTCACTGCGTTTTCCTGAATCTTTAGAGTTATCAACTAATCATCAAAGAACGATAGAAGTCACTTCGAAGATCTCTTGTAATTTCATTTCTTAATTATGATTTTTAAACTTCGGATTTTTCTGTTACACAATTAAACCCAACTAAAAACTATTTACCAGCGCAAGAAAGACACGAGTATTTTAAGTTGGTAGCTTTGGAATTATCAGGTTGAAGCGTCTTGCGATAAATTAAATCTAATTTTGGAGTTATCTTTTTGTTTTCGGTTATCTTTTGAAGACTCCAAAAAAATTTATTGGTTTATATATTTATATATTAATAATCCTCATTTTGAGCATTATAAACCACAACTTGCCACTTATTATACAATGTATGTAGCTGTAAACTAGACTCTATTTTAGATAGAGCTGTGAACCAAATTATATTTTGGATAGAGCTGTAAACTAGATTCTTTTTTTTAGAAAGAACTGTGAACTAGACTCTAGTCTAGATAGAGCTGTGAACTAGACTCTAGTCTAGATATAGCTGTGATCTGGACTCTATTATAGATAGAGCTGTGAACTAGCCTCTATTTTAGATATAGCTGTGAACTAGACTGTAGTCTAGATAAAGTTATGAACTAGACTCTAGTCTAATAGAGCTGTGAACTATATTTTAGTCTAGATAGATCTGTAAATAAGACTCTAGTCTAGATGAAGCTGTGAACTAGGCTCTAATCTAGATAGAGCTGTGAATTAGACTCTAGTCTAGATATAGCTGTGATATAGACTCTATTATAGATAGAGCTGTGAACTAGTCTGTAGTCTAGACACAGAGCGATTAACTTGACTCTATTCTAAATACAGATGGAATCCTAGTCATATTAACAGTTCTATGCAGTCACATACGCTGAACTCCTAGTTCCATACTTAATCTGTCTGGCACTGATGATGACTTAACGAACACATACTTAACGAATTAACGAACATAAAACAAAACAATATTAATTCCCCATCTTATACTCAAAGGCAATTAGTCAACGTTAAATCATCTAATCAAAAACATAACAAATTGTTTTAAAAAAAAAACAACCACGCCCGATTTCTTCATCTGAAACGCCTTAGTTCCTTCCATGAATCTATGAACCGTCCAAAGAATAAAAAAAAAAAAAATCAAACGACAATTGAAAACAAGTTGAACAAAAACAAAAAAAGAACGCACACAATGGACAAAAACAATGGATCGTAAATAACAATGGCGTTATAAGATATCAGTGTGAACGACTCTCAGCTTGGAATTCAAGTCAATCGATCGAGGCGACATCTATTCACCCCAGTTACACAACTGAACTAAACAAATAAATAACTCTCTTGAGGACAATATCAACATTTTATTTCCTTTATAAAAAAAAATCTATTGAAAAAGATTTATAACTGAATGATTGATTTAATGCTTAACAGAATATATGTAACTAATGATTTTATTATCATAATATATATGTATATATATATATATATATATATATGCATAGAGAGAGAGAGAGAGAGAGAGAGAGAGAGAGAGAGAGAGAGAGAGTTCTAGATCGATAATGTAATTTATCACAAGGCGTAGGTGCTTCAATAGCTTGGTAAGAACATAGTTCAGTTCTAAGCCCTCTATATATAATTTTGGTTTTACGGCAAAGATGTTTGATAAAATGTCCTGAATGTATTCAGGAATTATTTTATTTACAGCATATCCCCAGTTTAAGTTGTGTATAGGTGTAAATGACAAAAAATTTCATTTTTCGAGAAAATGTTACTCTTTATAATAATTTTTGTTTGTTTTGAAATGAAGAATTGTCATATTCAAAATTCCGTACTATGTAAGCTGCACTTAAAGTACCGGTGTGGAAATCCCACACATGACTTCCATGAAATGTTGTGATGTCAATACGTGAGCAAGAGAGAACTCAGTATAAACTACATCGTACAAACAGCTAATATCGATTATAGTTTTGCAACAAAAATCCAAAATTAAACAAAAATAATAATGATAATAAAAACAATTAAATATATAGTTAACATAAAAATAAAATGTTACCTTAATAAATGTCGGTAGTATGTAAAAATATTAGAGAGAGAGGAGGTTTGTTTACATATAGAGTTCAAGGTGAGTTTATGCGAAAACAAAACAAATTTATTAATCTTTATCCTTAATAACAATAAATCGGTCAATTATTTCGAATAATATAAGAGCTCAAAGTCGAAAATTTAACAAAAATTTAAGGTAGAAGGGATGGTCCTACGACAAAAAGTCATATGACAAAAGTTGTAGATTATTTAAAATTGGTTAAACTGGTGTTATCCGCTTTTCGATAAGACTTTCAGTTTAGCCGCAATTTGGTTCCGAAAAAACCTTTAAAAAAACACTAAAATACCAATATCTCCCAAACCGCTTGTCCGATTTTGCTCAAAAAGTTTAGGTACAATCTACCATATAGGACACATATATATCCTAAAGGAAATTGAAATCAAATAAAGCCTACTAAAGTTATCGTCGACGGACCGATTTCGTGCTTAAGTGACTGTAGCTCCGAAACGTCGTAAGCTACGATGTTCGGGTTGCCGAAAAATTACAATTTTCAAGTTTTCGGTTATATTTGATTTTTGTTTTTTTTTGAAAAATGTTACTCTTTATAAAATTGTTTATTTAATATCCTAAGGTAATTTATGTTATAAAAAAAAAAAAAAAATTGTGTCAGAAATTACCCTCCTCCCTACTGTCCTCCAGTTCGGGTTGCCTATACGTGTAAATTCCAAAAAAAAAAAAATTATTTGAGAAAAAGATCGGAACTTTTTATTTATTTATTTATTTTTTTAAACAGACATATGATTAAATTTATATTTAAATGGAATAAATCTTACTTTTTTAAATAAGAATTATACAATCTGTTATATATATATATATATATATATATATATATATATATATATATATATACATATATATATATATATATATATATATATATATATATATATATATATATATATATATATATATATATATATATACATATATATATATATATATATATATATATATATATATATATATATATGTGTGTGTGTGTGTGTGTTCCTATGTGCGAATTTATACACACACACACACACACACACAAAACACACACACATATATATATATATATATATATATATATATATATATATATGTGTGTGTGTGTGTGTGTGTGTGAGTGTGTGTGAGTGTGCCTATGTGCGTATTTATACACACACACACACACATATATATATATATATATATATATATATATATATATATATATATATATATATATATATATATATATATATATATGTATTTATGTATTATGAATCACATTAATAATTTACAGGAAATGCATGATAATATATTATGGTGAAGACGCAACAAGACAATCCTTTTTAAAAAGGAAATATACGATAAATAGTTAACAATAAAATAGATATTTATTTCTAGTTAACGTTCTTCTTTTTTTCACATTCTATTCTATTTCTATCTCATTTATAAAACATTTATGTGAAGTAAAAAAAAAAAAAACATGTTAGAATGACTAATGCAATTTTTCTTATAAGGAAACAGTATAATTTATTATGAAAAACGTGAATAATACATTCTAAAAAAAAAAAAATAAAAAAAATAAAATCGTGCTATCGTTATATTTTATTTAATAATAATAATATAACAAATCTATAATGCTCCCAATGGTCCCAACTTGGTTTAATGGGTCATAAATTCCATAGTTTTCTGGTGAAATCCATGTCAATATGGGCTTTTGGTCTTGTGATTAGCTTCCCATTCTGGAACCATATTCAGAAGTATGGTAGAAATACAGGAAATTTACTATAAGAAGCCTACGAACTAAATTTAATGGGCAAGCCTATATATTTACTACTAGGTGCCAGTTAAGGGTAAATAAATTATATATTGAGGAATCCTTCAAATGTTTGTAATCAGAGAATATAATAAAATAAAAGCAATTTACTTAAAGTGTATAATGTAGTAAATAAAATGTATAATCAGGAATCCTTCAAATGTTTTAAATGAAAGATATAATAAAGTAAAAGCAAATTACTTAAAGTATATAATGTAGTAAATAAAATGTATAATCAGGAATCCTTCAAATATTTTAAATAAAAGATATAATAAAATAAAAGCAAACTACTTAAGATTTTTAGTGCTCTTTTTTCTCAAATTTATTGTATTCTTATCATTTTAAAATCTATCATTTTCGTTCTTATCATTGTTCCTAACACTTATGAAGCTCAGTCTCCCTGAGCGAAAGCTTTGTGCATGAAATAATACAAATAAGGCACGCTTGACGTAAGTACGTGGGGCGAAAATCACCGGTTTCTGTACATTAAAGTTAAAATTATTAAGTGTAATATAATTATACTAATTTTAATAGTAATATTCTTTTTCTACTCTTCAAGACCTTTAAATTGATGTATAACATGTTATGGTAACTAAAACAATGTTTAGTCACCCACCATATTGGCCGCCATCTTGAAAATTTTAATAATTGCATATTCTTTTTCTTCATTTCAAAACCTTTAAATTGATGTATAACATGTCATAGTTACTAAGAACTTTTTTAGTCGCCCGCCATATTGGCCGCCATCTTGAAAATATTACGTGAGAAATTTTAATAGTTGCATATTCTTTTTCTTCATTCCAAGACCTTTAAATTGATATATAACATGTCATGTTGACTAAAATCTTTTTTTTTAGTCCTCCGCCATATTGGCCGCAATCTTGAAAATATTAAGTGTGAAAAATCCAAAATGTGTCCAGTTGTCTCAAATACCGAGATGCACCTGTGTACCGAATTTCATGTTCCTAGCTATAGCAGTTTATGAATTGAAACAAGCAACGGACAGACAGATAGACAGACAGACAGACAGAGCCGTTATTTAAGGTTTCTTTTTGTACTTAGTACAGAAACCTAAAAGTATACAAATCACGGACTTTTATTCCAACAAACTCGTTCAGTCTTCTCATACTTTCTACTCTGCAAGTCCACATAAGAAAACCTCTTCAATTAGCAAACTACTTAAGTTGTATATTTACATTTGTTGATATTTTTATGATTTTGATCAAAAAAATCAATGGATGGAGAATGGGGACTATTAAAATAAAAGTAAGTTTATTGAGTAAGTTTGTTTGAGTTGTCACAAACCGATTTATCCTTTAATAAAAACAAAAATAATATTTTCATTGTTCACTTTTTTATTTCAGTTGAAAAGAAATGGAAAAAAAATTGTAACTGTGGTTTTACAACTGATTAACTTACTGAATTATTCAGTTATTTTCTAATCCTATTAAACAAAATTACTGAATAAAAACCATTCAGTTATTTAACTGAAGAACAAAGTTTGATTTTCTTTAACCACAATTACGCATTGTACAAACGCATTCAAAGAATATTATATTCATGAAAAAAACAACACAAATATAATGGGTCCAAGAATCGTACCTTAAAGAACACCCGAAAAGTACTTAATACATATGAATGAAAAATAAAAAAAGGGTTATTCAAGTTCCGTAGCACATTTGCATATTATTTCGCTCTGTTTGCTTTTAGGTTTAGACCCGTGGAGTACATATTTTTCAAGTTCCCACAGGTACTTTTTTTCGGTATGGTACTCATGGTAAAGAGGGGTCGAGGAAGTACTTTTGTCCATAAGGGTTCCTTTGAGATGTGTACTTAGCCCTTTGCATAAGAAGTAAGCATTCTTTATAGTAGTAGTATATATTTTTTTCAAAATGATTTTAGTGGTAACTGAGTATAATCTTATGAGATCATTTAAAAAGAAATATGGCTAAATCCAAAAGCGTTTTAAAGGAATAGAGTTACAAGTTATTTCAAAGCATTTTAAAGGAATAGAGTTACAAGTTACTTCAAAGCATTTTCAACCAAAAGCGGTTTAAAGGAATAGAGTAACACGTTAATTCAAAGCATTTTAACCCAAAAGTATTTTAAAGGAATAGAGTTACAAGTTATTTCAAACCACAAACGTTTTAAAAGAATAGAGTTACAAGTTACTTCAAAGCATTTTCAACCAAAAGCGGTTTAAAGGAATAGAGTAACACGTTAATTCAAAGCATTTTAACCCAAAAGTATTTTAAAGGAATAGAGTTACAAGTTATTTCAAACCACAAACGTTTTAAAAGAATAGAGTTACAAGTTACTTCAAAGCATTTTAAAGGAACACAGTTACAGTTATTTCTGTATAGTTATTTGACGTCACAATTCTATAAATACTATCTTAATTTGCATTAATGTGTAACGTCATCGGAGTTATGTCACGTCATTCAATAAAAAAAAATTAGGTCTCTTAATAATTTGACGTCAGAGTTAAAATTAAGCTCAAATGATGTCATATTATGTAAAAAAAGACAATATTTGACGTCATTTGAATTATTATTTAAAGGTTAAATGCTATTTAACCTTTATTAATTATTATTTATATGCAGATCTCTACAAACTACCTTAAACCATTAAGTTATTCAATGCGAGTTTACAGAAAACTTATCTATAATTATAACTACAGACGACAGATTAAAATTTGAACCTTTTCACATAATTGGGATGGGTTAAAAAAATGTTGATTGATTTATACCCTTTGAATCCAAAAAAGTGGTGTGACGACTTAGTGACCGTTTTTTGTGTGTCGTCTACACAGAGGTGTGGAGCCTAAACTACTAGACCAATTTCGATGAAAGAATTATCGTAAGAATCTTGGATTGGAGAGTTTGGATTCGACGGATATTGGAAGGCTTGGTGCTACCCCACATTTCTAAGCTGTAAGTCCAAGCTGGTTTTAAGGCTAAATATTAAATACGACGTTTGTAATTCAAAGCAAGATATGACCTGCGATCCAGAAGGTAGACACCGTTATAAGCAGCAACTTATAATGGTTTGAAATGTCCGTATGTTTTGTTTTTTGAATGATCCTATATAGGTGAAGACCAAGGTGACGGACTGTGTCGGATAGTAGGATATGAACTTGGTTAAGAATGACTCGAGAAATGCGGTATGACAAACACTTTTCTGTTCATTAATCCATTTTCCCCATTTCCTTAACCCAGGTCCCAGAAGGAGAAAAGTAACTAGCTGTTATTGGATGCAGTTTGAGGATTATCGTGGACAGATAAGATAGCCTTGTCATCTCCAAAGGTGGCAAGCACTGAGGAAGGATGTTGAGGGATGTCATGAGTGAAAATGGAACATAGGAGAGGTCCTACGATACTGCCCTGAGGTACCCCAGAACTTAAAGGCCAGATTGATGAAAATAAGGTTCCTAAACTTCCACGAAAGTATCCATAGGTGATAAAGGATTTAAGGATAAGGTAATGTAAAGATGTAAAGATTGGTAATAGTAAAGAATAGGATGCCTTTCAGTTTCCAAAGTAGCCCTGCCTGGTAAACCCTATTAAAGGCTTGCATCTCGTTCAGGAAGACAACTGAGAAATAATTTTTATTCTCGAGGTAGGACGCAATGGAATCAAAAATGCAGTGACGCTCCCGTGGAAGTTTAGGGACCTTATTTTCATCAATCTAGCCTTTAAGTTCTAGGGTACCTCAGGACAGTATCGTAGGACTCTCCTATACTTCATTTTTACTCACGACACCCCTCAACATTCTTCCTCGGTCCTTACTACCTTTGCAGATGACAAGGCTATTCTGTTTGTCCACGATTCGCGTAATCATGAGGTCAGATAGGAACACTATAAGTTTGGAAAGAAGGAGCATTTCTAGGAGTTTTCCGATCACTGGAAGAAGACTAATGGGACGATAGGATGAGCTTTGAAGGTTTAGGAGTCATAACAATGGCGGAGAATTTCCATTGAGTTTGGAATTGTAAAGACAAAGTAGCATGTGTGCATGAGGAATAGGATACTTTTCCTTGGAAGGTGTTAAATTATTACGGAGGTAATAAGGCCGTAAACGGGAGATAGACTTTAAAAGAGTAAATCCACCAAAATCAAATTTTTATCGCCATCAAAACACGTATATGAGGAAGTAAAAATGAAACTGCCTTTTTTAAAAGAAAAATCCTACCTCAACGAAATAAAAATTAAACTCCTTCTTTCCTTGACCTTCTTTTTTAAATGAAAGTTAAAAAAGAAAAAGAAAAAAAAAAATGTAGGGGAAATGAAAAATGAAAAAAAAGAAAAGAAAAAAGAAACAGGGTTAGTAGATTTCAAGGGCAGTTAAAAAGTTTAAAAAAAAAAAATCAGGAAGTGGTAGCCCCAGAATTAATTGTGGAGAAAAAGAGCAAGGGGGAAAATTCTGACCGAGAGAAATAATGTTTTAAGTAGAAGAGGGGGCACCCCAACTTTTTTAAAAATCTACTTCAGCCCCTGTTTTCATTTTAAAGTCAGGTCTTACTTATTAACTAGAATGAGGGGGGTTGGCGGCCCTTCGAAATTTTTTTTAAGGGCTTTTTTTCATTCATTCACTTTTTTCTCTTCCTCATTTTATCTTTAGGGGTTCTTTTTTTTTAATTTTTCATAGTAAGATTGAAAGAGATGATATTCTAACTTATTTTTATTAAGTTATGAATGATTCCTTTTAATACATAAAAAAAATACATTTTTGACTCATTGACATTACTGAATTAATTTTGTGAGACTCTTTTATGATAAAACAGTTTTTCTTTTCGGTATATATTTCTTGACAATTTTTTAAAAGTAAAAAATAAATTTTATAACTTCTTTAAAGGCCGATTAATTAATTAATTAATTAATAGCTAATTATTCTATTGTCATGTTCACGTACATAATATGTGTATGTACATAATGTGAACATACATAAATGTCATAAACAGCTTGGGTTTCCGGTGAACGGACCAAAATACATATATGTACAATGTACATTAATCTGAACACGTTTCTGCTTTTTAGAAAGTTGGGAAGTTGAATTTAGGATACAAGATTTGGAGGCAAAATAAGTTAAAATAAAAGAGTGTAAAAAAAGCATCCCTAAATACCTCTTTTGGCATAATTAATATAATAGAGATATTTAAAAAAAATAATATATATAATAATAAAATAAAATAAAAAATCTGACTCAACTTGAACAAAGATTTATCGTGTGTATTATCACATCATCGCTGCTTCTCATTTTTCTATCACATCATCATGGTTGTTTTGGTTTTTGCATGAGCAATAATGAATCCTAACTGAATCCCAAAATAATTTGGTAGGAATTGTTATTAAGCATCATAAATAAGTTAGGACAATACTTCTTATTTAGTTTAATGACCCATTCATTTTATTTAGTTTGGTGTCCAATTAAAGCAGTCACCTCGCATATCCAATGACCAATTGACACATGACTTTGTAAACAAATTGAAGATGTGGTGAAGAAGGTGGTAATACATGATACAAGACTATTAACTAAATTGAAGATGTGGTGAAGAAAGTGGTGATGCATGATACAAGACTTATAACTAAATTGAGGATGTGGTGAAGAAGGTGGTAATACATGATACAAGACATAACTAAATTGAAGATGTGGAGAAGAAGGTGGTGATACATGATACAAGACTAATAACTAAATTGAAGATGTGGTGAAGAAAGTGGTGATGCATGATACAAGACATAACTAAATTGAAGATGTGGTGAAGAAGGTGGTAATACATTAAAGAAGACATAACTAAATTGAAGATGTGGTGAAGAAGGTGGTAATACATTAAAGAAGACATAACTAAATTGAAGATGTATGGTGAAGAAGGTGGTAATACATTAAAGAAGACACAACTAAATTGAAGTTGTGAAGAAGAAGGTGGTGATACATGATACAAGACTAATAACTAAATTGAAGATGTGGTGAAGAAGGTGGTGATACATGACAGTTGTTCATATTTTTATACTGCAAGACAACCATAATGTTGTTCCCTAGAGCACTCTAGAGGCTAGTATTCGAAATAGTAATAAATTAACTAACCATTTTTCTCGATTCAGTCGAGCCACTTCAATTAATAACTGATCATTTGAACACTATTAATTGATCGTAATCAATGAACTGAATCAGGTTTAAGTTTGATTTGATACAACAATACAACATCTTTACTAATTAATTTGAGAAACAAAAATAACAATTGTAATGTTTACAATTCTTCTTCTTGAAATGTACTTCTCTAAAGTTAGCTCGTTTTTTTTTGTTTTTGTTTTTTTATTTACTAAAGGTTGTTTTTCTTGTTTAGGTACAAGAATTAGATTAGAGTATTGGATTCAGTAGAAGGGGAAGAGTGGAAAAAGGAATAAAGTCCTATCAACTCACAAGTAGGAAGGGAGACAAGAGAACTTTAAGGTGTTTTATTTCAATTACAAACAGAATAATCCTAGGGGGATTTTGTACTCCCCCCCTCCTCCATCCTGTTTTTACTTCAACTTACAACATCCATCCCCTTATTCCAAGTTTGTTCTTCTAGTTCTTTCCCTCTTCTTCCAGATGGTATTACCGTTAGGTTAAGGTTTTGATGTAAAACGATTCCTTCAAGAAAAGAATCAAGGGAGGCGGTATGTTCAAGAATAGATTTCAAGGAGGGCGGTATGTTTGTTTATGAACTTTGGGATATATAATTCTCCATTTTTCTCCATCTTCCTAATCTTTATTTTTATTCCCATTTAAAGTAGTATTCTGAAATTTTAACATTATTAGGAAATTACATATATATATATATATATATATATATATATATATATATATATATATATATATATATATATATATATATATATATATATATATATATATATATATATATATATATATATATATATATATATATATATATATATATATATTCAAAAACTTTTATTTTAAAATACGTCCCTCCACTAAAAATAACTTATTGAAAGAAGACTGCTTTCAAGCAAGAGATGTCATCTTCAGAGGAGATGAGATTTAAACGACTTTTATACATTGCGCATGCCCGTGACGATCCCGCACACTGATTGGTTGGAACAAACCTATAATGTACGGGTAGTAACAATATAACAATATTTTAACAATATATAGTTATAGTTAATAAACCGGAATTAGTAAACAAAATTAACAATTGAGTTGCTTTATCTATGTTATTCAAATATCAATTGATGTTAAAATCTCACCCTAATAATTAATTTACTTGTGCATTATAATCTTTTATGATAATATATAAATAAAATCGTATGTAAATGTATTTAAATGTTATATTAAACATTATTTTAAAAGTCCACAACAACTTTTTAATTAACTTATTTAAATTGTTAATACTTTTTAAAAAAGAAATGAGGATAGAAAGGAAAAGAAAAAAAAAAAAAATTGATTTAGTTATTTAAGTCTGGGGTTATCTTTATTATTATTTTTTTTTATAGGGGTTACCGCCCATTTAGTTTTTTTAACGTTAAATAAATTCTTAAACGTTTCTGATGGAGATTTGAAACAGTAGGTGAGGCCTGAGATTCCAAGATAATTAGTACCCTTCTCCCAAATCCTTGAGGAAGGTTCATGAAAATTGGTACCCTCTTATACAAGAGAATGGTACTAAGGATATTTTTGTACCACATTTTATGATGAAGGTACAAGGTTCTGGAAGTTAACTTCTGGTTAAACCGGTTCCGGAATACACCTTAAAGCATCTCCACTCCTATTTTCTTTTTTTTTTTTTTTTTTCATTTGATAGGAAGCCAAAAAAGATTTAAATATTTATATACATAATATATAGTTTATGTAGTTAGGGTTCATTTCTGTGAAAGAATTTTCCCAAAAAAAAGCGTCATGGTTTATAAATAAATAAATATAAGGTGGCTCATTATTTTTCTTTCTTATCAAAAATATATTGAAGCTAACATTCATTACCGGTATAATATATATATATATATATATATATATATATATATATATATATATATATATATATATATATATATATATATAGATGTTACAAACCTACAAAGCACAAAGAGGTTAAAAAGTTGGCTATTATTTAATTAATATTTTCCCAACAATTTATATTAAGATCTTTTTTTTTAAATAAAAATAAAATATTATACAGTGTCGTATACAACTTTGTATCCTCGTTCTGTGTAATTGCCAAGTTAGAAATTAGTTTTAAATTTAAACATGTAGAGTGATTTGGTAAAGATAAATGTTTGAGTTTGTGGGGGGCATAAAATAGAGAGGGGGCAGACAAACTGGGAATTGAAACTGGGAACAAATAACTGGGGATTGGGGCAGACAAACAACGTCGTTTACTTGTACTGGATAAATTAGACCTATAGAACTTAACTGGACAGAGGGAGACATGGCTAAACATATAATAATATTATGTTATGTTCTCATCTGAAGCTTCACTTATTTTTTTACATACATTTTGCTTCCGAGCTTACCGAAGGTAACGGAAGCATTGTGTTCACTTTTGAGAACGAAAAAATTTTATGCCTCCGATTTTAAAAATTCCAAGACAGAAATCCGTTTCAGACATCAGGGAACATTTTTGGTCTCGTGTCTGTCTGTCTGTCGGTCTGTGTCCGCGAATTATGAAACGTGCGATGATAACTTGAGTAAATGTCGACCGATTTTGACGAAATTTAGTAGACATGTTCATTTTACCAATGCTCAGGACGAGTTCGTTGGACAACGTTATCCGTCCAAGCGTTCACGAGCAACTCTCGCGTAAACGTGAACTTCAAATATAAACCTGGAATTTTAGGTCGGGAGAAAAATCTAACTTCATCTATTCAATGAGACAAACATTTTTTTCAAATACAATTTTTTAGTAAAACCAATAGCGACACCGCTATGAAGTGTTAAAGATCGCTAAAACTATTAATAGTTTTTACACTATAAACAATATAAGAATAATGTAATATAAATATAATTTTAATGTTAATATAACAATAAAGTACATGATAGGATGCGAGGAAGCTATGTGCCACACTAATTGGCAGTCTATTTTTGTTGGAATACTAGCTTTAAAGTCTATAATAACTCATGTAATTTATTTATAGCTTCCGAGCTTACCGATAACGCAAGCTATGTGATCGTTCTAATGAACAACCTTTTCTTTATGCCTCCAATTTAAAAAAAGTTGGTTCAAAATTGAGTTTTCGTAAGATACATTTAATTATTATTGAAAATTTTATCAAAATGTATCATAAAAAAATAACTTCTCCTCGGAAAGGAATCGAACCCGGTCTCTCTCCGTCCTCGTTTAAAGATATTTGTACCGGGAAAACGGCTTATATCGGTGTACGTTTTAAAAATTTTTAATTAATATCGCCGGAACCTTTTTCGAGAAATACCTTTTTTCAGAGTTTTCGGGAGATAGTATCCCCAAATTTGGAGTAAAAAATTATTTTTTTCGATTTCGCTCCAGGGTATGATTTTTCTGAACCTGCATACCAAATTTCGTTCAAAAATCGACCCGGTATTATAGGCTCCACGCGTCTGCACAGACGACAGACTAACTTCGCTGTTACGTGCCATAAGGAACTTGGTACCAAAAAAATCCAGAGTTTAGTGAAATAGCGCCCCTAAATTAATTTCTCGATTTCACTTTGAGAAGTATGAATTTTCTAAGCATGCATTCCAAATAGTGTATTTCTTGAAATACCCATCAGTTTAGACGAAACAGACTTTTTTTAACAGGTCGAATCTAAATCGTATTTTAACACCATTACAATACTTCCTCTCTGTATTTAAAACGAAAACAAGAATTTAAAAATGAAAGAAGATCAACTCATTACAGGTGTTTAAAGGTACTTATTTAGATTGTTACTTCCCTATGTCGTTTTTTGTTTTAGAATATAATTGACTGACTAAATAACTATTAAGACAAAGAGATGTTTAGTCTATTGTCAACAAAGGAATATCACACTTTTATTTTTATAAGGGGAGTAACAGTCTAAAGAAGAACATTCCGTACAACTTTCTTTACATTTTCCTCTTTCTGCTTTTTTATAAGGGGAGTAACGTAAAAAAGAAAAAGATTCCGTACACCTTCTTTAGATTGCTACTCCACTCTGTTTTTTTTATAAGGGGAGTAACATTCAAAAGAAGAAGATTCCGTACACCTTCTTTAGATTGTTGCTCTCCTCTGTTTTTTTTATAAGGGGAGTAACAATCTAAAGAAGAAGATTCCGTATAACCTTCTTTAGATTTTCCTCTTTCTGCTTTTTTATAAGGGGAGTAACATTTAAAAGAAAAAGATTCCGTACACCTTCTTTAGATTGCTACTCCCCTCTGTTTTTTTATAAGAGGAGTAACATTCAAAGAAGAAGATTCCTTACGCCTTCTTTAGATTGTTACTCTCCTCTGTTTTTTTTTTTTTTTTAAAGAAGGGGAGTACCAATCTAAAGAAGTTCCGGTTTAAAGATGCCTTAATAGAAGGTGAAACATTGCGAAAAGGTTAAGTTAACATATAATTTCATAATTATCATTAATACCTGTTTATATTATATTACATTAAATAAAAGAGGAATGGAAAAGAGAGGTAGAAAGAGAGAGAATGAGAGTAAAAAATAAATAAAAATTAATATTGCTGTCAGAATTCGAACCATAGATTTCAGTGTTTACGGTACAATGCTCTTACCAATGAAAAACTGATATAAATTAAATTTTATTAATTTTCTATTATAATTTATTACGTAATTTTTACCCTATGCAGAATAAATATGAAGTTAATAATCCAAACTAATGCTCACACGCCAATAATTGATTATAAATAAAATAAAATAAAAAAATAGCCGTGAAATGAAAGAATTTAAATTTACATTTCTTTTTTTTTTCTTTTTTTTTTTTTTAACTTTTATTTGAATACTGCAACTACAATAAATAATTGTTATAAGCAATAAATATCTAAGAATATTTGGCTTGAAGGAACATGATGTAAGAAACTATCCAGTGATAGCACTTACTGACTGACAGATTTTATTGATACAAAGGAAGTGAAAATAATATAAACTAAATAAATAAAATATATTTTAGTTATCTAAGAGGTCTCGCGGCCACTGCCTCTTCAGGCGTCTAGTCGGATTGTCAGGAATGGACCGGGAAAACAGACTGTGGACTAGTGGATTAGAATGGTCGGAAAGGGAATCGTGGAAGGATTTGTATCTGGATATGGCTAATTCTCGGACAAAGGGTACTTTGAGGTCATTATGAAGGATAAAATTGTATACAAAGAAGGGAGCGTCAGCTATTTTTCTTAGGATTTTGGATTGGAGAGATTGGATGCGATAGGAATTGGAAGGCTTGGTGCAACCCCAGAGTTCTATGCCATATGTCCATGTGGGCTTAATTATTGTGTTATAAATAAGTACTTTGTTCTGCATGTTGAGTTTAGATGTGTTGTGTAAGAGTCTGTGTAAGAGTTTATAGCGTGTATTGCATGTTTGACGTAAATGTTTAGTGTGGTGTGCCCATGTTAGGCGACGATCTAAGTGTAGCCCCAGGTAGCGGACGGAATTGGAATGAGGAATAAGGATTTGGTTTAGGGTAACTGGTTCACACACACCATGCCTTAGAGCGAAGGTCACGTGGGAGCTTTTTGTTTCGTTTACTTTAATTCGCCATTTCTTAAACCAGGTTTCTAGGAGAAGAAGGTGCTGTTGGACATGATCAGAGGCTGTACGAGGAGACTTATTTGAGGATAGGACACATTTATCGTCGGCGAAGGAAGCAAGAACTGTTGAAGGATGCTGGGGGACATCGGAAGTATAGATGGAATAAAGGATAGGACCTAAAATGCTACCTTGGGGCACCCCTGCTTTTACAGTGAAGATGGAAGAGGTCGAGGAGTTATAGGAGACTTGGAAGGAACGGTTTTCCAGGAACGATTTTAGGATGAGGTAATAGGTAAAAGGAAGGATACCCTTGAGCTTCCAAAGTAAGCCGGCGTGCCATACCCTATCGAAAGCCTGGGCTTCATCTAGGAAGACAGCCGAACAATACTTTTTTTGCTCAAGAGCAGAGGAAATTACATCCACAACTCTGTGGCACTGTTGGACGGTGGAGTGGAGGGAACGGAAGCCAAGCTGGTGATCAGGAATGATTTTAAGGGATTCTATTAAAGGGTTTATGCGGCGTAGGAGAAGCTTTTCGAGGATTTTTCCTAGTATAGGGAGGAGACTGATAGGGCGGTAGGAAGAAGGTAGATGGGTTGGTTTTCGAGGTTTGGGTATCATTATTATTTTGGCAAACTTCCATAGGAGTGGGAAATGTGTGGTTCTAAGGACGGCAATTTACATTTCAAAAAGAAAATTGATTATAGCTAATAATATTTTTACAGCGGATAAACTAGTTATTAAGAATATTAATTATTCTATGTAATAGTTGAATTAATACATTTTACAATAATCCTTAACATCTGGATGTAATGAATTACATAGAATAAAAGAGGTCTTTGAATATAATTTCTAATGTATATAAAGAAACGTATATACTGCAAATATAATATATAAAAAAACCAATATAATTAATAATATAATTCACACTATTCATAATAAGATAAGTTATAATTACCAACAGTTATCTTGAGATAACTTAATACAGTTAAATTCTAGAAAATATATTTTAAAACAGGTTTATTTTATTAATGATTGTGAAAAATTACAAGCTTTAAATTACTTAGTCTGATAAAGTGGAATTAAAATTAAACATCCGCTTTATCTTAAATTAATAGAATTATAATGTTTAAAATTAGTTAATATATTAAGTAAATTAATAAAAGGATAAGAGTTTATCATAGAATTTATAAACAACGCCTGTCTTACTTTGTAAACCACTACATAATTTTCTATTATAGAGGGTAACAAACACAGACCACTTCCCTTCCTTGGACCACGCTTTGGGAAGGCTTTGGACCACTTCCCTTCTCCTTGGGTAACGCTAATTTCAGTCATATTTGAACTTAAAGGCGGTTTTCACACCAAAGAAGCACTATCTGCGTCCTGGTCAAAAGTGGCATGTGCGTCCTGCATCCTAATGACACGAACTTGCACACCTACATGGCACGAGTCACTTGCATCATCGGTGATGCATCTATGATGTTGGAATCCCCTCAGTTCGTTTAGCGTATTTTGGTTTTGAATGATAAATAATCAATCATCCGAATCTTCAGACGACGAAACTATTGTTATGGCTTTTGCAGTCACAATAAGACAGACGACGAAACTATTGTTATGGCTTTTGCAGTCACAATAAGACAGACGACGAAACTATTGTTATGGCTTTTGCAGTCACAATAAGACAGACGACGAAACTATTGTTATGGCTTTTGCAGTCACAATAAGACAGACGACGAAACTATTGTTATGGCTTTTGCAGTCACAATAAGACAGACGACGAAACTATTGTTATGGCTTTTGCAGTCAGAATAAGACAAAGGCAACGAAAGATTCGTTGATGTCAGCTCCATACTGGAACAATGCTGGAGAACATAGCCCTGCTGTAGTGGCTCAAGAACTACTGAACCATCCAGTGAAGTTTCAATCTTATTATAAAATGGAGATTTCTACTTTCAACAAGTTGTTGGATCTCATGAAATCGTCACTGAGTTGTCACTTATCGGTTGTGTAAACTGATACCAAGTGGTGTGTACATTATAAATACGAACAAGAGGGTTTTCGTGACGCAAAAGTTCTGTTAATCACATATTTCCGAGGGTGGGTGGATTAGTAGACCCGCACAACCATGCCGCAAGCCGAAAAAACACCAGCCGACTAGTTCTTGAGTCGCACTTGCCACTTGCTTTCAGGATGCACGTCACACTTGCCACTAGCTTTCAGGATGAACGTCACACTTGCCACTTGCTTTCAGGATGCACGTCACACTTTCATCCTTGGTGTGTAGGCTATCGTTCAATTACATAGTCCGTTGTATAAGTTGCTTGTATCCTACTATTAGAACGCATGCAACCTGCGACTTTCTACTTCGGTGAGAAAACCGCCTAAAAAACCCATCACTTGTGCAGTTTTTGACAAACATGTTTTTTTTTCTTTTTGGTATAATAAAGTTTTTTTTTTACCTCTCCTACCCTATTCATGAAAAATGAGGGTTCTCATCAAAGATTTTGATATTGGGGGCTTTTTAGGGCCATCTAATAGAGTTTTTGAAACCCTTTAACATTTATACATAATAATTCTTCCTAAAACTTAATCCTGCTGATATATTTGACAGCTTTCAGACTTTCTTTTCTCTCAGCTTATATGTAATATATATATATATATATATATATATATATATATATATATATATATATATATATATATATATATATATATATATATATAGTGTCTTGATAATAACCAGTAATTAATTTTCGTTGATTCTTCATGTCTATTCTTTCCTCTAAGGTTTGAATCCAGTTTTAACTGATATGTGTAAGATAATAAATAGCGTGAATCCGTGGGTTGGAATGCTAATCTCATAATCTTTTCTTTCGTCTTCTTCTTCTTTTATTTATTCCAAATTCTTCAAGTTCACTTTTTTTTCTTTTTAAATTAAGTTCATTTCTTTCCTTTCTTGAGTCAATTTCAGGTTTTTTCGAGGAGTCGCGTGGGTGAATTTTTTAAGTGTGTATTTTTTTTTTTTTTAAATAAAAAAACTTTTATAATTAATGGTTGTTCTTCCAGAGCATTGACTACGTTAGTCAATCGATTTCTTATGCATGAATAAAAATAATTAATTCGTCTTTTTCTTATTTTATATATTTTTAATTATCTTAAACGATCATTTTATATTACGATCAAAACTATTTTTTATAATTAATATATTTTGCAGATAAATCAAGACTGAAAGACCATCATTACATTGCTGTTAAATAATTTGACACCTTCATTGCTTTAAATTTGGCTTTAAAACAAATAATAATAAAACAACATATAAGTCAAACAAACATTATTCGTTATTTTAATTGTTCTTTTTGTTCCTTACAATAATTTTATAGAATGAGCTTCGAAGTCGATCGAAATTGAATCTCACCAGATCTTACCGGATTTAAATTAAGAATAAATCATTTATTTTAAACGAATGTGCCACCATTAATATATATTAAACATTTGTGACGTTCCTATTAGATAATCAAGTGGACTATCAAAGTAGATATTATAGTCACATATAGTCTTCAAGTTACTAGTAGTTAGATCTAGTGGATCACATTAAAGAATAAGTTGTGTTCTTCTAAAGCCTTTTTACATTCTTAAAATTCTTTGATTTGTGCACATAAATTTTGGCGATTATAAGTAACAATTTTAGTGTTGTAAACAAGTTCTAATATTGGCATTAGGTGATAACAAGAAAGGTTTAGTTGATTGGTTTGTAAGTTAACATCGGAGAAAGGGGATTATGGTTGAGTTAACAATCAAGAGGCTGAATCTTGAGAAAGGTGTTCAATAGTCGGGTGTGCCGCAGGGTAGAATCTAAGCACCCTTACTTTTCATCATGTTATTTTATATATTATAACTTCCTTTAACTATTTTTAATCCCAGTTTTAAAAAAGGTGTTATAAAATGAATGCAGTATTAATGGATTTGATAATTTCTTAAACATCAACATATCAATTTACAAGTCTACGGATTCTATAAGAAAAAAATAAAAATTAAAACCTATTAAGAAAGTGAAAAAAAAAGTTGATCTTTAATGATAATAAAGATTCTAATAGTTTTATCGTGGTTCACAATAGACTGTGTTAAAATATACTCCCTGAGGCATCAGCACCTGCATTATTTCCCATGGCTGTTTTCACTCTGGAGACTGCTACCGGATGGAAGGAAGGGAGTTCAGGAGGGCTGCTGCAATGGACCCTTTCTTCTCTCTTCGTGGATGTAAATGCACTTAAATATGCATGAGATAAAAAAAGGGTGTTTAATAGATTAAAGGGGTTGAAAAGGGTTTACTAAAGGCATGTTAGGTTTCTCGAAACCTCTGGGAAAATAACGGGTTATCTAAAGTTAACTTGTACGTGAATTAACTTCATGTTTATTCTGTAGCTTTTAAAGTTGATGTTTAAAAAAAACGAAAGTATAATTAAAGACCTACCAGTATGGTAATAATGGTTCTATTATTTTTGTTTTTCAGTAATTTTCTATCAATTTTGATGAATAGTCTTCCGAGTTTGGGACAAATATTAATCAACGTTTCATGGTGGGATAAAAAGAAGCCGCCATACACAAATTAAACATTTGGATTCATAGTAATCTTGTTGCAATGAAAATATCAAATGGTTGATTAATAATCATAGGACAATCACCATTCAGACTCCAAAGATAGACAAAATTAAATATATTCTAAAGAAAAGAGTAAATGTCTCTTCGAAATGCACGAATTCTATTTAAGGAATGAAGCAATAGATTCAAGAGAGAGAGAGAGAGAGAGAGAGAGAGAGAGAGAGAGAGAGAGAGAGAGAGAGAGAGAGAGAGAGAGAGAGTGAGAGGGAGGGAGGGAGAGAGAGAGAGAGAGAGTGAAAGAGGAAGAGAGAGAGAAAAATAAATTTCTTTACTAAAAAAGTAACTTTATTTTATTTTGTAACGGTTGGTAATCTGGGTGAATTTTCTATCAACAATGTTTGGTTTAAATTGTGTGGAAAATTGTACAGGTTGACCACTTATGATTTTGCTAGGTAGCTCATTATAATTTTGATTTCGAGGGTTTGGAAAAAAATCCCAATTACGTGTTTCTTTTTTTTATTACTTAAAGTTTTTTTATAAGTTTATTTCCACTAACTTTTGATAAAATAATGCAGGCAGGTTGGTTTTTGTGTTGCGTCCTGAGGTATGCCATGTTGGATTTGCCCAGGCAGAGGCTCATGGTACGGCGTGGTGGCCGGCGGCTTTGGCCGTGAGGCCTCTGAGAATGTGAAATGATTTTTTTTTTCCTTTTTGTTCAGTACGCTCATAGTAATATTTTTCTGAGTAAAGTGTACCAGTGGTACTCTTCAACATATTCTTTTTCTTCCACAATCTAAATGTAGAAACTGCATCCGAACCCTTCAAGTGAAGGTAAGCTTCTTTTTCTCTTTGGTTTGGTTGACCATATTGGCACCATTTCATTTTTGTTTAGGGTTCTTTCCCATTTAGTTTTATTTTATTGTAATAGCCTCCTTATTTACTTATTTTTAGGGTGGTTGGTCCAGGGCCGAATTTTCCAAACCAACACTTTATTCATCAATCATCTAACATCACCAATTTTTTTTTTTATTTCACTGCTAAGACCATTGTATTCTTAAAATTAATTCTTATAAGTATAAATGTATGTAATATAATGTTGACGGGGTTGGTTCTTCTCCCCATTAATTAAAAGAACCTGGCGCTCATACAGAAAATATATATGTTCATTTTATTTATGTTAATTTTTTTTTACTTCAATTTAATCATAAAACCCACCCCAACTACCAACTGAGCTGGGCATAATTATAAATTAAAGTGCTTGTCACAATTTAATGAACTACTCACTTGCTATATTATTAGATTCATGAGGAATTTCAATTGATTCGGAATAAAGAAAGAATTTTCTTCACTAAAAAGTAACTTTAATGTATTGATGAGCAAACTCAATTGTTTAGGAATAAAGAAAGACGTATCATCATCTTTAGTGTACCTACTACTAATATGGCTTTCAATCAAATAGAGAACATCTTCTCTAACAGTGACAAAGAGTAGAATTGTGAAATAGAAAAATTCAGTAGAGAAATTGAGATAGCGGTTTACATCTGATTCGTACAATATTTTTATTTATTATTTTTTCCCTTTCTACGACTGAAAGAAGACGACAAAATAGTTGATTAAGTTATCCAGGAAGGGTCCGTTTTCAAAACGTAGGTCTTCACTGAATTTATAAGGTCAGCAGTTCACTGGTGATAACTGAATTTATTAGGTCAGCAGTTCACTGGGGATAACTGAACTTACAAGGTCAGCAGTTAACTGGTGATAACTGGATTTATTAGGTCAGCAGTTCACTGGTGATAACTGAACTTATAAGGTCAGCAGTTCACTGGTTATAAATGAAATTATTAGGTCAGCAGTTCACTGGTGATAACTGAACTTATAAGGTCAGCAGTTCACTGGTAATAACTGAAATTATTAGGTCAGCAGTTCACTGGTGATAACTGGATTTATAAGGTCAGCAGTTCACTGGTAATAACTGAATTTATAAGGTGAGCAGTTCACTGGTGATAACTAAACTTATAAGGTCAGCAGTTCACTGGTAATAACTGAAATTATTAGGTCAGCAGTTTACTGGTGATAACTGAATTTATATGGTCAGCAATTCACTGGTGATGATTAACTAAATTTGTCAATACCGGTAAATATTGAACATTAGCAATTATAGATTTGCGAACTTTATATTATTAAAAAAGGAAACCTTGTGAGAGCATGGAGAGATGGGAATTTCATTATTTCTCCAAATTCAAACTCTTCATAAAATAAATGCATTTCAGACGAAAACATTAATGATCCCGTCTCTATTTGTGGGTATGACCGTCAACATTTTGCAAACACCCATATTTTGGAGACTAATTCTCCAATTTTGACCAAATGTAAATAATACGCACATCGCACATTATGTTTTGTATCATTAATGCACACCATGCTTTGTATTACGAATGCACAGAATGCTTGGTATCATGAATGCACACAATGCTTTATACCATGAATGCACACAATGCTTTATACCATGAATGCACACAATGCTTTGTATTATGAATGCACACAATGCTTTATACCATGAATGAACACAATGCTTTATACCATGAATGCACACAATACTTTGTATTACGAATGCACACAATGCTTTGTATCATGAATGCACACAATGCTTTGTATTACGAATGCACACAATGCTTTGTATTATGAATGCACACAATGCTTTGTATTATGAATGCACACAATGCTTTATACCATGAATGCACACAATGCTTTATACCATGAATGCACACAATACTTTATACCATGAATGCACACAATACTTTGTATTACGAATGCACACAATGCTTTGTATCATGAATGCACACAATGCTTTGTATTACGAATGCACACAATGCTTTGTATCATGAATGCACACAATACTTTGTATTACGAATGCACACAATGCTTGGTATCATGAATGCACACAATGCTTTGTATCATGAATGCACACAATACTTTGTATTACGAATGCACACAATGCTTGGTATCATGAATGCACATTGGTATCATGAACATTGGTATCATGCACATTGGTATCATGAATGCAATGCTTTGTATTATGAATGCACACAATGCTTGGTATCATGAATGCACATTGGTATCATGAACATTGGTATCATGCACATTGGTATCATGAATGCAATGCTTTGTATTATGAATGCACACAATGCTTTGTATTACGAATGCACACAATGCTCTGTATCATGAATGCACACAACTTATTTATTTCTTACGAAATATATCTCTTAATACTTTATTTTATACTTATATGATCATTCACTTAATCACAGGACGCGAGGAAGCAATGTGGCACATTTATTTGCAAACTTTTTTTTTATCAATGAACTGATCAATCTTATTTCATTGAAGAGTATTTTCCCTTACCATTACCCAATTAGATCATAGATTAAAAGATAGTAAAATTTACCTGGTTGAGAATTTATAATCTAGGATCAATGTAAAGGTAATCAACATAATAAGAATAATATTCAACAAATTAGATCACGAATAATCATAGATTACATGATCTACATATTATCTATCTCCAAATAAGATCATAAACTATTATTTGACCTTTATCGTATATAAAACTTGATCTATAACAACTCATAATGATGACCTTAGCAAATTTTCTTCAGGGTTGATTCTAATCTATGATAAAATTATTTACATGAAGAAGTTATCCTTTTTGTATAGATAGATATCTTATAAACTATACAGAAAATAGCTATAGTAAACTATTATCTATTATCTATAACTATGTTATATTCAATCTATGATTGAGATCTTCTAAAATATCCATCTTACATTAATTTAATAGCAAATTATATCTATTACTGATTTTTTTTTTTTTTTTTTTTTTTTACAAAATGTTAAACCGTTTATAATTGAAAAACAATTCACTTCTTATTTTTTTTAAAAACATATTTATTGATTTTTAAATGGCTATAAAAGGTAGTAACGAAATTACATTAATAAAATATAATACATTTTTATCAGTTTTATTTTAATTTAGATGTAATAAACTTCAAATTAAAGAAACTGATTAAGGTTGCAGAAGTAAAAAAGCAATTTAAATAATTCATAACTTTATAAAATTTTATTCTTACGTTTTTATTGCTTCTGACAATATCTTTCTGACCAAAGGGAACGGATGAATTGTGGTTATTCTGAAGAACGAATTGTTTTTTATCCCATAGAATACAAAACTTCCTTGACAGAAAAAAAAATGTTAAACATAAGGGAACATTTTTGGTCCGTATCTATCTATCGGTCTGGTCTGTCTGTTTGTCTATCGTTTAATTTACTGAAACCAACATATTTTAAAAACTACTTGTCCGATTTGTGTCAAAAATCTCCTGAGCTTATTTAATTAACCAAAAATGTTCTCGCTTGTCCGAAACGGATTTACTGTCTTCAATTTTTACTTTCTCATATAAAGAGAAAGTATTGTGATGGCGTGAAAATTCGATCTTGATATTTTGATGGATTTACACGTTTTGAGGACCCCTGAGTCCAAAAAAGGGGTTTTTAAAAAATGTCTGTCAGTCGCCTGTCATCGATCTGAAATCGAATGAATGACATTCGCAACCGTATTATAATAAAAAAAAACGATGGAATTTAAAGTTTTAATCAGAAAAAGTTATTCCTAAAAATATAAGAAAAAGATATCAATAATTTATCCATAATTTTTATTTTCTCAAATTCCAAGGATTTTTTTTATCGAATCTTTAAATTTATAGTTCATCCTGTTTTATTTATGTAATCCGTTTGTCAAATCTTGTAGATTTAAAAAATATAAAAAAATCTCGCATTCATGTTTTCTCCCATTCTTTTTAGTTGTTTTATTTATTTATTTTTTTTTATGAGACCGGATTTTGTTTTATTAGGATGATATTTTTATACAGTTTAATCCCTACAACGGGAAACTAACAGATTTAGAGTTCAATCAACTATATATTATACATATATATGATAATATATATATATAAAGACTTGTGCAGATTAGGAAAAACAAATAAATATTTTTAAAAAATCGGTCAGAGACAACTCAGACAAACTTTCTCATCTACGAGTTCATAATTACTTAGCACAGTGTTTTCCATTCATTATAGTTTTTGATTTTTAGTAGGTACATTTAATTATTATTAATCATTTTATCAAAATGTATCATACTTTCCACTAGTATTTTATGGATATGCCACTTCAATATAAACTGATTTTCATCTTATTTCATCTTAATCCCATTTTTGCCAATGCCACAAGTATATTATGCCTATACCACTTAATTATAAACTGATTCTCCTCTTATTTCACCTTAATCCCACTTTTTTGCCAATGCCACAAGTATATTATGCCTATGTCACTTAATTATAAACTGATTCTCCTCTTATTTCACCTTAATCCCATTTTTTTGTCAACGCTACAAGTATATTATGCCTATGTCACTTAATTATAAACTGATTCTCCTCTCATTTCACCTTAATCCCATTTTTTTGTCAACGCTACAAGTATATTATGCCTATGTCACTTAATTATAAACTGATTCTCCTCTCATTTCACCTTAATCCCATTTTTTTGTCAACGCTACAAGTATATTATGCCTATGTCACTTAATTATAAACTGATTCTCCTCTCATTTCACCTTAATCCCATTTTTTTGTCAACGCTACAAGTATATTATGCCTAATTCACATAATTATAAACGGATTTTCCTCTTATTTCATCTTAATCCTACTTTTTGCCAATGCCACAAGTATATTATGTCTATGCCACCTTAAAATTAAGCCACCATTAAATTAATGGATCTTCATAGATATAGTTATAAAGTCTCATCAAAAGTATTTGCAATTCTAGGGCCAAGATGGTATATCGAAGAATAACCTAGAGCAAAAAAGTGTCTGACTAACATCAAGCTAGAAATGTGTATAAAAGTCAATCTTTTAGCGCTTTTTAAGAATATGTGGTCGGCTAAGTTCGTCTGGGGGACATAGCTTGGCAATAGGCATTTGAAAAAAACAAAATGGTGGAGAGCAGCCATGTCCCGCCAATTATGATGGACAGTATGATTTTCATGATCCTGAGTACAGAATTAGTTAGTAGACCGAAAACCAAGTCGATGTTATTTTCACACTTGATAGGTTAGTTATTCAAATATTACTTAAGATCAACGTGATCACCTGTCAAGGGACAAACTAACATCAACTTGATTTTCGGTCTACTAACTAATTCTGTACTCAAGATTATGAAAATCACATTGTCCACCATAATTGGTGAGACATGGCCGCTCTCCACCGGTTTGTCTTTTTTAAATGCCTATTGCCAAGCTATGTCCCGCAGACGAACTTAGCCGACCACATATTCTTAAAAAAGCACTAAAAGATTGACTTGTATACGAAATTCTAGCTTGAAGTTAGTCAGACCCTTTTTTTGCACGCTATCTCCTGGACTATAATTATGTTTGTTAATAAATATTATGGCCAGGGAGAGACACTGTTTTAGAAATATTTCACAGCCCCACTCTACTGATATTAAAAAATAAATCAAAAAATTAGAAGGGAATTCATTTTAGCCTAATTTGTTAGGTGGCATAGAAATATAGCGTTACTGACAGAAGCAATTAAAACTAAAAGTTGAAATATCAGTAGATTTAGTTTAACATTAAGTGACATAAATATAAAGCTTTATGTCACTTAATGTAAAACTAAATCTACTGATATTTGAACTTTTAGTTTTAATTGCTTCTGTCAGTAATGCTTTATATCTGTGCCACCTAAGATATTAGGCTAAAATGAATTCCCTTCTTCTTTTTCGATTAAATTGTCAATACCAGTAGAGTGGTTTATTATGTTTATACTACATAATAATATTAGATATGTTTCATATATTTTAGACTACATCACTCATCTCTGTCCGAAAACAAAAGACAGAGCTTTCTTTATTTCTATTTCATTAATTTTAACAAAATTCCTAATGAATTTTAATGCCATTTGTAGATGCAATGGTCAACACCACTCGTATTTTTTTTTTGGGGGGGGGGGGGGGGAGAACAATTGTTTTATATCATTTTTTCTCGACCATAAATATAAACAGAAAACAAACAAAACTCAGGTTTCGGTCACAAAAATCGTCTTTATGTTACAATCCCGACGTTTCGGTTTTTACTTAAAACCTTCTTCAGGGGCCTAAAAAACAAACGAAATACAAAAAACCCATGAAACAAACACTCATGGCTATCAAAACGGAAAAAAACTAAGAAGCTGCTACACAATAAATATTAACCCAAGACCTAAACTCACCGTAAAACATCTAAACAACGACTGAAAAATTCTCACGCGTCACACCTATATATACGGAGAAAAACCACAGCCTCCTTGATAAAAACATACTTTTTTTTTTTTTTTTTATATATATATATTATTATAATAATAACAACAGTCTACGTAATAAACATAAAAGAAAATCCTCCCCCCCCCCCCCCCCCCCCGGAACTCCTAAATATTTCAGACAAAGATAAGGGCCAAAGCTAGAAAAGATTACAGGAGTAAACAAGTATCCTAGGCAGTCTGTGGACTGGCTTTAGAGGGGACCAACCTGGCATTCGCCAAGTAAATTGAGGGAAACCACAGAAAACCTCAGTTATGTTGGGCGGACCCGGGTCCTTCCAATAAAACATTTTAAAAACCAGAACATCTATTGGCAGTTATAGAAATCGTTTGTGGGCTTGAGCTAGGGAAAGAAACTGAGTATTGTAATCTGCAGAAGAAGATATAACACCAGAACAATATGTAAAAATCAACATAAAAATGAGCAAAGCCAGGGGAAGCCAGGGAGAAAAGATATATATATATATATATATATATATATATATATATATATATATATATATATATATATATATATATATATATATATATATATTGGTAAAATAAACTTTTCAATATGTAAGAATTGTTAAGTATAAAACATAGTGGTTTAGACCTTAGAGTGCTGCAATTAAACAAATTCCAAAGATTCTGGGGTTCTTTGGAGACGCTTTAAAACAAAATTTATCTAGTGGAACGCTCCCCTCGTTGGAGTTCTAACCAAATACAACCAACATGTGCCACATTCTTCCCTCTTAACAGCCATTATATGTATAAAAGGTCTCTCCTAGTGTTTATATAATGTAACAACACAAGGAAAGTACTGGCAGTAAATTGTAACTCAAGTTATTAAAGAGATTGAAGTAATGGGTATTCTGTGTCATTGCGGATCTTTTTCACGTTAATTCTATTCTGTAGTGTTATCATTTTAAATCAATGGTCTTTTAATTTTATTTCTTATCTAATAAAAGGAACTATAGACATGGAAGGAAATCATTTTTAAAAACAACAAAACATGTAAACACTGATAACATCATAAAAATAAAAACAAATCGCTCCTTTGTACCTCTTTGTTACCACCCACTATAATGAATTTCGTTTTAAACAAAGTTGATCATAAAACATTCCTCAAAATAATTTCCAACTCCGTTTCAGCGTATCTCACTTTTGGATTCCATACTACTTTACTTTGATTTCTTTCAACAAAAGATCATAAAGCATCTTTCAAAACAATTTCCAACTCTATTCCAGCGTACCTCAATTTCTGATTCTACTAAATTTGGATTTCTTTCAAATTTGGAAATATCTGACAACACAATTACCAAATACGCTCCTGCGTATATCACTGTCCCATTACATTTTATTGACTATTGATAACTTCAACAAAATTGATTGCCTAACTAAAATTCTGGCATAAGAGAAATTCCATTAAAAAAAACTATAATTAATCTATAATTCTCTAAATAATATTTTCCTCCAAGATTTCTTTTTTTAGAAAAAACAAATAAACAAATCTGTGAAGCTATTCTACACTATAATAATATGAGTCCGGGAGATAGCATGCAAAATAATGTATGACTAACATCAAGCTAGAATTTTGAGTTGGTACAAGTAAATCTTTTAGTCACTTTTAAGAATATGTGGTCGGCTAAGTTCGTCTGATGAAAAAAACAATTCGGTGGAAAGCGACCGTGTACCACCAATTTTGGTGTACAATGTGATTTTCATGAACCTGAGTATAAAATTAGTAAGTAGACCGAACATCGAGTTGATGTTAGTTTCTCTCTTAATAGGTTAGTTATTCAAATATTACTACAAATCAAAGTAGTCACATAGCAAGGGACAAACTAACATCACCTTGATTTTCGGTCTACTAACTAATTTTGTACTCATGATCATGAAAATCACATTTTCCACCAAAATTGGTGGAACATTGCCGCTCTCCACCGGCTTGTTTTTTTTCAATAGAGAAACTTAGTCGACCACATATTCTAAAAAGGCACAAAAAGATTTATACTTGTACACAAAATTCTAGCTTGAATTAGTCAGACACTTTTTTGCCCGCTATATCCTGGACTATAATTATTTATTATAGAAAAAAAAATTATTTCAAACAAAATGTAAAGCACAATTATTACATACTCTCTCTGCTTTTTTTTTTTTTAGTTTTCTGACGTCTAAAAATATATTACTCATTTAAGTGATACTATGTCTTTTTTTTCGTTAAAAACAAAAGGACTCAACTCAGTTTATTGATAAGAGAGAGAGAAAGAAAGAAAAAAAAAACTACAGATAAAGCATAAACTCTCTACCCCCTCAACACTACAAGAGGTGACAAGCAGACAGACATACATCAATAGTGATAAAGAAAACATTGTTATCACTCGAATGTTTATCAGTTTTGGACATAGAACTATGTCCAGACTATCGTCGTAAAGGGAAGCGAATGTTAACTAGACAATCTAAACTAGAAAATAAAAATAGAAAACATCTAACATAATAATTATAGAAAACGAACATAATACTAGCCAATGGAAAACTCAATCATGCGTGTATATATTATTGTAAAAATAAGTTTTTCTACTTTGCAAATACTTCATAAAGGTAGATAGGCAGTATACCATAGCTGTATATTTACATAAATATTAGTGATTCGGCATATATCGAAATTTTGTCTATCACTTAGAGAAAATTGCATAAACTTTCGGTTTATGCCAACAAACTAATATGGTATGATACATTTTCATGTTCTAATCTTATGTTAATAGATAAAACATAGCAACATTACTGTGTTTTACAGAGATATCTTTATTTATTTATTTATTTATTAAACAAATTTTTTACGAGCCCTCTATAGCCTAAGCCATGTGAGAGGCGCTCTTTAGAGTACAATGTACATATTTGACCAACAAATAATATAATAAATTTAAGCTAAATAACACAGAGAGACAATAGATAAAAAAAAATTTAATGAATAACGGAACATAAAACAATTTAAAACTAACAAATATTTAAATAATATCTACAAATAAATAACACTTACAATTAATAGGAACATGTTCTTAATAAATAATTACATTATAAATAAACAAATAGTAGAACTTTTATAACTATAGGCAAACGAAACTGAGCTAATCGGCTGCAGAACATAGACGCTCGGAAAACAAAGAAAGGACGTGACGAAGGTGGGAGATGGCTTCAATATTGGAAGAGGTGATGGGAAGGGTATTAACAGAGGACACACAACGGACTAGTGGATTTAGGTCGGACAATTCGCGGATATAAAGAAATCCACCAGCGCGACGATCTGAAGGAAGATCCTTGACCTGTTCTAGGACTGAAGCGTCACAGAGAGCTTGGCCGCGTAAAGACTTAAGAAGAAATCTTAGAAGGACAAGTATTATAAAATCAATATTTGTACTACATTACTTTTTGGTTAAATCAAAATCAGGCATTTTGGGACGGGAAATTGTGTTGTGCTAAAATTTCGACGAAGACGGAAACTGTTGTTCAAAAAAACCTTTCGTTATAATAGGTTGGAGTTCAATGGAATAAAGAAATAGGTATCGGCACCTGAACTTGTGAAAAGCAGTTTATAACGCGATGGAACACTATAGATTTTACCAAACTTAAAACCAGTGGAAATACGTAAATTATTCTTCTAAAATGGAATTATTTAAAAACCACGTTATATTGAACCCCAAACTATTATAATAACTGGGGTAAAATGATAAACGAGCTGTTTTCAGTCATTTTCAAACTGAAGGGTTTGTTCCAAGGAACGTTCCTTGACCATCTTCTATTTATTATCTTCATTTCATTATTAACCATATAAAACGAAACAATGCAAGTTTGAATAGGCATAAACACTTAAAACTGTTTTTTTTTTACAGTCAAAACTAGTTCTGGCAAGTAAAAAACTGTTTTTAACAGAGAATTCTAATTCTGACTAGTCAATATCAGTATTAACTGATTATGGGGTTTTTCATTTTCACCGATTTTCTTTCTTAACCTTCTTTCCAAACATTTTCGTTTGACTAATAAAAATATCACAGACTAATTATTTCTATAAAATATAATAATGGAACTATTACAGAACCATGTTATTAAAAGTGTTGACTCCAATAAAATATATCAATGATTTAAGTAAAAAAGATACAAAAAAATGTAATATTCCAATCACTTGATTGGTGACAAGAAAAAAAAAATAAAAAATTGGATAATGTAAACAATTACCATATAATAATCCGAGAAAATTACCCCTGTTTTAAAGTCCGTAGCTCGATTCCTAACGCTATTTAACATCTATTACCAACATTAAGCGTAAAAAAGGGGAAAAAATGTAAAAGCAATTATAGAAATTGATACATGTTGTTACATTATTTTTTGTGAAGGAAAGGTGTTTAAGTATTTCCGTCAATTATAAAACTGAAATTACATCTTAACTAAAATGCCCAATTTTTATGGTATTTTTTTTACCAAAACAATTTTATTGGTATTAATTTTGTTTTAACATGTATTTTTCTCTCACTTATTTTTACCCATTACTAACTATAACTGGACGTAATTACGCAATTTTTCTTGATGTGTTTAGGAAAATATGAAAATATAGAGGGGGTTGTTTTTTATTGTTGTTTTTATCGGAAAAATGATTTGAATAATTTAGAAAAACCTTTCTTATAAAGAATAAAAATAGGCTAGAATAATGGGAAAGAGAAATTGGAAATAGTTAAAGTAATAAGGAGGAAAAATGAAGACTAAACTTTTTTTTTTTGGTTAAGTGGAGAAGAAATGATTCCAGCAAAAACCTAAAAAAACCTGGTGGAGAATATAAAATGAAAATATTAGGAGGGGGGGGGGGGGGGGGTATGTACTTGAGAAGAGATTGTGCGCAAAAAAAGGAAAATATCTTGATGAGAAACAAGAATACTTGAAACGACCGATGACACGAGCTTGAGTAAAATTTGACTGATTTAGTTGAAATTTGGTATACATGTACTTTTTACCAATGCCCAGAATAACGTTGGACAACTTAATCCACCCAAGCATTCGCGCGTAACTCTCGCGTAAACGTAAGCTTCAAATGTACAATTGGAATTTTAGGATGGGAAAAAATTCTAAATTCGTCTATTCAATGAGACAAACAACTTTTATAAATACATTTGTTTATAGTAAAACCAAAACCGACCGCACTATGAAGAGTTAAAGATCGCTAAAAACGTTAAGCGGATTTACACGTTTAAAAAAGAGAAACAAACGTTTTTACAGATATCTTACGTTCTAACGTAACAAATTTAATAAAACTTCAATCAAATCGTCTAAAGTTCAATTGAAACAGGCATGTGAAATTTCAACTTGATACAAGCGGAACTTTTTGTGTAGTGAAGTGATATATTTTATAATATTTTAAATGAAGTAGGAGTGAGGCTTAGGGGACAGTCCCCCATTTACTACAACCCTCCTCTTTAACTATCAACTCATCATAATTAACTTTTTTCTCAATATTCAATACATATTTATTGCAAGACGCTCGCTTCAATGATAAAAAAAAAAATTATTTTTATTTTGCCTTATCTCCGCTAAGTACAAATAGTTAGTTACTTACAATTTTGTCTCTTTTCTAACTCCGCCATGTATAAGTAGTTAGCAACGTATACTTAGCAGTGTGATTTTATAATTTACAGGTAATGAAAAGCGTAATGAACATCGTTTCTATCTGGTGTCCCACGACACTACACGTATTTTTTTTTTTGTAAAACCAACACCGACACCGCTATGAAGAGATAATGATCGCTAAGAACGTTAAAGCGTACCTACGTTTAAAATAGAGAAAATAAACGTGTTTTACTGATACCCTACGTTCTAACGTAAGGATTTTAATAAAACTTCATAACATCGTCTAAAGTACAATTGAAACAGGCATGTAAAATTTCGACCTAATACAAGCAAAAGTTTTTGTGAAGTTAAGTGATCTATTTATCTATTTTACATGGAGTAGGCGTGAGGGTTAGGGAATAGTCCTGTTCCTTCACTCAACTACAATCTTCCACTTAAACCATTCCTACCGGGTGTCCCACATTTTGTTATTCACAAATTAATTTAAATAATATAATGCTGAGGTACCTGTTGATTTGATGTATTCAGCGGTGGCTCGTATCGGTAGATAGGTTTCAGAAGATCGTAGAGATTTGCATTCCTGTACAGTGCTTTGAACGGGTTATCTGTGCTGAAGAAATCAAGATCAATATCAAGTATGTACGGACTACCTTGAGGAATCAATCCGGACATGATCGTACTGATTGATGACAAATCATCTTTCTGCAACAAACAAACAACAAATCACGATTACGGGTAACGGAAGCTGTGTGATCGTTCTGAAGAACAAAAATATTTTATGTCTCCAAATTCAAAACACTCTTAAGGGGTGTAATAGTAAGAAACAGTAAAGTTCCCCCTCTTGGGGGGGGGGGGGTCCCCCTCCCCCTCCTTAAACTCCAAAATTTACTTATTTTTCACTTTTTACGCCAAACAGTTTATTTTTTTAAGAGAAGTGTTATTACCAAAAATATTTCTCATATAATTCTGCACAAAAACGGTCCTATGCATGTTTGAAGTGAGACATACCGTTTTCGAGATATTGTAGTTGGAAAAGATAAAAAATCCATTAACGTATTCTTGCGAACCAACATATTATTATTATCTTAAAAACAACACTTCCGATCCTAATGAAATTAGAATGGTAGATCATACTTAGCCCATTGTTGATCCCATATAAATTTCAACCTTCTGCGCCCATTATTTTATCCTCCACATGCGCACAAACATACATTTATTTAGACCTATATCTTCAAAAGTACTCAACTAATAACTGATTATTATGAAATTAACCAACATATCTTAAAAACTGCACATCCTATTATAATGGAATTTATACAGTCAAAACTAGTAGGTCATAATTAGCTCATTGTTGAGCCCATATAAGTTTCAACCTTCTGCGCTTATTTGTTACTCTTCCACATAAACAGGGGGGACATTTAAACAAATTAGACAATAATGGTTTGCAAAAGCATAAAATCAATAAAGTACAAAAATAGTAGGATGCGAGAAAGCTATGTGCCACACCGATTGGAAGTCTCCTTTTTTTAAAAAATCATAAAAAAGGTTAATTACAAACCAGTTCTTAATATTAAGCAACGTCAGGTAAAATTAAAAATGTTGAGTTTCAATTGACTTCTGTTTATAGCTTTCAATACTCCAAACATCTCATCTTACGATAAGTCACTAGAAGCTAATTTAGCTTTATGTTTATAAAGTTAAACAATTTGTTTTCAAGTTAATAAAACAAAAATATAATCATAGATTTCTTAACCATAAATATTTTTTTTTTTAAATACTACAATTAAATCACTATTTATCATAAATATATTTATAATAATTGTTAAAGTATTTAAAAAAAAAACCTATTAAATAAAAAAACAAGACAACAACATAGATTTATCAACTTATAAGATATGTCATTATTTCTACACCTATTTCTCTCCTACATAGATTAACATCTCCCACACTTATGTAACACCAACTCACTTAGGTGACCTTAATCTTAAGGTCACCGAATGCAAATGTTACAAGACTATTCTATTCCTTCTAGTAACTAGACATAACATCTTGAAACAAAACTTTTACCAATCTCACTAGAAATTAGCTTTTATACGATGTCACTCTTTACAATTATATTAATATATATATATATATATATATATATATATATATATATATATATATATATATATATATATATATATATATATATATGATCTAATAAAAATACATAATATAAAAGGTTGGGAGCGCTTGGTGAGGAGAAGGAAAGAAAAAAATCAAGGCGTACACCAAGGCTGTACTCTGGGTCCTCGACTCTTTATTTTATTATATTCAATTTTTGTGTCCGACTTTTTTTTTTATTATGACTAAAAAAAAGTGAAGTTCAGATAATGAAATCCCCTAGGAGATCCTGATGGTGAAAGCTGAAGGATGTAAAAATTGAAGAGATGGAAGGGGATATTTCAGTGACTTTTTGCTTTGGGGATTCTTTTTTTTTAGCTTCTACTGGTTCATATAGAAGAGTTTAGCGAAACTCCGAGGAAAAGGGTGGGAGTAGGAAAAGCGGATTTTCAGTAGAGAAACGAATTTTCCCAGAAATTGGGACTCTTTTTACTTCCCTAACCATCTCTCGGCTTTTCCGATTTTACTTGCCCCCTTCTACCTTCTCTGCTCTACGGATTTTTTTTTTTTTATTTTTCAGGAGAAAACTCCCCTGAATCTGAAAAATTCAATTTCCCAAGAGACTGACAGTTGATTAGGTTGGGAAGGGTAAGACCCCCCACCCCTTAAAATTTAGGGTCACCACCCCTAAGGGCTTGTAGCCCCCCCGACAAATCACTGGATTGGTTCCAGAGATTCAACCCCTAATTCTTTCATTTTTTCGTTTTAGTGTTTCATAGGGAGATGAGGCTGTACTAAACCTTATACAATACTGGTATTAAGGAGACACGGATAGTTCATTAGTTTCTAAACTTCTGACATAAAAGCAAATATATATCCTAATTTTGTTGATAGTTTAGTTCAAATCTTAATAATAGTAATCCACCTGCCACAAGGGTTATTACAACTATAACTAATCATATTTATTATATATCATTCGTAACCAAATAATACAAATGATAATCATCATTCGTAACCAAATGGACGCCACTTAAGTACTACTTTACTTAAGTAGCTACCCATTCACATCACGATGCTGGGTAAACACCCAGATGGAGTCTTTGCCAGTGTTGGGATTCGAACCCAGATCTCCTGCTTCTAATGCATGAATCCCAATCTGAAATCCTAAAGTTGAGTAAAAGGATTAAAATACAAATAAATTGATTATTGGTATATTTATTTTTTTCTATATTCTTATACGTCTAACATAAGTGGTAAAGTCCTGCTTGACTGACTGACATAGAATCAAAGTACAGCAAAATTTGATAGAGCTTTAAGACTTGAAATTTTTTTTTTTTTTTTCTTTATTTCTTTAGTCACAACTACAATTTTACAATCGTAACAAGCGACTGAGTGCAATTTTAAAAATTGTACAATAGTAAAAGTAATTAAATAATAATAACAAAAATAATTGTCAAAAGCATAATCATAATTATAAGATATAATAATAATAATAACAAAAATAATAATAATAATAATAATAATAATAATAGTAACAATAATAATAATAATAATAATAACAACAAAAGAGCTTGAATCGCTTGATGTGAGTAAGTTCACTCAGTAGTGACACTCACGGTTTTTGCTTAAATTAAGTGTCTCATTATTGCAGTAGGTCACGTGGCCACTTACGCTTGAGGCGTCTGCGGGGGTTATCTGGGAGTGTGATTGAAGATAAATTTTGGATGAGGGGATTAGGATGAGTAGAAAACTTGGAGTGGAAGGATTTGTAGCGGGAGGATGCAAGATCATGGACGAAAGGAACATTCAGGTCATTGTGGATTGTTAGGTTGGTTACGTAGGATGGGGCGTTGGTGATTTTGCGAAGGATAATTGATTGGAGGGATTGGATTTTGTAGGAATTAGACGGCTTGGTAGTTCCCCACAGTTCAAGTCCGTAGGTCCAGATAGGCTTTATAATGGTGTTATATATGGTTAGTTTGTTGTTTAATGTGAGTTTAGACCTATAGTCGAGAAGTCTTAGAAGTAATTTGTAGCGTCGTTTCATGTCGGTTCGTTTGTGTCGTGTGTGCATGTTCCAAGTCAGTCTTCTGTCAAAAAAAAGTCCTAGGTACCGCACTTCACTAGCCACAGGAAGATGGGATCCGTTTAGAATAACGGGAGGACAGGTAGCTCGTCTTAGGGTAAAAGTTACGTGAGTACTTTTTTCGGTGTTAAATTTTATCCTCCATTTCGTTGCCCATTTTTCGACGCTGTAGAGGTGGTTTTGGAGGGATAGGGATGCTAATTGGTGTTCTGAGTTGGTCGAGAGGATGGCCTTATCATCGGCAAAGGAGGCTAGGATAGTATTTGGGTGTACTGGGATATCAGCTGTGTAAAGGGAATATAGGAAAGGAGCAAGAATACTACCTTGAGGCACGCCTGCAAGGATGGGAAAGGAGTTGGAAACAGAGGATCCTTGAGAGACTTTAAAGAATCTGTCTCTCAAGTAAGAGGATAGGATTAGGTAGTATGTCGGAGGAAGGACTCTCTTAAGTTTCCACAGCAATCCCCGATGCCAAATTCGATCGAAAGCTTGCACTTCGTCGAGAAAGGCTGCGGAGACATACTGTTTCTTCTCAAGAGCGGTAGCGATGGTGTCTGCAACGCGATGGCATTGGTGTAGAGTTGAGTGTGCTGCTCGAAAACCGAATTGGTGATTTGGAAGTATATTATGAGATTCAAGGATAGGAAAAATACGACGTAGTAATAGTTTTTCGAGGATTTTACTCATAACTGGAAGAAGACTAATAGGGCGGTAGGATGAGACAAGGTGAGCAGGTTTATGGGGCTTAGGTATCATTATAACAATAGACAGTTTCCAATGGGCAGGGAAGTATGTAGTACGAAGGACAGAGTTAAAAATGTAGGTGAGTAAAAGGAGGGCTCTTTTAGGAAGGTTTTTAAGGATTGAAGCTGTTATTAAATCGGATCCTGGGGCCTTGTTCTTCTTAAGTGACTTTATGATATATAACACATCAGAGGGATGAAAAGCGGGAGGAGGAGGAGATAATTGTAGAGGTATAGACAATTCGTCATGGATAGAATTATCATGGTTCGGATCAAAAACATCAGGGTGAGGAGTAAAAACTGAGGAAAGGTGGTTGGCAAATGAAGAAGCCTTTTCTTTATCTGACAGCGCCCAAGAAACGTTGTCAAGACGAAGGGGAGAGGATATTGGTTTGTAGGAAAGGATTCTCTTTGTCGCTGTCCATAGTGATTTATTTTCATAGACAACCACTAAGAAAGGATTTTGCGAAATTTTAATTTTAAAGGGTAGAAAAGGGTGAAAATCGGTGGCTCACATAGAATATGTACATCTACGCGAGTATATAAACAAAGGTATTATAGGTGTGGAGACTGTTATATCTTCGGCAATATCTGATATTCTCTCATTTAATCATATTCTTGCCAAAGTGACACTTGAAAAAGTGTTGCCAACTTTATTATTTTGTAAATGGTAGAGAATGAATGGCTATGCAGTGAATTTGTTGAAATCAGGTTGGTACCACTTAAAAAAAATCCAGCCTGAGTATTTACTGCAAGGTGGTGCAGAAAAAATACTACAACCATAAAGCAAAGCTACAACCATATGCTTCAAGATAATTATCAATTTATATAATCTAAGGTAAGCAGTACAAGTACTCTAATTATGACCAATGAATATGGTATTGATGTGAAAACCATCCCTCATCCAATCTTCCCTCATTTAAATAATTAGTATTCCGTAAATTTTCTGCTTATTTATACTTCCAAGCTTACCGAAGGTAATGGAAGCTATGCTATCGTTCTGAAGAACGAAAAATTTGTATAGGTCTCCAAAATCCAAAACCGAAATCCGTTTCATACATCAGGGAAATTAATGTATAATAGATTTTTATTAGATTAATGTATAATTAATGTATAGTACTTAATTAATAATAATAGAAATCGCCTGCCACCCTCACAGAAAAGAGCCATAGCCGCATTCAAGCAACAGAGATGCGCTATCTAAGAAAGGTGGCTGGAAAGACTAGAAGGGATAGGGTTAGAAACTCCACAATAAGACAAGGTTTAGATGTACAGCAGGCAAAGGTGACAGTGGAAAACGCACAGCTTCGATAGTTTGGGCATGTTAACCGAATGGGCAGCGAACGATTACCTCGAAAAGTCTTTGAGGCAAGGATTGAGGGTAGAAGGCCCCGTGGAAGGAGGCGAACTTCTTGGATGGACAATATAACATCCACCCTCACCCAGAGAGGACAATCTGTGCAAAGTGCTCGCTCCATTTCTTTGGACAGGAAAAGGTGGAGAAATTTTTGGTACTCCTCAACACTGCAAGGTAGAAGAGGACTCGACTAAGTAAGTAAGAAATCGCCTGCCAATTAATAAAGAAGACAGCACCTTCACGTCAAAATTAAATGGACGAATAAAACGAATAAGGTTAATTAGGTAATAAGGTTAATTACAAAATAAGAGAAAAAGAAACATTAATTAATTTGGGACCATATGCGTCAAACCTATGTACTGTTTTAATAATAGAAAATTAACCAAAGTGCTCAATTGTTGAAAATTAATGAGACCATATTTGTAGGCTAACTTTGACATTCCATCAAAATATAATTAAACTTACAGGCAAACAGATAGACACTAGACCAAGAATCTTGATTGGTTGAGAAAATTTTGAGTTTCTAGACAAAAATTAAGAATGGTTTGTTTTAGAACAATCTTAATTATTCTTTCATTACCTTTAAGGTGTGAAGCAAAAGAAAAGTTAAAAGCCAATTACCTGGCCTTATTTGCTTGAAGGGTACCCTACCCACAAAATAGATAGATACCTATATATTTATAGATATACTAAACTATACACAATTTGTGTTAGTGAGAGATACCAAGGGATGTGCCACGCAAGCGTGACACATAGGAACTGTTCCAACATCAGACATTACGTCACAAAGATGTTGGCTCGGCATTACGCCATGTCCTGCATCGTTTCGTCGCGTCCGACTCATCAGGGGCCCGACGATGCCCCCCAATGCAAGAATGGCGGTGTGAGAGCACGCTCGTCTCTGATAAAGCCCTATATCTGATCTTCTTGATTTTGGTATAGGTCCAGAGTTGGGTGGGCATCGTCGGGCCCCTGATGAGTCGGACGCGACGAAACGATGCAGGACATGGCGTAATGCCGAGCCAACATCTTTGTGACGTAATGTCTGATGTTGGAACAGTTTCTATGTGTCACGCTTGCGTGGCACATCCCTTGGTGTCTCTCACTAACACAAATTGTGTACCATATTGCAGTGTGCAAAAACACGGTATTATACATTGCTGATACTAAACTATATATATGTTATAAATGACACACCCATATACTTATATATATGTATAGAAGATCCATGAAAGTGAGATTTAAATGCTTAAGGGGGACCTCTATAAACTGTCACCTTTCTCCCCTTAGCTTGACCGACCACGTCTTGACAGTCGACTTTCTAAAGCTGGTCCGATCTGAGCTCTTTAATGTCAAGGTTAGTCGGTTCAGGGTCTCGACTTATACACACAAGGAGTTGACCCGTGTGGGTTCTGGAACTGACTTAGAGGGGAGGGTGGGGGAGGAGGGGGTATATTGAGAAACAAGGAAACTGAATATTATAATAGACTTGGACTTATGTTAAGTAAAAGCAAACAACACTTGATATCAACATTGTGTCGACACCGAAAACCTCCTGTTGCAAAATCACGTCATATATATATATATATATATATATATATATATATATATATATATATATATATATATATATATATATATATATATATATATATATATATATATATATAACAACAAAAAAGAAACCGGTTGAAATGCTATCACATACGTGAGTTAATTTACGGTCATTATCGTGGAATTGAATAAAAAACTTTTTATTCTTTCAACTTGACTCTTTCAATAAAGTGAAGATTGATTAACTTAAGTAATTCTCAATAGCTTGGAATCAGAAGAATTTGAAGTTTTGTTGAAATTGGATAGAAGTTAATGTTACTTAGAATTAAAGCGAGGATCAGCCAAAAGTAAAAAACCATGTTTCTAAATATGCCAACGTTTCGGACAATATATTTATTTTTTCCAAGATATAAAAAATAGTCTGCCAATTCGTGTGGCACGAAGCTTTCTCGCGTCCAATTTTTTTTTTTTTATAAATTAATGATTTTATACATTTACAACCTAATTTTGTCACATTTGTTTAATTTCTCACCCGTTATTTTAACTTGTCAAAAAAAAAAAAAATATATTTTTCGTATGAATTAAAGTAATTTAACAAAATTTAAAAAGCACAGACGGTTGAAATTAATATAGGGCTATCTCCAGGCTACTTTCGACAAACCAACAAAATTTCATATAAATCAGTTAAGTACTTTTGAAGATATAGGTTTAAATAAATGTATGTTTGTGCGCATGTGGAAGAGAATCAAATGGGCGCTGAAGGTTGAATCTTATATGTTTTTACTTTCTCATATAAAGAGAAAGTATTGTGATCTCGCAAAAATTTGATTTTGAGATTTTGATGGATTTACACGTTTTGAGGTCCCCTGAGTCCAAAAAAGTGGTTTTTACAAAATGTCTGTCTGTCGTCTGTCAGTGCAAACGCCTGGAGCCTACACTACTGGGCCGATCTTGACGAAATATACATACATGTTCAGAAAAATCATACCCTGAGGCGAAATCAAGAAATTAATTTTAGCTCCAAATTTAGGGGCGCTACCCCTCAAAAACTCACATAAAAAAAAAATTATTTCTCGAAAACGGTTCCGTTGATTTTGATTAAAAAATTCTAAAATGTACTCCATTTAAATACGAAGCCAACGATATAATCCGTTTTCACCGGGAAAAATTTAGTTCCTGAGAAAAAAAGCTTAAAACGCGGACCGAGAGAGCCCGGGTTCGATTCTTCGCCCGGGAGAAGTTATTTTTATGATAAATTTTGATGAAATGCTCAATAATAATTAAATGAACATACGAAAACTAATAAATGGAAAACACTGGGCTAAATAATTATGGACGTGTAGTTGTTAGGATATGTTGGTGCGCAAACATATAGCGACAAATTGACAGACTGACACGGAAACTAAAATATTCCCTGATGTATGAAACGGATTTTTGTCTTGGAATTTTAGATGTAAGAGACCTAAAAATGTTTCGTTCAAAGCTTTCGTTACCTTTGGTAAGCTTGGAAGAAATAATTATTTCTAATTTTGAGCGATATCCTAAAATTCTTCAGACAATGTCCACGTAATTATCATAATTATCATGTAAATATTTAGTCAATTAGTGTGGCACATAGCTTCCTCATATCCTATTACGTGCTATATGGAAGTTTTGCTTTTAGAATCCATTTATTGTCTAATTTATTTAATTGTTTCCCCCCTTTTATTTAAATCTGTCAAAACAGTTTTTTTTTTGTTTTTTTTTTACACGCATAATAGAATTAATTGACCAATATTTAATGTGCAAAGGTGATTACAATTTACCTTCGGGCTACTTTCAACAAACCATCCAAATTTCTTAAACAGCAAATGAGTTCATTTGAAGGTTTAAATAATAAATGTATGTTTGAACTCATGTTGAAGAGAAACAAATTGGCGCAGATAGTTGAAACTTAAATGGAACCAAGAATGAGCAAATTATGACCTAACATCCAAATTTTATTAAAATTGGACGAGCAGTTTCTAAGAATTGTTGTATTGTCAGATTTATTTCGAACTTCTTTCCTAGCGTATAAACACATAATATGTAGAAAAAAATTAATTGAGAAACGAATTAAAACAATCTACAAGATCCACGAGAGAAAAAAAAACCAACCCCATTACCCCTCTACGCATTGAACCCCTTCACCGTTCCAATACAAAAAAAAAAAAAAAAAACGAACTATAGGTATAAAAAAAACAATAGCAGACCATACTTAGCACCCTTTGTAATACCTCTAGACCGATTTCATCGGGAAAAAAACTCAACCCATAGTTACTAAAAACCTTAGAACAAAAAAACTTCCCCATTAGCATCTTGAACCCTTTAATACCATTTTTTTTTGGCTCGTGAACTGAATTTCAAAAACGATTTTCTAGAGTGACATTCGACTATTTTTTATGTTATAACTACGTTTTTTTTGTACATGCTTATATGTATGAAACAATTTTTTATATGTATACCCATATTTTTTTATACTTATAATTTTTTTTTTTTTTTTTTTGTCTTTCCTATAGTTTTAATTCAGTTCGTTCACGTTCCAAAAATGTATTGAAATGCAAAATAAGTTTGACAATAGATTTTTTTTATAAATAGTAAGTAGTTTAAGCTGATACTATTTTTTATTTACGAAAAATTAAGCACACATTTTCATTCTTTCTATGAACACGAGACAGACTTTTATTGTTATTTATTTAGTTTTTTTTTTTTTAGTTTAGATTATAACACTTTCATGTGCGTTATTTTGTCAATGAGTCTATAAACCCAGGTGTTCTTTAGAACATACATATATTTAAATATATATATATATATATATATATATATATATATATATATATATATATATATATATATATATATATATATATATATATATGTATGTATATAATTTGTGTGAGTGAGAGACACCAAAGGTTCCAACATCAGACATTACGTCATTAAGATGTTGGCTCGGCATTGCGTTATGTCCTTCGTCGTTTCAACACATCCGACTCATCAGGGGCCCGATGATGCCCACCAAACTCTGAACCTATATCAGATCAAGAAGATCAGATACAGGACTTATCAGAGACGAGCATGTTCTCATACCGCAATACTTGCTTGGCTAGCAAAACACAACAGAAATTTAATACCCTGTTTGCACACTGCAATAGGGTACACAATTTGTGAGAGACACCAAGGGATGTGCCAAGCAAGCGTGACATAAAGGAACTGTTCAAACATTAGACATTACGTCATTAAGATGTTGGCTCGGCATTACACCATGTCCTGCATCGTTTCGACGCGTCCGAATCATCAGGGGCCCGACGATACCCACCCAACTCTGGACCAATACCAGATCAAGAAGAATACGAAAAATATAGGGCTTATCAGAGACGAGCGTGCTCTCATACTGCCATACTAGCTCGGCTGGCAAAACATATCAGCAATGTAAAACCATGTTTGCACACTGCAATAAGGTACACAATTTGTGTGAGTGAGAGACACTAAGGGATGTGCAATGCAAGCGTCGCACAAAGGAACAGCTCCAACATCAGAAATTACTTCGTTACGATGTTGGCTAGGTATTGCGCCATGTCCTTCAACGTTTCGTCACGTCCTACTCATCGGCGTCCGACTCATGGCCCTATAGAAGAAGAAGAAGAGATCCAGAAGATCAGATATGGGATATAGGGCTTATCAGATACGAGCGTGCTCTTATACTGCCATGCTTGCTTGGCTGGCAAAACATATCAGCAATATTATATACCGTGTTGGTACACAGCAATAAGCTACATATTTTGTGTGAGTGAGAGACACCAAGGGATGTGCAATGAAAGCGTGGCACAAAGGAACAGTTCCAGTAGCAGACATTACGGCGGAAAGATGTTAGTTCGTCATTACGGCATGTCTTGCGTCGTTTCGTAGCATCCGACTCATCAGGGGCCCAACGATGTTCTCCCAACTCTGGACCTATACCAGATCCAGCAGAAGATTAAATAGAGGGCTGGTGATATAGCAGAGTCTAGGCTGGTGGTATAGCAGAGAGTAGGCTTGTAATTTAGCAGATACGAGGGTGCTTTCATACCACTATACTTTTCAGAAAAATAACAAAAATTGAGGGTCAAGAGGAAACCGCGATCTTCAATAGGCCTTATTGAACCTTTGAAGGGCGGGTTCAATTTTTTTGTTTTGTTTTAGTTTTTTGTCATAGGTAATCGTTCTGAACCTATAACTAATGACAATTAAATTCGTCCACCAGTATATTATTAAAAACACTTTATCGAATTAGTAGATTTATTTTTCAAAAAGTATGGATTAATTTGGATGCAGATGCTGTATATTTAACAAAAAAAAAAAAAAATGCAAGATATGATCCGATAAACTTGCAGTAAAGATTATAATTTAATACTTGAAAGAGGGTGCAGTGAGTGTTTTCTACTGCAGAAAACTCCATCAAGGATTATTGTTCGTACGCCAGAAACAAGTTTTAAATGAAGCAGGAGTTTAATAAAAAGAAGTTATTACTAAATGATGAAGAGAGAAAAAAAGCCAAAAAGGTTGGAAAGAGATAACGAAAAAGTTAGTATTAGAGAGTCCGTCATGTACACCGCAGAGGTCAGAAGTCAAAATCGAGTAGAATTTATTAAGACAGTTTATGGAGAGGCGAGATTCTAAAAGACGGTACAAGTCTTGGATACTTGGAGAGGTAACTGTGTCTTGTTGGTTTGGACGAGGCTAAGATGGCCTATCTCC